>CM046432.1:24224532-24618743 GCA_025506505.1 Flaveria sonorensis | reverse complement strand
TTTGAGATCATTTGTCTCTCCGGTAGAGGTGCAAATTGTTGATTATCCTCCTCATCACTAGATGATTCAGATGATGAACTGGTAGATCACCAATCCTCAGAAACCGCAGAGCTTCATGTGAGGGGCTATTGGAAGTTCTTCATGATGTGAATGGGGTGAAGATGGAGAGGATATAATGGGATCAACCCTAAAAGGGGAATGAATCTCAACATCAAGTATTGAAGGCTCAATGTGAAGATCACCACCTACATCAACATGTGGTGACATTGGCCTTAATGCTCTTCTTTTTAATCTGCATACTCATAACAGTGGCTGTTCCTCAACTGTTTGATCATCTCTTTGTTGCAACATCAGCAACATCATCATTAGCAGCAGCTTCTTCATGAACAGGTTCCTTAGTAGGAACATCATCTTGTACTTGTTCTTGTGTAACATGTTCTTCTTCTTGTTTTGGTTCCTCATCCAATAGAACATCATCTTGTGGATTAATTTGTTGTTGCATCCAAGGCAAAAGTGGAAAGAAAGTACCACTGTAAAATTTCTTGGATCCTTTTTTTAATGTACTTGTAAGACCTTGCATTGTAATGAGGAACATCAAGGACAGGACCTTCTAATGCCAAATCAGGAAAGGCTTCATTTATTAAGCACTGAATAAATCTTGGGTATATGAGGAACATGTTTCTTCTTCCTTCTTGAACATTAGCAACCATACCATTAAATACATATGCTGAGTAGTTGTATGGTCTGTTTGAGCAGAGAGCATAAACAAGTGATGATGTAGTCAAGGGTATATCATTCCATCTAGACTTCCTTTTGGATAAGCAGTGTTGCACATAATGAATGAGGAATCTCCATTGCAAATCAACCAACCCTTTGACTATCTGTTTATCCTCAAAACCACCTTCATATCCAATGTTTGCAAAAAAGGACATGATATCATCCTCATCAAATTCTATTGGGGAATTAGGATCATTTTCAAACTACAAACATTGTCTTACAGTTTGCTTAGAGATTATCAAAGTATGATCATCTGTTATTCTTCCAAGATGACTTTTTCTCCATCATCTTCCAAAACTTCAGCATTCCCCCAGAATGTTCTGATTTAATTCTCATAGATTACAGGTCTGACAGTTATGGCATGTGCCACTCTTGTATCATGTCTCTGAGTCCTTCTGCTTCTGGGACATCAAGGTCGAGAAAGCCACTGACATTGTGGAGCTTACTCCAAGTCAGGTTTGCCATATGTAATCTGCACACAATATAAATGAATTAGTGAGAATTGTGGACAATATATCTCAAATAGATATGAATTGAGTTTGATTTGTCAAATTTTGACTTTTTAGGTCAAAATTTAGTGTTTGCATGTTACTGTTACATTAGGTGGTTTGACCTAATCATGATTTTAAATGACGAAAAACTCAAAATTTTGTCTTTTCTGTAAGAGTTGTAATGATGTTGATTGTGTTTCAAAAGTTTTACATTCCAAACAGTTGATTAGGTTTCAAAACTATCATGGAGTTGTCTCCCCTGTTCATCGATGTCTGAGTTGTACTTTGAACCAAGTAAATCCTTGTTATTTACACTAACATTGGTTTTAATGAACTCTGTCATTCATGTAAATCCATTGTTCTTGAGTGTATTTTAAGAATTTCTTAAAATTAGGGTTTCACGACTCAGCATTTTGTTCGACTGTCGAAGGTTTTTTAGATTCTGATAATCACCTTATTTGTGTCAATACTTCGATTCAACAGACACTTTGAGATGTTTTGATGTAAGTCTTGAACATAGTGATCTTTGATTGAGAAATTTGAATTTTGACTTTTGAAGAAGAACAGTATATGGCACTCGTCTCACTATAAAAAGTTCACTCAAAATTTGAAAAGTAATAAATGACTCACATTAAATGAGTATTTATAGTACATCTCATAATTTTCACAAAATTTTACAAGTGCTGAAAAGTTCTATACTGTAGCAAATGCGATTACAGAATTTTCAATGGGCGCATTCACTGTAGCAAATGCTGATGAACAAACTATGTTTGTCAGCATTTACTGTTAACAAATGCGGAGAGTTGATTTTACCTATCCGCATTCACTGTAGCAAATGCGAATGGACAGTTAAACTTATCAGCATTTACTGTATCAAATGCGGGAGAACAAATGACTTGTCCGCATTTACTGTGACAAATGCGGGTGAACAAAGTTAACTTATCAGCATTCACTGTATCAAATGCGCAAGAACAAATGACTTGTCCGCATTTTCAGTGACCAAATGTTGAGTTGAACTGTCCATATTTACTGTAGCAAATACGGAAGAACACTTTGTACATATGCTGATGAGTTGGACTATCCGCATTTACTGTAGCAAATGCGAAAGAACACTTTGTTATCCGCATAAGTTTTACTTGTACAAAAACAGTTACCCGCATTGGTTTAATGACATGGTTACCTTCACCCATATTAACCAATGCTCTTACTCGCATTAAATTTTGAACATGGTCAAAAATTAATGTTGTTACAGTGGATGGTTCTGACTGGTTTTGCACAGCTGTTTCTGATTTTTATGAAGATGAGTCTGCATCATTGGTGCTTTCTGAAGATTTAGCAAATTCTGAGATTGTCAATTCTTGCTTGGATTGACTTGTATCCTTGATGAGATACATGTTTCCCAATATGATTGATTTTGGGCCTTGTGCATCTTCTGAAGCAGATTATGGTATAATTTCCATACAGACACAATCACTTCAAACAATATTGCCAGTTATATGTTTTTTTTTTTGATTTTGTAAATATTTCCTTGTAAATTTTTTTACTCCCCCTAAAGTTTATATCCATATGGGATAAAAACTTTAAACAAATTTATAAAATTTAAGGAAAATATTTCTGAATTTTGATTGTTTAGCATATTTGTAAATGATGTGATTTTGTACTATTGTTTGAAATTTTGGGATCATATCAATGTTATCTTTCATAAGTGCAAGTTGTCATTGAACTTATTGATTGAAGGTATGTTTGTCCTCTTAAACTCATGCTTGGTCAATATTGTAATGCATGTGATTTTTATCATGTTTTGATTTATTTAAACATTCAACATGAACCTCACACTCATAAGCATAGCAAGATCAACTATCCTCATGTACTGTATGGTAGAACTTTTTCACTACTTTCAATACCTGGTCATTTAAATTATGAAACCTCATTCATTTTGGTAAGGGGGATCCACTTAGGGATTCTTTTACCTGATCCTTATTTTGTTTGATCCTCATTGGGATTCTTTTTGCTCTTCACTTTGGAAGGTGATCCACTTTAGGATTCTTTTATTATGTTCGGTTTATTTATCACCCGTATTGCTGTGTTCCTCATTGGGAATCTTTTTGGATCTAGACATCAGCACTATGTACTTGTTTCCCCAGGTCTTTGCTCAGTAAAACAAAGGAGAAACAGATGTGAATGAGATTCATAAGGTATCATAACCTGGTGTGTTTAGGTTACTACACATACATACACCTGGATAAGTTAGATACTTACATGCTTTGAGATGATGCATTCACAGTTGAATGTGATCTTTAGTTTATCACAGCATTTATCTTCTGTTCCAAGTTGAGCCTACCCTCATATCAGGTAAGTCATGTCAGTATTTCAAGATATTGAATTAAGCACAGTGAATGATATAACGACTGTACTTATATCATTTCCTAAAGAAGTACAAAACATGAACTTCAACAAAAATTGATGTCTTTTTGTAATTTTGAGAATTTTTGATGTTTTTGTAAATTTTTTGATTTTTACTCAAGGTTAATCATGCCGATTGATTAGACTAACAATTCAAACCGACTTAAGAATTCAAACTGACTTGGGTCAAATGCCTTAGTAAACAAATTAGCTAGCTGATTGTCTGTGTTAACCTGAATCAGCTTGATTAAACCTTTTTTAGCACAATCTCTCAAAAAGTGATATCTAATTTCAATATGTTTTGTTTTTGAGTGCTGAACAGGATTGTTTGTTATGAAGACTGCAGTAGTGTTGTCAATATGGATTGGAGTTTGCAAGAAATTATAACCATAATCAAGCATTTGGTTTTGAATCCAGAGAACTTGAGAACAGCAAGCTGATGCTGCAATGTATTCAGCTTCAGCTGTCGATACAGAAACATTGGTTTGTTTCTTGCACTACCATGACACCAGTCTGGGACCAAGAAATTGACAACCACCAGATGTGGACTTTCTGTTGAAATTGCATCCCCCGTAGTCACTGTCCATGTATGCATAGAGATTAAGTCTCCTTCCTTAGGATACCATAATCCAAGAGCAGGTTTGCCCTTAAGATATCTGAATATCCTCTTGACTGCATTCACATGAGATTCCTTAGGATCTGCCTGATATCTGGCACAAACACAAACACCAAACATAACGTCAGGTCTACTGGCTGTTAAATACATGAGTGAACCAATCATGGATCGAAAAGAGTCTGATCCACAGATTTGCCATCTGTGTCTGGACCAATCTTCACTTTTGTATCAACAGGAGTTCTGATGGACTTACAATCTGCAAAGTGAAACTTCTTCAACATGGATTCCACATATTTTGACTGGTTGATGAAGATTCCACTGGATGTTTGTTGTACTTGAAGACCTAGGAAGAATGTGAGTTCTCCCATAGCACTCATCTGAAATTTTGAATGCATAAGATCTTCAAAGTCTTTGCAGAGTTGTTTGTTGGTGGAGCCAAAGATGATATCATCCACATAAATCTGGACAAGCATATCTCATTCCCTTTTCTCTTCTGAATAAAGTCTGATCAATCTTTCCTCTTTCATAACCATTGTCAAGAAGAAAGGATGACAGAGTCTCATACCATTTCTGAGGGCTTGATGTAAGCCATACAAAGCTTTGTCAAGCTTGTATACCCTGTGAGGGAAATCAGGATCCTCAAAGCCTGGTGGTTGACTCACGTAGACTTCTTCAGAGATCTTTCCATACAAAAATGCACACTTTACATCCATTTGATAAACTGTGAATTTCATGGATGCAGAGTACGCAAGAAAGAGTCATATGGCTTCTAATCTGGCAACAGGAGCAAACACCTCATCATATCTATTCCTTCTTCTTATGTATAGCCCTGTGCTACCAACTTGCTTTGTTTCTGATGACAATCCCTCTGTCATCAGTCTTGTTTTTGTATAGCCATCTGGTTTTGATAGGGTATTGACCTTCAAAAAGATCCACCAGTTGCCATACTTCTTGTTTCTTGAATTGTAGCAATTCTTCCTGCATTGCCTCAATCCAGCTATTGTCTTGAAGAGCCTCTTTAATGTTTTTGGGTACAGTTTGACATAGAAACGAGAACAAACAGATGTTTGCAATACTTGACTTGCTTCGTGTCACCCGCTCGTCAAAATCACCAATAATGTTGGACACTGGATGATTCTTGTGTGTCCTGGTAATTGGAATCAAATCACCAGTAATGGACACATCAAGATTGGAGACATTCAGATCATCTTGGTGAGAGGCATCTTTTGGTGGTGATGTGGGAGAATGATGAAAGGAATCAGAAGGTCTAGCATTTTCAGCTTCAGCAGCACTTTGGATACTTTCATCATTTGAATTTCTATTAGTTTTCAACTGGTGCACAAGCTGGTTTAGGGTTTCTCACTTCAGTTGATGGCTCAGCTGAAGGAGAAGGCATTGAGCTATGATCAGCCTTAGTTGAAATACTTTGATGTTGGGTGACTGGTCTCACAGGATCAGTTTGTAGTGGCACTTCCTATTAGCTTGATGATCAGAAGAAGGTGGAATCATAGGAAAATCAGTTATTCTATCCACTGAGCCAGAGGATCCTGCATTTGACAAGTTGAACTGATCAAAAGATCTTGTGAATGAGTCAATATCAAACAACCAATCAGACCGTTTGATGATTTGGGAAAAGAGTGCTCATTGAATTGAATGTTTGTTGATTCATCATGATGTTAATCTAGGATTAAACACCCTAAAAGCCTTTGAAACAGAGGAATATCCCACAAAGAATCCCTCGTCAGACTTAGGAGCAAACTTTCCTAAATGGTCTCTGGTGTTCAATATTGAGACCGGACATCCAAACGACTTCAAGAATCCAATAAATGGTTTTCTGTGAAAAAGAAGTTCATAAGGAGTTTTACTGTGTTCTTTAATTATCAGAGTTCGATTTTGCACAAAACATGAGTGTTGACAGCTTCTGCCCAAAATGTAATGGTAGTTTTGCATCTGCCAGCATTGTTCGTGCTGCTTCAATTAGTGTTCTATTCCTCCTTTCAGGCACTCCATTTTGTTGTGGAGTCCGAGCTGCACTGAATTGATGAACAATGCCTTTGTGTGTGCAAAACAAACTAAGATCCTCATTTTTGAATTCTATCCCATTATCACTTCTGATTGATTTTACTTTTAAATCAAGTTGATTTTCTATTTTTGTGATAAAATCTTTTATTATTTGGGACGCCTCGTTTTTATGAAGTAGGAAGAAGACCCATGTAAATCGCGTAAAGTCATCTATGATCACCAAACAATAGTGCTTCTTTCCAATACTCATGACATGAGTTGGACCGAAGAGATCCATATGAAGTAACTTCAAAGGAGAATTGTTTGTGTTCACAAGCTTTGGCTTATGTGAGGATTTATGCTGTTTTCCTTTAAGACATGCAGTACAGTGATCAACAAAATGAAATTCTTTTTGAGGTAAACCAATTACATGGTTTCCTTTGACCAATCTGTTCATGTTTTTAAAGTTCGTGTGTCCTAAACGTCTATGCCAAAGTTGTGACTCATCAAAAGATGCTTTAGACAAAAGACATGTCTCTTCAGACGGATGAGCAGAATTAAGGTTCAAACATAGTGTTATTCTTCCTTGGTGTCTTCAAGACAACCCATTCTTCAGGAATGGAAAATCCTGGTTTCAGAATGTAGCAATGAGTGTCTGTGAAGTGAGTGGAATATTTCTTGTCACAGATTTAAGACACGTTGAGCAGATTGAAGTTCAGTTGCTCGTAGTAGTTCACTTTATCAAAGCTCAGCAGTCCATTTGTCATAGATCCTTCTCCTGTAATTCTACCGCCTTGTGAATCTCCTCCAAATGCTACAGTAGTTCCTTGAATATGCTTGAAGTCATGAAGGAGGGAACTGTCTCCAGTCATGTGTCGGGAGCATCCACTATCCACGTACCATAAGCTATTGGACCTATATGAATGACCCTACAAGCATAAAAAGAACTAGTTAGAATGAGGAACCCAAGCCATAATGGTCTTGGGTTGTCCTTTAGCATCAATCACAGTTACCTCTTGATATTTTCCTTTTGTTTGAGTTTTAGAGGAAGATGATTTCAACACTTTTCTATTACTTTGAAGTTTGATTTCATCAATTTCATCTGATGTGTTAGAAGAGTATACAATCTTTCCTTTTGATTTTAGTGTAAAGGTTGAACAAATTTTTGCTTGTCAGTAATCACTTTAATTTTAACTTTTGATGAGAATTCAGTGATTTGTTCAGGTTGTTGAACTTTTGTGTCTGACCTTGTCAGTTGGAACTGATGAAATGGGATTGCTTTGTGAAATTTTCAATCCTTTTTTATTAAAGTAACAATCAATTGTATTGTGATTGGTCATATCACATAATGAACAATATTTGTTAAATGGACAGTTTTTCGTTGTGATTGTTCATGTCACAGATAGAGCAATACAGTGAAGTAGCACTTATCTGTGTTGTGATTTGTCATATCACAGAATTCACAATACATTTGATTGTCTTTTATCTTAATGAAGAAGTCATATCAGTCTTTGGGTGCCACCAGATTGTTTCACAATTCTGACTTGCTTTGTTTTTGTAGACTGACGTTGCTTCTTTCTGGATTGCCTTATTTCCCTATCGAATTGTTCTACTACTTTTCTTTGTTGAAAATATCAAACCCAATTCCTTGTCTGATATTTGATGAAGATGGTGAATCAGATTTCACTTGGATTTTTATACAAAAGCGGTTTTCCCTTTGGTGACTAATGGGACTTTGGCTTTATCCTTGAATTTCAATGAAACCTTATCTGATTCGCATGAATTTTTTGAGATATGATCTCATAATCAGATCTGCTTTCAGCAGATGTTTTCACTAAGCATTCAGCAGTGTGATTCACTTAAGATTTTGTGGAACAAATTTATAAAAGCACATAGAGGAAAGCTAGACATAAAGGAATCTTCTAAGACAATTAAGCATGTAAACAGTTAATCATAGGAGAAAGAAAATAATATTAATAATAAGAATGAAAATAATGGCAGATTAAATTAAAGTAAAAGTTGAACCTAGGAGTCGGTTGTTACATCATATCTGATTATATTCATCATTTGAATCACACTAATTATTCACAAATGGAACATAGTATCTATTGTATAAATCGGAACCAAAACCGAACACGAAACCCATGAATGAGCCCTGAAATAAATACACTCGTGTCCAAAACTCGTTAAGAACATTCCACAACAAACTTCAAACACTAATTCCTCAAAAATCCATTGAATCAATCAGAATGACAACCGTGGATCCACAAAATACTTTACTACCATCTAGGCAAAGAAACCAGGTGTAAAGAAACAGGAAAGTACTTGAATTCACTCACAATAAATCGAGAATCAAATTACACTAGGGAATGAAATTAATCAGACGTCAAACAAGAAACAGAATGCATGATCGATGAAATTGAAGTCAAATCAAGGTAACATGACAAAGTAAATAAGATTTACTTAAATTTTAAACAAAATTGTGGAACTACAGATTGGTGCGTCAAAGTATTCATGCAACCTTATCTAAATAAATAGGAAAGAAACTAGTTATACAAAAACATCATTAGAATAACACTAATAAATCATAAATGGATTATAGTATCTATTGTATAAATCGAAACCAAAACCAAAAACGAAACCACACGAATGAGCTCTGAAATCAATACACCCAAGCCCAAAACTCATCAAGAACATTCCACAACAAACTTCAAACACTCTTGCTTGAAAAATCCACCGAATCAATCAAAATGGCAACCGTGGATCCACAGAATACTTTATTGCCATCTAGGCAAAGAAACCAGGTGTAAAGAAACAGGAAACTACACGAAATCACTCACAAAGATTCAAGAATAAAATTACACTAGGGAATGAAAGTAATCAGACAAAAAACAAGAAACGCAATGCGTGATCGACGGAAAAGAGGTCAAATCAAGGTAATATGACCAAGTAAATAAGATTTACTTAAATTTTAATCAAAATTGTACAACTACAGATTGATGCATCAAAGTATTCATGAAAGGTTAACTAAATAAATAGGAAAGAAACTAGTTATACAAAAACATCAAACAACAATAGTTCGCGCATGGATAGTTTTTTGCTTTTTGTAACAACCTCCAATGCTATGGAGTTTTAATTCTCAAGCCTTCTAAACACACTCGTGAACTAATCTAATAATATTTGATTATAATCATCATTGGAATCACACTAATAAATCATAAATGGAACATAGTATCTATTGTATAAATCAACACAAAAACCAAAAATGAAACCACACGAATGAGATCCGAAATCAGTTCACCGTGCCCAAAACTCACTAAGAACATTCCACAACAAACTTCAAACACTCTTACCTGAAAAATCCACCGAATCAATCAGAATAGCGACCGGGATCCACAGAATACTTTATTACCATCTAGGCAAAAAAACCAGGTTTAAAGAAACAGTAAACCACTCGGAATCACTCATAAAGAATCGAGAATCAAATTACGCTAGGGAATGAAAGTAATTAGACAACAAACAAGAAACGCAATGCGTGTTCGACGGAAAAGAAGTCAAATCAAGGTAACATGACCAAGTAAATAAGATTTACTTAAATTTTAATCAAAATGGTGCAACTAAATATTGATGTATCAAAGTATTCACGAAAGGTTATCTAAATAAATAGGAAAGAAACTAGTTATACAAAAACATCAAAAAACAATAGTTCACGCATGGATAGTTTTTTGCTTTTTGTAACAACCTCCATTGCTATGGAGTTTTGATTCTCAAGCCTTTTAAACACACTCGTGAACTAATCTAATAATATTTGATTATAATCATCATTGGAATCACACTAATAAATCATAAATGGAACATAGTATCTATTGTATAAATCAACACAAAAACCAAAAACGAAACCACACGAATGAGATCCGAAATCAGTTCACCCGTGCCAAAAACTCACTAAGAACATTCCACAACAAACTTCAAACACTCTTACCTGAAAAATCCACCGAATCAATCAGAATAGCGACCGGGATCCACAGAATACTTTATTACCATCTAGGCAAAAAACCAGGTTTAAAGAAACAGTAAACCACTCGGAATCACTCATAAAGAATCGAGAATCAAATTACGCTAGGGAATGAAAGTAATTAGACACCAAACAAGAAACGCAATGCGTGTTCGACGGAAAAGAAGTCAAATCAAGGTAACATGACCAAGTAAATAAGATTTACTTAAATTTTAATCAAAATGGTGCAACTACATATTGATGCATCAAAGTATTCACGAAAGGTTATCTAAATAAATAGGAAAGAAACTAGTTATACAAAAACATCAAAAAACAATAGTTCACGCATGGATAGTTTTTTGCTTTTTGTAACAACCTCCAATGCTATGGAGTTTTGATTCTCAAGCCTTTTAAACACACTCGTGAACTAATCTAATCATATCAGATTATAATCATCATTGGAATCATACAAATCAATCATCAATGAAACATAGTATCTATTCTATCAATTGAAACCAAAACCAAACACGAAACCACACGAATGAGCCCTAAAATCAATACACTCGTGTAGAAAACTCCATCTAGAACATTTCACATCAAACTTCAAACATTCTTGCCTTAAAAATCCACCGAATCAATCAAAATAACAACCGTGGATCCACAGAATACTTTATTACCATCTAGGCAATGAAACCAGGTGTAAATAAACAAGAAACTACTCGAATTCACTCACAAAGAATCTAGAATCAAATTACATAAGGGAATGAAAGTAATCAGTCGTCAAATAAGAAACACATCACGTGATCGATGAAAAAGAAGTGAAATCAAGGTTGCATGACCTAGTAAACAAAGATTTACTTGTATATTAATCAATATTGTGCAACTACAGATTGATGCATCAAAGTATTGACGAAAGCTTAACTAAATAAATAGGAAAGGAACTAGTTATTCAAAAAAATAAAACAACAATAGTTCACACATTTATAGTTTTTTGCTTTCCGTAACAACCTCTAATGCAATGGAGTTTTGATTCTCAAGCTTTCTAAACACACTCGTGAACTAATCTAATCGTATCTACTTAAAATCCTCATTGGAATCACACTAATCAATCATAAATAGAACATAGTATCTATTGTATAAATTGAAACAAAAACCAAACACAAAACCACACGAATAAGCCCTGAAATCAATACACTCGTGCCCAAAACTCGTCAAGAACATTCCACAACAAACTTCAAACACTCTTGCCTTAAGAATCCATCAAATCAATCATAATGACAACCTTGGATCCACAGAATACTTTATTACCATCTAGGCAACAAAACTAGGTGTGAAGAAACAAGAAACTACTTGAATTTACTCACAAAGAATCTAGAATCAAATTACACTAGGGAATGAAAATAATCAGTCGTCCAACAAGAAAAGCATTGCGTGATCGATGAAGAAATAGTTAAATCAAGGTTGCATGACCTAGTAAATAAGATTTACTTGTATTTTAATCAAAATTGTGCAACTATAGATTGATGCATCAAAGTATTCATGAAAGCTTAACTAAATAAATAGAAAAGAAACTATTTATACAAAAACATCAAACAAAAATAGTTCACGCATGGATAGTTTTTGTTTTTCGTAACAACCTCCTCGAATGCTATGGAATTTTGATTCTCAAGCCTTCTAAACACACTCATGAACTAATTTAATCATATCGAATTATAATCAACATTGGAATCACACTAATCAATAATAAATGTAACATAGAATCTATTGTATAAATCGAAACCAAAACCGAACACGAAACCACACGAATGAGCCCTGAAATCAATACACTCGTGCCAAAAACTCTCGAGAACATTCCACAACAAACTTTTTAACACTCTTGCCTTAAAAATACACATAATCAATCAAAATAACAACCATGGATCCACAGAATACTTTATTACCATCTAGGCAACGAAACTAGGTGTAAAGAAACAGGAAACTACTTGAATTCACTCACAAAGAATCGAGAATCAAATTACATTAGGGAATAAAAGTAGTCGATCGTCAAACAAGAAACGCAATGCGTGATTAATGAAAAAGAAGTCAAATCAAGGTTGCATGACCTAATAAATAAGATTTACTTGTATTTTAATCAAAACTATGCAACTAAAGATTGATGCATTAAAGTATTCACGAAAGCTTAACTAAATAAATGAGAAAGGAACTAGTTATTCAAAAACATCAAATAACAATAGTTCACGCATTGATAGTTTTTTGCTTTCCGTAACAACCTCTAATGGTATGGAGTTTTGATTCTCAAGCCTTCTAAACACACTTGTGAACTAATCTAATTGTATCTGATTATAATCAACATTGGAATCACATTTAGTAAATCATAAATGGAACATAGTATCTATTGTGTAAATTGAAGCCAAAACTGATCAAGAAACCATACGAATGATCCCTAAAATCAATACACTCGTGCAAAACTCATGAACATTCCATAACAAAATTCAAACACTCGTGCCTCAAGAATCCACCGAATCAATCACAATGATAACCATGGATCGACAGAATACTTTATTACCATCAAGCCAAAGAAACAAGGTGTTAAAAAAAACAAGAAACTACTCGAATTCACTCACAAAGAATGTAGAATCAAATTACACTAGGGAATGAATGTAATCAGTCGTAAAACAAGATGATCGATGAAAAACAAGTCAAATCAAGGTTGCAGGACCTAGTAAATAAGATATACTTGTATTTTAATCAATGTTGTGCAACTACAGATTGATGCATCTAAGAATTTACGAAAGCTTAGCTAAACAAATGGGAAAAGAACTAGTTATTCAAAAACACTAAACAATAATAGTTCACGCATTGAAAGTTTTTTGATTTCTGTAACAACCTCCAATGCTATAGAGTTTTCTCAAGCCTTCTAAACACACTCTGAAGTAATCTAATCATATCTCCTTATAATCCTCATTGGAATCACACTAATCAATCATAAATGGAACATAGTTTCTATTGTATACATCAAAACGAAAACCGAACACAAAACCACACGAATGAGCCTTGAAATCAATACACTCGTGCCCAAAACTCATCAAGAACATTCCACAACAAACTTTTTAACACTCTTGCCTTAAAAATACACATAATCAATCAAAATAACAACCATGGATCCACATAATACTTTATTACCATCTAGGCAACGAAACTAGGTGTAAAGAAACAGGAAACTACTTGAATTCACTCACAAAGAATCGAGAATCAAATTACATTAGGGAATAAAAGTAGTCGATCGTCAAACAAGAAACGCAATGCGTGATTAATGAAAAAGAAGTCAAATCAAGGTTGCATGACCTAATAAATAAGATTTACTTGTATTTTAATCAAAACTGTGCAACTAAAGATTGATGCATTAAAGTATTCACGAAAGCTTAACTAAATAAATGAGAAAGGAACTAGTTATTCAAAAACATCAAATAACAATAGTTCACGCATTGATAGTTTTTTGCTTTCCGTAACAACCTCTAATGGTATGGAGTCTTGATTCTCAAGCCTTCTAAACACACTTGTGAACTAATCTAATTGTATCTGATTATAATCAACATTGGAATCACATTTAGTAAATCATAAATGGAACATAGTATCTATTGTGTAAATTGAAGCCAAAACCGATCAAGAAACCATACGAATGATCCCTAAAATCAATACACTCGTGCAAAAACTCATGAACATTCCATAACAAATTCAAACACTCGTGCCTCAAGAATCCACCGAATCAATCACAATGATAACCATGGATCGACAGAATACTTTATTACCATCAAGCCAAAGAAACAAGGTGTTAAAAAAAACAAGAAACTACTCGAATTCACTCACAAAGAATCTAGAATCAAATTACACTAGGGAATGAATGTAATCAGTCGTAAAACAAGATGATCGATGAAAAACAAGTCAAATCAAGGTTGCAGGACCTAGTAAATAAGATATACTTGTATTTTAATCAATGTTGTGCAACTACAGATTGATGCATCTAAGAATTTACGAAAGCTTAGCTAAACAAATGGGAAAAGAACTAGTTATTCAAAAACACTAAACAATAATAGTTCACGCATTGAAAGTTTTTTGATTTCTGTAACAACCTCCAATGCTATAGAGTTTTCTCAAGCCTTCTAAACACACTCTGAAGTAATCTAATCATATCTCCTTATAATCCTCATTGGAATCACACTAATCAATCATAAATGGAACATAGTTTCTATTGTATACATCAAAACGAAAACCGAACACAAAACCACACGAATGAGCCTTGAAATCAATACACTCGTGCCCAAAACTCAACAAGAACATTCCACAACAAACTTTTTAACACTCTTGCCTTAAAAATACACATAATCAATCAAAATAACAACCATGGATCCACAGAATACTTTATTACCATCTAGGCAACGAAACTAGGTGTAAAGAAACAGGAAACTACTTGAATTCACTCACAAAGAATCGAGAATCAAATTACATTAGGGAATAAAAGTAGTCGATCGTCAAACAAGAAACGCAATGCGTGATTAATGAAAAAGAAGTCAAATCAAGGTTGCATGACCTAATAAATAAGATTTACTTGTATTTTAATCAAAACTGTGCAACTAAAGATTGATGCATTAAAGTATTCACGAAAGCTTAACTAAATAAATGAGAAAGGAACTAGTTATTCAAAAACATCAAATAACAATAGTTCACGCATTGATAGTTTTTTGCTTTCCGTAACAACCTCTAATGGTATGGAGTTTTGATTCTCAAGCCTTCTAAACACACTTGTGAACTATTGTTGTTTGATGTTTTTGTATAAGTAGCTTCTTTCCAATTTATTTAGTTAAGCTTTCATGAATACTTTGATGCATCAATCTTTAGTTGGATAATTTTGATTAAAATAC
Organism: Flaveria sonorensis; assembly: GCA_025506505.1. NCBI lineage: Eukaryota > Viridiplantae > Streptophyta > Magnoliopsida > Asterales > Asteraceae > Flaveria > Flaveria sonorensis. Next base: position 24,603,542 of record CM046432.1, on the reverse strand, counting down.
AAGTAAATCTTATTTACTAGGTCATGCAACCTTGATTTCACTTCTTTTTCATCGATCACACATTGCGTTTCTTGTTTGATGACTGATTACTTTTATTCCCTAGTGTAATTTGATTCTAGGTTATTTGTGAGTGAATTCGAGTAGTTTTTGTTTCTTCACACCTAGTTTTGTTGCCTTGACGGTAATAAAGTAATCTGTGGATCCACGGTTGTCATTATGATTGATTCGATGGATTCTTAAGGCAAGACTGTTTGAAGTTTGTTATGGAATGTTCTTGATGAATTTTGGACACGAGTGTATTGATTTCAAGGCTCATTCGTGTGGTTTTGTGTTTGGTTTTCGTTTTGATGTATACAATAGAAACTATGTTCCATTTATGATTGATTAGTGTGATTCCAATGAGGATTATAAGGAGATATGATTAGATTACTTTAGAGTGTGTTTAGAAGGCTTGAGAAAACTCTATAGCATTGGAGGTTGTTACAGAAATCAAAAAACTTTCAATGCGTGAACTATTATTGTTTAGTGTTTTTGAATAACTAGTTCTTTTCCCATTTGTTTAGCTAAGCTTTCGTAAATTCTTAGATGCATCAATCTGTAGTTGCACAAATTGATTAAAATACAAGTATATCTTATTTACTAGGTCCTGCAACCTTGATTTGACTTGTTTTCATCGATCATCTTGTTTTACGACTGATTACATTCATTCCCTAGTGTAATTTGATTCTAGATTCTTTGTGAGTGAATTCGAGTAGTTTCTTGTTTTTTTTAACACCTTGTTTCTTTGGCTTGATGGTAATAAAGTATTCTGTCGATCCATGGTTATCATTGTGATTGATTCGGTGGATTCTTGAGGCACGAGTGTTTGAATTTTGTTATGGAATGTTCATGAGTTTTTGCACGAGTGTATTGATTTTAGGGATCATTCGTATGGTTTCTTGATCGGTTTTGGCTTCAATTTACACAATAGATACTATGTTTCATTATGATTTACTAAATGTGATTCCAATGTTGATTATAATCAGATACAATTAGATTAGTTCACAAGTGTGTTTAGAAGGCTTGAGAATCAAAACTCCATACCATTAGAGGTTGTTACGGAAAGCAAAAAACTATCAATGCGTGAACTATTGTTATTTGATTTTTGAATAACTAGTTCCTTTCTCATTTATTTAGTTAAGCTTTCGTGAATACTTTAATGCATCAATCTTTAGTTGCACAGTTTTGATTAAAATACAAGTAAATCTTATTTATTAGGTCATGCAACCTTGATTTGACTTCTTTTTCATTAATCACGCATTGCGTTTCTTGTTTGACGATCGACTACTTTTATTCCCTAATGTAATTTGATTCTCGATTCTTTGTGAGTGAATTCAAGTAGTTTCCTGTTTCTTTACACCTAGTTTCGTTGCCTAGATGGTAATAAAGTATTCTGTGGATCCATGGTTGTTATTTTGATTGATTATGTGTATTTTTAAGGCAAGAGTGTAAAAAGTTTGTTGTGGAATGTTCTTGATGAGTTTTGATTCTCAAGCCTTCTAAAACACACTAACTCTTGTATCTGATTATAATCAACATTGGAATCACATTTAGTAAATCATAAATGGAACATAGTATCTATTGTGTAAATTGAAGCCAAAACCGATCAAGAAACCATACGAATGATCCCTAAAATCAATACACTCGTGCAAAAACTCATGAACATTCCATAACAAAATTCAAACACTCGTGCCTCAAGAATCCACCGAATCAATCACAATGATAACCATGGATCGACAGAATACTTTATTACCATCAAGCCAAAGAAACAAGGTGTTAAAAAAAACAAGAAACTACTCGAATTCACTCACAAAGAATGTAGAATCAAATTACACTAGGGAATGAATGTAATCAGTCGTAAAACAAGATGATCGATGAAAAACAAGTCAAATCAAGGTTGCAGGACCTAGTAAATAAGATATACTTGTATTTTAATCAATGTTGTGCAACTACAGATTGATGCATCTAAGAATTTACGAAAGCTTAGCTAAACAAATGGGAAAAGAACTAGTTATTCAAAAACACTAAACAATAATAGTTCACGCATTGAAAGTTTTTTGATTTCTGTAACAACCTCCAATGCTATAGAGTTTTCTCAAGCCTTCTAAACACACTCTGAAGTAATCTAATCATATCTCCTTATAATCCTCATTGGAATCACACTAATCAATCATAAATGGAACATAGTTTCTATTGTATACATCAAAACGAAAACCGAACACAAAACCACACGAATGAGCCTTGAAATCAATACACTCGTGCCCAAAACTCATCAAGAACATTCCATAACAAACTTCAAACACTCTTGCCTTAAGAATCCATCGAATCAATCATAATGACAACCGTGGATCCACAGATTACTTTATTACCGTCAAGGCAACAAAACTAGGTGTGAAGAAACAAAAACTACTCGAATTCACTCACAAATAACCTAGAATCAAATTACACTAGGGAATAAAAGTAATCAGTCATCAAACAAGAAACGCAATGTGTGATCGATGAAAAGAAGTGAAATCAAGGTTGCATGACCTAGTAAATAAGATTACTTGTATTTTAATCAAAATTATCCAACTAAAGATTGATGCATCAAAGTATTCATGAAAGCTTAACTAAATAAATTGGAAAGAAGCTACTTATACAAAAACATCAAACAACAATAGTTCACAAAAACTTGAAACAACAATAGTTCACGCATGGATGGTTTTTGCTTTCGGTAACAACCTCCAATGCTATGGAGTTTTGATTATCAAACATTCTAAACACACACACCAACTAATCTAATCATATCGGATTATAATCATCATTGGAATCACACCAGTCAATAATAAATAAAACATAGTACTTATTGTATTAATCAAAACCAAACCGAACATGAAACCACACGAATCAGCCCTGAAATCAATACACTCATGTCTAAAACTCGTTGAGAACATTCCATAACAAACTTCAAACACTCTTGCCTTAAAAATCAACAAAGTCAATCAAACAACAACCGTGGATCCACAGAATACTTTATTACCATCTAGGCAATGACACTAAGTGTAAGGAAACAGGAAACCACTTGAATTCACTCACAAAGAATCGAGAATCAAATTACACTAGGGAATAAAAGTATTTAGTCGTCAAACAAGAAACGCAATGCGTGATCGATGAAAAAGAAGTCAAATCAAGGTTGCATGACCCAGTAAATATGATTTACTTGTTTTTTAATCAAAATTGTGCAACTACAGATTGATGCATTAAAATATTCATGAAAGCTTAACTAAATTAATGGGAAAGGAACTAGTTATTTAAAAACATCAAATAACAATTGTTCACGCACTGATAGTTTTTTGCTTTCCGTAACAACCTTCAATGCTATGGAGTTTTGATTCTCAAGCCTACTAAACACACTCATGAACTAATCTAATTGTATCTGATTATAATTATCATTAGAATCACACTAATAAATAATAAATGGAATATAGTATCTAATGTGTAAATAGAAACCAAAACCAAACAAAAACCACACAAATGATCCCTGAAATCAATACACTCGTGCCCAAAACTCGTTGAGAACTTTCCACACAAATTCAAACACTTTTGCCCCAAAAAACCATAGAATCAATCAAAATGATAACCGTAGATCCACAGAACACTTTATTTCCATCAAGCCAAAGAAACAAGGTGTAAAGAAACAAGAAACTACTCGAATTCACTTACAAAGAAACTAGAATCAAATTACACAAGGGATTAAAAGTAATCAGTCGTAAAACAAGATGATCGATGAAAAAGAAGTCAAATCAAGGTTGCATGACCTAGTAAATAAGATTGGCTTGTATTTTAATCAATTGTGCAACTACAGATTGATGCATCAAAGTATTGACGAAAGCTTAACTAAATAAATGGGAAAGGAACTAGTTATTCAAAAACATTAAACAATAATAGTTCACATGTTTATAGTTTTTTTCTTTTCGTAACAACCTCTAATGCTATAGAGTTTTGATTCTCAAGCCTTATAAACACACTCATGAACTAATCTAATCGTATCTGCTTAAAATCCTCATTGGAATCACACTAATGAATCAAAAATAGAACATAGTTTCTATTGTATAAATCGAAACAAAAACCAGACATGAAACCACATGAATGAGCCCTGAAATCAATACACTCGTGCCCAAAACTCGTCAAGAAAATTCCACAAAAACTTCAAACACTCTTGCCTTAAGAATCCATCGAATCAATCATAATGACAGCTGTGGATCCACAGAATACTTTATTACCATCTAGGCAACAAAACTAGGTGTGAAGAAACAAGAAACTACTCGAATTTACTCACAAAGAATCTAGAATCAAATTACAGTAGGGAATGAAAGTAATCAGTCGTCAAACAAGAAACGCATTTCGTGATCGATGAAAAAATAGTTAAATCAAGGTTGCATGACCTAGTAAATAAGATTTACTTGTATTTTAATCAAAATTGTGCAACTATAGATTGATGCATCAAAGTGTTCATGAAAGCTTAACTAAATAAATGAGAAAGAAACTATTTATACAAAAACATCAAACAACAATAGTTCACGCATGGATAGTTTTTTGTTTTTCGTAACAACCTCCTCGAATGCTATGGGGTTTTGATTCTCAAGCCTTCTAAACACACTCGTGAACTAATTTAATCATATCAAATTATAATCAACATTGGAATCACACTAATCAATCGTAAATGGAACATAGTATCTATTGTATAAATCGAAACAAAAACCGAACACGAAACCACATGAATGAGCCTTGAAATCAATACACTCATGCCCAAAACTAGTCGAGAACATTCCACAACAAACATCAAACACTCTTGCCTTAAGAATCCATTGGATCAATCATAATGACAACTGTGGATCCACAAAATACTATATTACCATCTACGAAACAAAACTAGGTGTGAAGAAATAGGAAACTACTCAAATTCACTCACAAAGAATCGAGAATCAAATTACACTAGGGAATAAAAGTAATCAGTCGTCAAACAAGAAACGCAATTTGTGATCGATGAAAAAGAAGTTAAATCGAGGTTGCATGACTTAGTAAATAAGATTTAGTTGTAGTTTAATCAAAATTGTGCAACTACAGATTTATGCATCAAAGTATTCACTAGAGCTTAACTAAATAAATAAGAAAGAAACTACTTATACAAAAACATCAAACAACAATAGTTCACGCATGGATAGTTTTTTATTTTTCGTAACAACCTCCAATGCTATGGAGTTTTGATTCCCAAGCCTTCTAAACACACCCGTGAACTAATCTAATCATATCGGATTATAATCATCCTTGAAATCACACTAATCAATAATAAATGAAACATAGTATCTATTGTATAAATTGAAACCAAAACCGAACACGAAACCACACGAATAAGCCTAGAAATCAATACACTCATGCCCAAAACTCGTCGAGAACATTCCACAACAAACATCAAACTCTCTTGCTTTAAGAATCCATCGATTCAACCATAATGACAACCGTGGATCCACAAAATACTTTATTACCATCTAGGTAACAAAACTAGGTGTGAAGAAACAGGAAACTACTCGCATTCACTAACAAAGAATCGAGAATCAAATTACACTAGGGAATAAAAGTAATCAGCCGTCAAACAAGAAATGTAATGCGTGATCGATGAAAAAGAAATTAAATTGAGGATGCATGACTTCGTAAATATGATTTACTTGTATTTTAATCAAAATTATGCAACTACAGATTGATGCTTTAAAGTATTCATGAAAGCTTAATTAAATAAATAGGAAAGAAACTACTTATACAAAAACATCAAACAACAATAGTTCAAGCATGGATAGTTTTTTGTTTTTCGTAACAACCTCCAATGCTATGGAGTTTTGATTCTCAAGCTTTCTAAACACACTCGTGAACTAATCTAATCATATCGGATAATAATCATCCTTGAAATCACACTAATCAATAATAAATGAAACATAGTATCTATTGTATAACTAGAAACCCAAACCGAACACGAAACCACACGAATAAGCCCTGAAATCAATACACTCATGCCTAAAACTTGTCGAGAACATTCCACAATAAACATCAAACACTCGTCCTTTAAGAATCCATCGAATCAATCATAACGACAACCGTGGATCCACAGAATACTTTATTACCGTCTAGGCAACAAAACTAGGTGTGAAGAAACAGGAAACTACTAGAATTCACTCATAAAGAATGAAGAATCAAATTAGACTATGGAATAAAAGTAATCAGTCATCAAACAAGAAACGCAATGCGTGATCGATGAAAAAGAAGTTAAATCGAGGTTGCATGACTTAGTAAATAAGATTTACTTGTATTTTAATCAAAATTATGCAAATACAGATTGATGCATCAAAGTATTCACGAAAGCTTAACTAAATAAATGGGAAAGAAACTACTTTTACAAAAACATCAAACAACAATAGTTCACGCATGGATAGTTTTTTGTTTTTCGTAACAACCTCCAATGCTATAGAGTTTTGATTCTCAAGCCTTCTAAACATAGTCATAAACTAATCTAATCGTATCTACTTATAATCCTCATTGGAATCACACTAATCAATCATAAATGGAACATAGTATCTATTGTATAAATCGAAACAAAAACCGAACACGAAACCACACAAATGAGCCTTGAAATCAATACACTCGTGCCCAAAACTCATGGTGAACATTCCACAGCAAACTTCAAACACTCTTGCCTTAAAAATCCATAGAATCAATCAAAATAACAACCATGGATCCACAGAATATTTTATTACCATTTAGGCAACGAAATTAGGTGTAAAGAAACATGAAACTACTTGAATTCACTCACAAAGAATCGAGAATCAAATTACACTAGGGAATAAAAGTAGTCTATCGTCAAACAAGAAACGCAATGCATGATCGATGAAAAAGAAGTCAAATCAAGGTTGCATGACCTAGTAAATATGATTTACTTGCATATTAATAAAAGCTGTACGACTACAGATTGATGCATTAAAGTATTCATGAAAGCTTAACTAAATAAATTGTAAAGAAACTACTTATACAAAAACATCAAACAACAATAGTTCACGCATTCATAGTTTTTTGCTTTCCGTCACAACCTCCAATGCTATAGAGTTTTGATTCTCAAGTCTTCTAAACACACTCTTGAACTAAACTAATCGTATCTGATAATAATCATCATTAGAATCACACTAATAAATCATAAATGGAACATAGTATCTATTGTGTAAATTGAAACCAAAACCGAACAACAAACCACACGAATGATCCCTAAAATCAATACACTCGTGCCCAAAACTCATTGAGAACATTCCACAACATATTCAAACACTCTTGCCTCGAGAATCCATTAAATCAATCAAAATGATAGCCGTGGATCCACAGAATACTTTATTACCATCAAGCCAAAGAAACAAGGTGTAAAGAAACAAGAAACTACTTGAATTCACTCACAAAGAATCTAGAATCAAATTACACAAGGGAATGAAAGTAATCAGTCGTAAAACAAGATGATCAATGAAAAAGAAGTCAAATCATGGTTATGACCTAGTAAATATGATTTGCTTGTATTTTAATCAATTGTGCAACTACAGATTGATGCATCATATGAAAGCTTAATAAAGAAATGGGAAAGGAACTAGTTATTCAACAACATAAAGCAATAATAGTTGACACATTGATTGTTTTTAGCTTTCCGTAACAACCTCCAATGCTATAGAGTTTTGATTCTCAAGCCATCTAAACACACTCATGAACTAATCTAATCGTATCTGCTTATAATCCTTATTGGAATCACACAAATCAATCATAAATGGAACATAGTATCTATTGTATAAATCGAAACAAAAACCAAACATGAAACCATACAAATGAGCCTTGAAGTCAATACACTCGTGCCCAAAACTCATTGAGAACATTCCACAACAAACTTCAAACACTTTTTCCTTAAAAATCCATAGAATCAATCAAAATAACAACCGTGGATCCACAGAATATTTTATTACCATCTAGGCAACGAAACTAGGTGTAAAGAAACATGAAACTACTTGAATTCACTCACAAAGCATCGAGAATCAAATTACACTAGGGAATAAAAGTAGTCAGTCGTCAAACAAGAAACGCAATGCGTGATGGATGAAAAAGATGTCAAATCAAGGTTGCATGACCTAGTAAATAAGAATTACTTGTATTTTAATCTAAATTGTGCAACTACAGATTGATGCACCAAAGTATTCACCAAAGCTTAACCAAACAAATGGGAAGGAAACTACTTATACAAAAACATCAAACAACAATAGTTCACGCATGGATATTTTTTTGTTTTTTGTAACAACCTCCAATGATATGGAGTTTTGTTTCTCAAGACTTCTAAATACACTCGTGAACTAATCTAATCATATCGGATTATAATCATCATTGGAATCACACTAATCAATAATGAATTAAACATATTTTCTATTGTAAAAATCGAAACCAAAACCGAACACCAAACCACATGAATGAGCCCTAAAATCAATACACTCATGCCCAAAACTCGTCAAGAACATTCCACAACAAATTTCAAACACTCTTGCCTTAAGAATCCATCGAATCAATCATAATGAAAACCGTGGATCCTCAGAATACTTTATTACCATCTAGGCAACAAAACTAGGTGTGTAGAAATAGGAAACTACTTGAATTCACTCACAAAGAATCTAGAATCAAATTACACTAGGGAATAAAAGTAATCAGTCATCAAAGAAGAAACGCAATGCGTGATCGATGAAAAAGGAGAGAAATCACATGGCCTTACATTTAAATAGCATATCCGGGCTATGAAAGTCTTGCCCAAACATAAAATCAACACCCATTACAAATCATCCAAATTTAACACAACAATTCGAATGTCTAATAATGTTATAAAAATCAAGTAATGCCATTGGTAGTCACGGTGCTAAGCCATCCATAATGGGTTTCCATTAAAATCCAAGCTTCATCAAGGGTTACCTGAAACATGCTCAAAAAGATTTTTGTGTCAACTATAAAGTTGGTGAGTTCAAGTGCTTAAAGTTCAAAAACAAAAGGGCTCTTTAGAATCCATAAGATAATTTTAAAAACATAAGTATCATTGTTGTGGGGTCACAATCAACCCTGTACTCAGCCCCGGCTAGCCTCTTCTAAACTTGTGTTATGCCGGTTATCCCATAGGGGAAACTAAGCCTCAAAGAGTATACCATACCTGCTGGGTGGTACACCATAGTATCTTATAAAACATGTCATATGACACAAACAACCCCGCAGGATCTCAGTGTGGTACCCTCCCGGTTATGACGGAAGGCACTGTGCGTGGGGGATTCCCCAAGTAGATCTACCCATGTAAAACAATCGGTTCACACAAGAATTAATGATTGTGATACAAGTAGGTGTAGGTTCTAACATTAGCCACAACATATAATAGCATCGCATAATAGTACACAAATGACTTTTAGTTCAAACATAGCATGCTTCATCCCAAAATAGTAGTAAAAAGGGAACACTAAGACTCACCTTAGAATCAATTAAAAGTCCTTCAAGTATCAACAAGTCTAACTCCTAGCACCCTATGAACAAGATAATGTAGTAAGCCAATGCTCTTAGACTATTGGAAGTGTAACTATGTGCATTTGATGGTCATACAATCATGTGGCTTCGATTCTTAGAAGTTTGCGTCAAAGAGTTTCCTTTTTAGGGAAGTTGGGGTTTCGGCATGTGAATGACAAGTTTATAACTCTTATAAATTTGTTTACATAATAATAAGTTTAATACAGTTTTCTAGGCATAAGATTACTGAAATTTAGTTTTATTTACGAAATTTACACTTTGGTCCCTCAAGTTTCAAAATTTACAATTTTGACCCAAAAGTTTGCATTCTTTCATTACTTGACCCAATATAGCCCTTGTTAGTTCCTAGGGGTTTTTATATTACTTTTAGGCCTGTTTTTACTTAATATTTCTAGATTTTAACTTGAGAGGTTTAAAACACAAAATTCAAGTTACCGGTTACGATAAAACTGTTAATTTTAAGCATCTTGTTTTAGATCTCTCAATTTCAACCTATGACCTCAAGTATAACGTTTTAAGGGATTCTAACCAAGATCATAATCTATTTTAAAAGTAGTTTTGGGGTTATTTGAGCAAAAGGTCCATTTTTAAACTAACCCGTTAAAACCCGTTTTTTTACCCGAAACCGACACTCTAATCCATTTTCTTTCCATTTCCCACCAAAATATCACCTTGAGGTCTTCTAACTTACTGAAATAACATTGATTTAGTGGTCTTAGGCTTGTTACACTATTTTTAATATTTTATCCGAAAATCTCTCGGTTTAGGCTTATATTTGTTAAATAAATTCATAAAATCACGTATTAACCCAAAAATTCACCAAATTCGGTTTTTAACACTAAAATACTTATTTTAGGGCCTGGAATTTATAGAACTTGCAATCTTTTAAGTTTGACCATTTTTGAAAATTTTACCACCTTTTCGGGTCACTAAATAGGGTCTTTGAGTCCATTATCCCATACCAATCCACCCATTTCGATAATCTTATAAGTTTAACATCATAAAACTACTGGAAAATAAATTAACCTCATGGATTTTACAATATTAATTGACATGTTTATGATTAAGGTGTTTCTATACCATTTACCCATGTGTAACCTTAAAAGTTCAAGTTTAAACATCCTTAAAACTTTCTGTAACATTAAGTCCAGATTATTATAATGTTCACAAGACATTTTTAAGCAGGTTTTAAGCATAGAATGGGGGTTGATCAAGACAAATGGTTAAATGGGTGCTAAAAACTCAAGAAAAAGAGGGTTTTCGGGTTCAATCATGTGCACCAACCCACGATATGCAAGCATTTAGAAGAATGTACCTTTTGTGAAGTCGTAAGTCTCACAAAGATAGTGATATGGTTGCAAGATTCTGGTTTGAAACAAGAAAAGTGGGATTTATGGAAGAAAAATAGATAAAACCTCAAGAAATAGTTTTCGTTCGGGTACAAAAATGCTTACACACTAGATGTTCCGCATTTTTGGGATGATGTGGAGAGTATGAAGGCTGTTGGCTCGAGAGCTTGAGCTGAAATCTCGGGTTCTTGCAAGAATCTTGCTTGATAGCACACTTTAACTCCTCCTATGACCGGGTTTAGCTCCTATTCGATGTTGTTCTTGAAGAAGCCTTCGAAAACTTGCTGAAAATGGTGAAGAATTGTAGAATGCAGGAGAAAGAGAGAGTTCTCGAGAAGAGAGAGAGAAAGAGAGATAGAGAGAGTGTTCGATTAAGAAAAGAAAGAAAGAAAATATGAAGGTGGAGTGTGTAAACGGGTTTGGGGGAATTCGAGGGAGAGTGTGGTTGGTGAGTGGGGGTGGCCGAATGCATGGTAACAATCCCATGCATTGGGTGATTTGGTGGAGCTCAGACCTGTCAAATAGTCTTCTAGGAAGTTTTTGAAAAATTTCAGAATGTTAAGTGTTCTGGAGTTAGAAAAATTTTGAGACCGAACAGTGCCAATGCGCCTGAATAGCGCTCAAACGCCCACTGCCAAAATGCCCCAACAGTGCTCATGCGCCTAAACAGTGCTGATGCGCCCACTGCCAAATGCGGTGCTCATGCTCCTAGGCAGTGGTAGTGATTGCCAAGTGCAATGCTCATGCGTCTAAGCAGTGGTAATGCGTCCACTGCCAAATGCGCCCGCACAGTTCTAATGTGCCTGAATAGTTCTCATGCGCCTGAACAGTTCTCATGCGCCTAAGAGAAAAATACATGCGGAAGACTTGGATTTAATTTTTGTATAATTATCAGGGTAGTTTAGCCAATTTAGTGAATTTTCTAGCATCGGGAAAATGGTTTCTAGACTAAAGCAAGTCCTAATAGAATCATCCAAGGAAATTAAACACACAACAATGAATCACAGATGGAAGAAGATATATAAACATGATAAAATAATGAAAATGAGACAATGCTAGATAAATTTAAGTTTTTGAAGTCGGACCTAGGAGTCGGTTGTTACAATTACCATCTAGGCAACGAAACTAGGTGTAAAGAAACAGGAAACTACTCGAATTCACTCACAAAGAATCAAGAATCAAATTACACTAGGGAATAAAAGTAGTCAGTCGTCAAACAAGAAACGCAATGCGTGATCGATGAAAAAGAAGTCAAATCAAGGTTGCATGACCTAGTAAATATGATTTAATTGTATTTTAATCAAAATTGTGCAAGTATAGATTGATGCATTAAAGTATTCACGAAAGCTTAACTAAATAAATGGGAAATTAACTAGTTAATCAAAAACATCAAATAAAAATAGTTCACGCATTGATAGTTTTTTGCTTTCCGTAACAACCTCCAATGCTATGGAGTTTTGATTCTTAAGCCTTCTAAACACACTCGTGAACTAATCTAATCATATCTGATTATAATCATCAGTAGAATCACACTAATAAATCATAAATGGAATCTATTGTGTAAATTGAAACCAAAACCGAACAAGAAACCACACGAATGATTCCTGAAATCAATACACTCGGGCCCAAAACTCGTTGAGAACATTCCACAACAAATTCAAACACTCTTGCCTTAAGAATCCACCGAATCAATCAAAATGATAACCATGGATCCACAGAATACTTTATTACCATTCATTGGGTGATTTGGTGGTGCTCAGACCAGTCAAATAGTCTTCTAGGAAGTTTTTGAAAAATTTCAGAATGTTAATTGTTCGGGAGTTAGAAAATTTTTGAGACCGAATAGTGCCAATGCGCCTGAATAGCGCTCAAACGCCCACTGCCAAAATGCCCCAACAGTGCTCATGCGCCTAAACAGTGGTAATACGCCCACTGCAAATGCGGTGCTCATGCGCCTAAGCAGTGGTAATGCGCCCACTGCCAAGTGCAGTGCTCATGCGCCTAAGCAGTGGTAATGCGCCCACTACCAAATGCGCCTGCACAGTTCTAATGCGCCTGAACAGTTCTCATGCGCCTGAACAGTTCTCATGCGCCCAAGAGAAAAATACGTGCGGAAGACTTGGATTTAATTTTTGTATAATTATTAGGATAGTTTAGCCAATTTAGTGAATTTTCTAGCCTCGAGAAAATGGTTTCGAGACTAAAGCAAGTCCTAATAGAATCGTCCAAGGAAATTAAACACACAACAATAAAACACAGAAGGAAGAAGATATATGAACATGATAAAGTAATGAAAATGAGACAATGCTAGATAAATTTAAGTTTTTGAAGTCAGACCTAGGAGTCGGTTGTTACATTCTCCCACCGTTTGGGAAATTTCGTCCCTAAATTTTAGTTTCAATTATTTTCTGATCTAGTGGGCTTAAAGAGGTGTGGATACTCCTTTCTCGTCACATCCTCTCGTTCCCACATGAATTCGGGTCCTCGCCTAGAGTTCCATCTCACTTTAACTTTGGGTATACGACTTCGTCTAAGTTTCTGGACCAATCGGTCGGTAATCTCTATGGGCTCTTCTATGAATTTCAATTCGTTAGTGATTTTGGCATCCTTTAATGGTAATTCCAATGCTTTGTCTACAAGACACTTCTTCAAGTTAGACACATGGAAGGTGTCGTGTACATAGCTCAACTCTTGGGGTAGTTTTAATTGGTATGCTACCAGGCCAATTCTCGATAAAATTTTGAATGGTCCAATGTGTCTCGGGCTTAGCTTGCCTTTCTTGCCAAATCTGACTGTGCCCTTCCACGGTGCAACTTTTAGCATCACTCTATCACCCACTTGAAATTCCAGGGGCTTTCGTTGTCTATCCGTATATTTCTTTTGACGGTCTCTGGATGCTCTTAGTCGTTCCTTAATCTTGAATACCTTATAAGTGGTTTCCATTACAATATCGGGTCCCATTACTTGGCTATCACCAATCTCATTCCAGCTTAATGGTGATCGGCATTTTCTACCATATAAGGCTTGATACGGAGCTGCTTTTATACTTGCGTGGTAACTATTATTGTAGGAGAACTCCACTAGAAGAAAGTGGCTATCCTAACTTCCTCGAAGTCGATCGCCAAGCTCTTAACATGTCTTCTAAGGTTTGTATGGTTCTTTCACTTTGTCCGTCAGTTTAAGGGTGGTATGCTGTGCTTAGGTCAAGACGGGTCCCCAAAGCCTGTTGGAGAGACTTCCAAAATCGTGAAGTGAATCGACTATCACGGTCTGAGATAATCGACAGTGGCACTCCATGTCTTGTTACTATTTCATCGATGTATAGTCGCGCTAGCTTCGGTAAACCGCAATCTTCTCGAATAGGTAGGAAGTGAGCTGATTTGGTAAGCCTATCCACTATTACCCAAATAGCATCATGTCCTCGAGAGGTTCTTGGCAACTTTGTAACAAAATCCATCGTAATGTTATCCCATTTCCATTCGGGGATTTCGAGCTGTTGAAAGGTTCCTGATGGTTTCTGGTGTTCGGCTTTTACCATTACACATGTCAGACATTTCCCCACATAGGTGGTAATGGATTTCTTTAACCCGGGCCACCAAAAGAGAGTCTTTAGGTCTTGATACATCTTGTCATTTCCTGGGTGAACCGAATATCTGGATTTGTGGGTTTCACCTAGGACTATCTCTCTAATTCCTTCGTGTTTCGGTACCCAAGTCCTTCCTTCATGCTTATACAATCCATCATTACTCACTAGACATCTTTCCATTCCCATTAGCATCTCCTCAATTAGCTTGTCCTCTTTTAGGGCTTCCTTTTGTGCTTCTTTTAATCTAGTGGTAAGGCTAGTATATACGCTCATTCTTAAGGCACGGACGCGAAGGGGTTTTTCCGTTTCCTTTCGACTCAACGCATCCGCCACTATATTGGCCTTACCTGGATGGTAATGAGTCTCACATTCATAATCGCTCAATAATTCAACCCACCTTCTTTGGCGCATATTTAACATTTTCTGATCCAGATTGTGTTGCAAACTTTTATGATCAGTGTAAATGATGCACTTGGTACCGTAGAGATAGTGTGGTACCCAGTTCTAGATCATGAGTAGTGTAGTTTCTCTCATGCTCATTTAACAATCCGGGCGCGTAAGAGATCACCTTGTCTCGCTGCATCAATACACACCCAGCCCCTGACGTGAGGCGTCGCAATAAACTATGAAATCCTCAACGCCTTCCGGTTGGGCAAGGATAGGTGCACTGCACAGCTTCTCCTTGAGTATCTCAAATGCCTCATTTTGTTCCTTTTCCCATATGAAGGCCGTATCCTTTTTGGTTAGTGCGGTTAATGGCTGCACAATTCGCGAGAAATCCTTGGTGAACCTCCGATAGTATCCCGCCAAACCAAGAAATTGCCTTATCTCGGTAGGAGTTTCAGGAATCTTCCAGTTTTTAATGGCTTCTATTTTTGTTGGATCTACTTGAATACCTTCTTTGTTCACCACATGTCCTAGACACTGGATTTTGCGCATCCAAAACTCACATTTGGAAAACTTTGCATAAAACTGCTCATTCTTGAGTAACTCAAGAATCAGTCTAAGGTGCTTCTCATGCTCTTCCTTGCTACGGGAGTAGATCAAAATATCGTCAATAAACACAATCACAAACTTGTCTAGATACGGCAGACATACTCGGTTCATGAGGTCCATAAATGCCGCAGGTGCATTAGTCAGTCCGAAGGGCATGACTAATTACTTATAGTGTCCATACCTAGTCCTGAAGGCTGTCTTGGGTATGTCTTCTTCCCTTATCTTTAGTTGATGGTATCTCGATCTTAAATCTATCTTGGAGAAATAGCTGGCACCTTGTAGTTGATTGAACAAGTCATTGATTCTTAGGAGAGGATAGCGATTCTTGACTGTAAGCCTGTTCAAATCACGATAGTCAATACACATTCATAGGGTTCCATCCTTCTTTTTAACAAATAATACCGGTGCACCCCACAGAGAAACACTTGGTCGAATGAATCCTTTATCCAGCAATTCCTGGATTTGTACCATTAGCTCCTTCATCTCGGGTGGAGCGAGTCGGTAAGGTGCCTTGGCCACTGGTACGGCACTAGGAACTAGGTCTATTTGGAATTTGACCTGTCTAGTTGGAGGGAGTCCCGGTAGCTCCTCAGGAAATACTTCCGGGTACTCAGCCACCACCGGTATATCTTCGATTCTCTTTTCTTCTCTTGCTTTCATCACGTAGACTATGAAAGCTGGGCATCCCTTGTGGAGACTCTTGGTAGCCTTTAGGTGGGATATCATGGGGTACAGCGTGTTGCTTCTTTTACCATGGGCAACTAGTGTCTTTCCGTCAGTTAAAGGTATTTTAAGCAAACGCTTATCGCACACGATTTCAGCCTTATTTTTAGCTAACCAATCCATTCCCATGACCACATTAAGTCCTCCTAACGTTATAGGCATCAAGTCTATCTTAATTGGATTACCCTTTAATTCTATCGTGCAGTCTTTGATGATTTCGTTGGTTTCTATTATCTTGTCGTCAGCTAATTCTACAGTGTATGCATCAGTTAGGGTACAAGCTTCCAAATCAATCAAAGGCCTAAAGGAAGTAGAAACAAAACTACTTGTTGCTCCAATATCAAATAAAATAGTAGCAGGGTGGTTATTTATGAGAAACGTACCGTTAACCACGTCAGGATCCTTACGGGCACCATTGGGATCCATTACAAACACTCTTCCTTTGGGCTTGTTAGGCCTGGCGTCATTATCCCTCGCTAGCTTGGGACACTTGTTTCGCATGTGTCCTGGATCCCCGCACTCGTAACATTGTTTCCCGGGCTCATACGTACAATCTTTAGTTAGGTGACCGGTTCTCTTGCACCTGAAGCAAGGCATCGGTTTGCATTCTCCTTGGTGGTGTAGTTTGCACTTGTTACAGAAAGGGCTTGTACCTAAGTACAGTTTTCTGGCTCTTGCCCCATGATCATCACGTCTTGTCCCTTCGCCAGCCCTTCTGCTTGAGCTACCGCTATTGCCAATGGCCCTTTTAGCATCAAACCACTTTCTCTTCTCGCCTGTCACCTTCTTCTTGTCCTCAATCTTCCCCTGTTCCGTCCAACCAGCTCTAATCAAGTCATCCGTCAAGCTAATAGTAAGATCGACTGCTGGTTGGATGGTTGTAGGCCTGGCAGATCGGACCATGCCTCGAACTCTGGGATGTAGTCCCCAGATAAAACGGGCTACGCCTTTCGTTTCGGGAGTCACCAAGTGGGGCACTAGTCGGGACAGAGCCGATAACCGGTTGATGTACTCAGTGTAATTTGGGCCTTTTATTTCCAAGCTCAGAAATTCAGACTCCAGCTTCTCCAGTTGATTCATTGGGCAGTATTTACTGGTCATCAATTCTCTAAACTCCGACCATTTCATGCGGCCGACAACATTTCTACCTCGTGGCTGAATGATGGTCTTCCACCACTCCAAGGCCGGCCCTTTCAAAGATTGGGAGGCGAACCTGACCATGTGCTCAGTTTTGCACTCGTTGATATCCAGTACGGCCTCTATCTCGTCTAACCATCGGTAAGTATCAATCGCACCCTCGGTGCCGTAGAAATCTCTTGGTTTGCATGCCATAAAATTTCTATAAGAACACCCGGTCCTTATTTCCTTAGCATCCTTGGCGTTACCTTTATTATTTCCAGGTCCTTCATTTCCGGTTGTATTTTTCCGGTCTGTGTTTACTTGGGCTATGATGGTGGGGATAGCATTGGCGATTTGCTGGGCCACCAGATTGGCGATCCTTTCATCATTGGCAATTTCTTCATGGGTGGTCCTTGGAGGAGTAGGTGGTCGATTTCCACCCTGGTTCCCGATGTGCCCAGCACCCCTATTCCTTCCCCCACGTATTCCACTTATAGGCGGCATTCTGGTGTCAACATAGATAAGCTCATTTAGTGTCTCATAAATTTGTTTCAAGTATCTTGTTACATCGATTCGACTCCTATAGGTCGCTTCACAAAACACATGAGGTTCCCAAAATACATTATAAGTCATACATAGTTTCATTCCAATTTTTATAAATTTAATTAACATTTAGGAGGCAATCAAATTTGTTCCTTAGAATATACTATTGTACATTCCATTAGACAACCTGCAATAGATAAGGTAATATCATAAAAGAAAATCATGCATAGATAATTGTAGCAACCAACAAGCAAAATGCTAATAGTCTCATGGTATCACAAGTTGGAAGGTGCCATCACCCCCAAATAAAAATCATAGTGTCTGAAATAGATAAATAGTTTCTCAAAATAGTAGTATCTTCCATATAATCAAGTATCATCCCATCATTACTGCCATTTCTTCTTCAACCGCCCAAACCAGCCCGACCCTTTTTTCTTCTGTTCTTGTTCCAAGTGTTGGACACCCTAGGACACCATCAATGCCTGGAACTGGGCTGACTGTGAGGTCCGCGTGGCATGCTGCAGGGTCACCTCATGACGCTGGATGGTCCTAAGGATATCGCTCAGTGTAGGGTCAGAAGGACCAAAATCGCTAGCTCGGCTGCTGGATTGGGAGTAGGGGTCTCCAGCTAAGACACTCGGGCCGTCATACAAGCTACGCCTGGGTAGTATCCAATACTCGTCTTGTGGTTGGCGTCTGGGCGGTCCCATCATCGGAGGTACTAGTGCGGGAGCCATCGCAGGGGGAGGTGGAGGAGGCGGCATCCTGAATGAAATAGAAGCTCCGGTTGAGTATTCTTGAGCGGCCGGGTGATGACTCGCGCACCCCTGTTCTTGATAGGCGGGTGATGACTTGCGGTGAATGAGAGCGGGTCCTGCTCCTCTCCTGTGATGTCGGGGAGGATTCCTCCAATGGCTCCATGTCGTCGGATGTCACCAATATCCATCTTGGATGGCTGCATCTCCTCATGTACTCCTCATACTGCGATGGGGATGTTGCCCTCCTGAGTCTTCCCACTGGGTAGTCTCGTCGGCAGGGAATACAGGCGCTTTACCGTTGTTAGCCATGAGTCTCGAGTTCCTGTAAAATCATCATGAGTAGTTTGGTTTCTCATAGCTCATGACAATTGTAATGATAGTATCTCATAATAGTAGTTACAGCAGTAATGATGGTAGTAGTATCTATAATCAGTAATAATACAGGTTACAACAGGTACGAAGACACAGTTTAGACCACACAAAAACATTTTCTATCCGGGAGAAAGATTTTATCACCAATTAAGGGATCGTGCCGGAATTCACGCGTCAGGTAAATTCATGATTACGTTGATCAAGTGTAATCATCAATTTACCCAACCCACTCACTCCAACACATTCCAAGACAAGGACAGTCCTAGGGTATCAGGGTTGTAGCCTAGGGTCTACTAAGGTATTCCCGACTTCTCTACAACCTATGGCTCTGATACCAATCTGTCACCCCCCGGCCCAAGGAGGGTGGGACGTCGCACACAAGGAGAGAAATCACATGGCATTACATTTAAATAGCATATCCGGGTTATAAAAGTCTTGCCCAAACGTAAAATCAACACCCATTACAAATCATCCAAATTTAACACTACAATTCGAATGTCTAATAATGTTATAAAAATCAAGTAATGCCATTGGTAGTCATGGTGCTAAGCCATCCATAATGGGTTTCCATTAAAATCCAAGCTTCATCAAGGGTTACCTGAAACATGCTCAAAAAGATTTTTGTGTCAACTATAAAGTTGGTGAGTTCAAGTGCTTAAAGTTCAAAAACAAAAGGGCTCTTTATAATCCATAAGATAATTTTAAAAACATAAGTATCACTGTTGTGGGGTCACAATCAACCCTGCACTCAGCCCCGGCTAGGCTCTTCTAAACTTGTGTTATGCCAGTTATCCCATATGGGAAACTGAGCCTCAAAGAGTATACCATACCTGCTGGGTGGTACACCATAGTATCTTATAAAACTTGTCATAAGACACAAACGACCCCATAGGATCTTAGTGTGGTACCCTCCGGTTATGACGGAAGGCACTGTGCGTGGGGGATTCCCCAAGTAGATCTACCCATATAAAACAATCGGTTCACACAAGAATTAATGATTGTGATACAAGTAGGTGCAGGTTCTAACATTAGCCACAACATATAATAGCATCGCATAATAGTACACAAATGACTTTTAGTTCAAACATAGCATGCTTCATCCCAAAATAGTAGTAAAAAGGGAACACTAAAACTCACCTTAGAATCAAATAAAAGTCCTTCAAGTATCAACAAGTCTAACTCCTAGCACCCTATGAACAAGATAAATGTAGTAAGCTAATGCTCTTAGACTATTGGAAGTGTAACTATGTGCATTTGATGGTCATACAATCATGTGGCTTCGATTCTTAGAAGTTTGCGTCAAAGAGTTTCCTTTTTAGGGAAGTTGGGGTTTCGGCATGTGAATGACAAGTTTATAACTCTTATAAATTGTTTACATAATAATAAGTTTAATATAGTTTCTAGGCATAAGATTACTGAAATTTAGTTTTATTTACGAAATTTACACTTTGGTCCCTCAAGTTTCAAAATTTACAATTTTGACCCAAAAGTTTGCTTTCTTTCATTACTTGACCCAATATAGCCCTTGTTAGTTCCTAGGGGTTTTATATACTTTTAGGCCTGTTTTACTTAATATTTCCAGATTTTAACTTGAGAGGTTTAAAACACAAAATTCAAGTTACCGGTTACGATAAAACTGTTAATTTTAAGCATCTTGTTTTAGATCTCTCAATTTCAACCTATGACCTCAAGTATAATGTTTTAAGGGCTTCTAACCAAGATCATAATCTATTTTAAAAGTATTTTTGGGGTTATTTGAGCAAAAGGTCCATTTTTAAACTAACCCGTTAAAACCTGTTTTTTTACCCGAAACCGACACTCTAATCCATTTTCTTTCAATTTCCCACCAAAATATCACCTTGAGGTCTTCTAACTTACTGAAATAACATTGATTTAGTGGTCTTAGGCTTGTTACACTATTTTTAGTATTTTATCCGAAAATCTCTCGGTTTAGGCTTATATTTGTTAAATAAATTCATAAAATCACGTATTAACCCAAAAATTCACTAAATTCGGTTTTTAACACTAAAATACTTATTTTAGGGCCTAGAATTTATAGAACTTGCAATCTTTTAAGTTTGACCATTTTTGAAAATTTTACCACCTTTTCGGGTCACTAAATAGGGTCTTTGAGTCCATTATCCCATACCAATCCACCCATTTCGATAATCTTATAAGTTTAACATCATAAAACTACTGGAAAATAAATTAACCTCATGGATTTTACAATATTAATTGACATGTTTATGATTACGGTGTTTTATACCATTTACCCATTTGTAACCTTAAAAGTTCAAGTTTAAACATCCTTAAAACTTTCTGTAACATTAAGTCCAGATTATTATAATGTTCACAAGACATTTTAAGCAGGTTTTAAGCATAGAATGGGGGTTGATCAAGACAAGTGGTTAAATGGGTGCTAAAAACTCAAGAAAAGAGGGTTTTCGGGTTCAATCATGTGCACCAACCCATGATATGCGAGCATTTAGAAGAATGTGCCTTTTGTGAAGTCGTAAGTCTCACAAAGATAATGATATGGCCGCAAGATTCTGGTTTGAAACAAGAAAAGTGGGATTTATGGAAGAAAAATAGATAAAAACTCAAGAAATAGTTTTCGTTCGGGTACAAAAATGCTTACACACTAGATGTTCCACGTTTTTGGGATGATGTGGAGAGTATGAAGGCTGTTGGCTCGAGAGCTTGAGCTGAAATCTCGGGTTCTTGCAAGAATCTTGCTTGATAGCACACTTTAACTCCTCCAATGACCAGGTTTAGCTCCTATTCGGTGTTGTTCTTGAAGAAGCCTTCGAACACTTGCTGAAAATGGTGAAGAATTGGAGAATGCAGGAGAAAGAGAGAGTTCTCGAGAAGAGAGAGAGAAAGAGAAAGAGATATAGAGAGTGTTCGATTAAGAAAAGAAAGAAAGAAAATATGAGGGTGGAGTGTGTAAACGGGTTTGGGGGAATTCGAGGGAGAGTGTGGTTGGTGAGTGGGGGCGACCGAATGCATGGTGATAATCCCATGCATTGGGTGATTTGGTGGTGCTCAAACCGGTCAAATAGTCTTCTAGGAAGTTTTTGAAAAATTTCAGAATGTTAAGTGTTCGGGAGTTAGAAAAATTTTGAGACCGAACAGTGCCAATGCGCCTGAATAGCGCTCAAACGCCCACTACCAAAATGCCCCAACAGTGCTCATGCACCTAAACAATGGTAATGCACCCACTGCCAAATGCGGTGCTCATGCGCCTAAGCAGTGGTAATGTGCCCACTGCCAAGTGCAGTGCTCATGCGCCTAAGCAGTGGTAATGCGCCCACTGCCAAATGCGCCCGCACAGTTCTAATGTGCCTGAACAGTTCTCATGCGCCTGAACAGTTCTCATGCGCCTAAGAGAAAAATACATGCGGAAGACTTGGATTTAATTTTTGTATAATTATCAGGGTAGTTTAGCCAATTTAGTGAATTTTCTAGCCTCGGGAAAATGGTTTCTAGACTAAAGCAAGTCCTAATAGAATCATCCGAGGAAATTAAACACACAACAATAAATCACAGAACGAAGAAGATATATAAACATGATAAAATAATGAAAATGAGACAATGCTAGATAAATTTAAGTTTTTGAAGTCAGACCTAGGAGTCTGTTGTTACAATTACCATCTAGGCAACGAAACTAGGTGTAAAGAAACAGGAAACTACTCGAATTCACTCACAAAGAATCAAGAATCAAATTACACTAGGGAATAAAAGTAGTCAGTCGTCAAACAAGAAACACAATGCGTGATCGATGAAAAAGAAGTCAAATCAAGGTTGCATGACCTAGTAAATATGATTTAATTGTATTTTAATCAAAATTGTGCAAGTACAGATTGATGCATTTTAGTATTCATGAAAGCTTAACGAAATAAATGGGAAATGAACTAGTTAATAAAAAACATCAAATAAAAATAGTTCACGCATTGATAGTTTTTTGCTTTCCGTAACAACCTCCAATGCTATGGAGTTTTGATTCTCAAGCATTCTAAACACACTCATGAACTAATCTAATCGTATCTGATTATAATCATCATTAGAATCACACTAATAAATCATAAATGGAATCTATTGTGTAAATTAAAACCAAAACCGAACAAGAAGCCACACGAATGATCCCTGAAATCAATACACTCATGCCCAAAACTCGTTGAGAACATTCCACATCAAATTCAAACACTCTGGCCTCAAGAATCCACCGAATCAATCAAAATGATAACCATGGATCCACAGAATACTTTATTACCATCTAGCCAAAGAAACAAGGTGTAAAGAAATAAGAAACTACTCGAATTCACTCACAAAGAATCTAGAATCAAATTACACAAGGGAATGAAAGTAATCAGTCGTAAAACAAGATGTTCGATGAAAAAGTAGTCAAATCAAGGTTGCGTGACCTAGTAAATAAGATTTGCTTCTATTTTAATCAATTGTACAACTACAGATTGATGCATCAAAGTATTTACGAAATCTTAACTAAACAAATAGGAAAGGAACTAGTTATTCAAAAACATAAAGCAATAATAGTTCTATAACACCCAAAACTTCGTAAAAAATAAATGAACCGAAAAGTATCTTGAAAGAAAGAAAAGGGACAAAAGTGGAGGGGGCTAAGTGTAAAAAGTACAAAAACCTAATATTTTATTATATTTTGGGCATGGCCGCCCACTACTTGTTTCCACAACCTGCTTTCCAACTGAAAAAGAAGAAAGAAGAAGAAGAAGATTGTCTCTCTCTGTTTTTCAAGAAGAAAAGGCTAAAATTCGCAATTGGTGAGTGTTTTATGTGTTCTTGGTTCGGTTTTGTTGGGTTTCATCCTTAAAACCGGTTTTTATGTGTTATATGTGTTGGTTGTTTATTTTGGTGTGTTTTTAGGTGTTTGAACTCTTGTGCACTCAAGTTTGGAGGAGTTTAACTTGTTGGCTGCATAGGTGAGTTCTAGACCCTGGTTTTATGTGTTTTTAAACTTCCTGGGGCTGAAAATACATGTTTAAAATGTTTACAACTGTTATATATGTACTCGTATGTATTTGTGTATGTATGTGTTTTGTGGTGTATATGTGTGTTGATGCTTAGAATGATAGATATATGTTGAAAACAGGTTAGAATGCAGATTGGATTTGAAAATAAGACTGAAAAAAAAATGTATCTGTTGGTCATGCGCCCAAATAGGGCTCATGCGCTTGAAATTTTGACTTAGAAAACATAAGTGTAGTTCATGCGCCCAAATAGTTCCATGCGCCTAAGATTTTCTCCAAAAATATTCTAAGTGTCAAGCTCATGCGCCCATATAGTAGTCATGCGCCCAGAAATTTCCCCAGGCGCCTAAGTGTTAGCTCATGCGCCCAAATAGTATCCATGCGCCTAAGTGCTCATGCGCCTAAGGAAGGTTCATGCGCCTGCATAGTGCTAATGCGCCTGGTTTTGCTCATCCGCCTAAGTGTTGATACGCCTGCATAGTACTTATGCGCCCACATAGTGCTTATGCGCCTAAAAGACTTAGAAAAATTTCTGAAATTTGGGAAATTAGAAATTTTAGGGTTTGACCCTGGATTGATTTGATGGCTGTATTTGTTTATGTTATGTATGTTTATGGCCTGTTTTTATGTTCCATAACACGTATTATTACGTGGATTTACGTGGTGTGTTTATGCTCGTATACGTAAAGTATTATCATAAACGAAGCGAAAAGATTATTGTTAATGAAAAGTGGAACATAAGAAATGAATGAAAGTCTTGCAAGCAAAATAATGAAGGAGGTTCACAACGCATTGAGAGTTGCTAGCTCAACTGTGTGTAATATAGCGTGCGATTTTGGCTAACCCTTGAGGGTTCACACAGGGGGATCAGTCTTGGTGATTGATCCATACGTAAGAAACGGGGTCCTTGTCACTTAACCCCGAGAATGAGGTGGCTTTGTGCCCAATGATGGGGTAAAGTTATGAAATAGTGAAAGATAATGAAAAAGTACGAAACGAACGAATACGTGAGATAATGAAAGATAATCAAGATAATACCTTGATGTATGTATGATTAATGCTCACGCGTGAAAGTAAAAGAAGTATTTTAAAGAAAAGGTTATTTTCATATATATATATACACATGGTATGTTAATATTTTAAAACTAGAACTCACTCGGCAACTCTGACTTTTATGCATTTTCAGTTGGCAGGTAAATGTTGCTAAGGGTGGCACGCGGGGGAAGCTACTCTCGGGGGAAGACTGGCATCCATTCATGCTTAATGATATTGTTGTTTTGTAATGCAATTAAAAAAAAGGGTCTTTTGTAACTTAAGAAATAATGATGTATTACTTAGCAACAGTAATTATTAATGAAATGAATGGTTTTTGGTATTATTTCCGCTGTGTTATTTATGAAATGTAAGTTGTTTTATATATATTATGCTACGATTGACCAACTGTGAGGTCTCCAGAAACGAGGCCTTACAAGTTGGTATCAGAGCCAAAGTTTAAGAGAAATGGGTAAACATTTTCAAAAACCTAAACTTAAACTGAGAATGGGACCGAATGGAGGGATGCCAGCCCGAGTAGCTACGTGCCATCAGGTAATTCTTTTCTTAATGTTAACCGGTATTATGTGTGTGTGCTATTTGATTTATGTGCTTTTAGTAGATTTGAATACTGATATAGTCAGGATAGGAAATGCTCGGGGGATGAAGAGTAAAGTAAGTGGATAATCACAACTGGACACTGTAATTAGGGACTTACTATACTTAACATAAACTAAGCTATTACCTTGGATGATGTGTTAGTATTTGAATCTTTTAATGATTATAGGATGGCTGGTGGTAGATCATCGAAAGCTTCCTGAGGTGGAGCAGGGGGTGGCCGTGGTGCTGGACCACGTGTCACGATGAAGAAGACTAAGACTGCATAGATGGCCCCTGCTGATCTTGAGGTCCGTCATGATGAGGGCGGTGATGAGAGTGCTAATCTAAGGGCCTCGATGAAGGAGGTAGTGGTTGAGGAGGTGCATCAGGTCATGCAGACAATCCTACCATCTGTGGTGACCGAGGTCATCTGCTCAGTGAGAGAGGATGAGAAGAAGGAGAAGGAGGAGGAGAGAAGAAAGACAACTGGGAGAAAGGGGAATGAAGGAGATCATAGTGAGGAGGAGGAACTGAATGGTAAGAAGGCGGCTGATGAGGAGGATGTAGTAGTGCAGGAAACCGCGAGGGGATGCAGCTACGGGGCATTCCAACGATGCAAACGTCCAACTTTCGAAAAAACGGTAATGCTGCCGCTGCTCACCGCTGGGTAAGAGAGACGGAGGCGGTGTTAGAGATTAGTGAGTGCAGGGAGGACTAGAAGGTGAAGTTCGCCACTCACTCATTCGTTGACTCGGCTCTGGGTTGGTGGGACAATATTGTCTAAGCATAGGGCAGTAGGGCCATCGGGAGGATGAGTTGGGGAGAGTTGAAGAAAATGGTGATTGAGGAATTCTATCCTCACCAAGAACTCGATAAGATTAAGAGGTAGTTCCTACAGCTAGAGGCAGGAACCATGACCCACCAGCAATACACCACCAAGTTCAATGAGATGGCGAGGCTGGTGCCTAATCAGGTGACGCTGGTGTTAAGGAAAATCAAGAGGTACATTCAGGGATTGTCGGTTGACATCCATAGGCATTTGATTGCTACCTGGCCTGGTACTTTTCGATCGGTGGTAGACCTGGCAGGTAGATTGTATGATGAGAGGGAGGAGACTGTGGCGGAAGCAAACAAGAAGGGTGGTGGTGATAAGAACTAGAGCGGGAAGCGGTTTGGACGTGGTGGTTACACCCCAAATAATAAGAAGTCAAGGGTGGATGATTGAAGGGTGATGACATCAGGTGCGAGGACGAAGAGGTGTGGTAAGTGTGGAAGGGAGCATACTGGAGAGTGTAAGTGGGGATTGAACGTCTGCTTAAAATGGGGCAAGCCCGGCAACGTGGCAAAAGTATGTGGGGTTATAAGATGTTTTAACTATGGGGAAGAGGGTCATGTAAGCAGGGATTGCAAGAAGCCAAGGGTAGAGAGTTCTGGGGCGAAGAGGCGGACGGAGGACGAAGGGCAGAGGGCAAGCGCTAGAGCTTTCACAATGACCCGGGAGGAGGCCAGGGTGGACCCTGATGTCGTGTCAGGTATGTTCCTAGTAAACCAAACTTGTGCCTCTGTGTTATTTGATTCTGGTGCTAGTAGGAGTTTTATTTCTGCTGCTTTCTGTGCAAAGTTGCATGTTAGTATAAAGAATATTGATGAGCCCTTTGATGTAGAAACTGCTATTGGTAAGTCTACCAGAATTTCTAATATGATAGAAGATTGTGACATAGAACTAGAAGGCCATAGGTTCTCTGCTAAAACTATATGTGATGCCGCTAGTAGGATTTGATGTAGTTCTAAAGATGGATTGGTTAGCAGTCTATGAGGCAAATATTGTGTGTTGCAAAAAGATGATTCGATTAATTGCACCCGATGGAAGTTTGGTGATGGTCTACGGTGATCGAGTGACAATGGTTCCTAAGGTGATCTCGATGGCGGTGGCAGATAAGTGCATGAAACGCGGATGTAGTGCCTACCTGGCTTATGTGAAGGATGTAGACGTGACAGTACCACAATTGTCTGATGTACTAGTTGTGTGTGACTTTCCGGACATGTTCCCAAAAGATTTACCAGGCGTGCCACTGGACTGTGAGATCGAGTTTCAGATTGTTTTGATACCTGGTGCTCAACCCGTTGCCAAAGCACCATATCGATTAGCTCCGACCGAGATGAAGGAACTAATGGTTCAATTGCAGGAGTTACCGAGCATCTCTCCCTGGGGTGCTCCGGTCTTGTTTGTAAAGACGAAGGACGATAGTATTAGAATGTATATCGACTACCGAGAGTTAAACAAGTTAACAGTGAAGAATCGATATCCCCTGCCCAGAATAGATGACTTGTTTGACCAGCTCCAAGGTGCCAGTTGGTTCTCGAGAATAGATCTCCGATCTGGTTACCATCAGTTGAAGGTGAAGGAACAAGATATTCCTAAGACAGCTTTTTGCACGCGTTATGGACAATACGAGTTTCTCGTTATGTCTTTCTGTCTAACTAACGCGCCAGCTGCCTTTATGGATTTGATGAACCGAGTGTGTCGGCCAATGTTAGATAAATCAGTAATTGTGTTATTGACGACATCCTGATTTATTTGGAAAATGAGGAAGAACATGCCGGCCATATACGCGAAGTATTAGAGACATTTAGAAGAGAGAAGTTGTATGCTAAATTCTCTAAATGTGCTTTTTGGTTGCGTGAATTCCAATTTTTGGGTCACGTTGTAAATTCTAAAGGAATCATGGTGGACCCGGTGAAGGTCGAGGCGGTGATGCAATGGAAGACTCCAAAGACGCCATCCGAGATTCGCAGTTTCTTGGGTCTGGTGGGCTACTACAGAAGATTTATCCAAGACTTTTCCAAGATAGCCTCACCTTTGACTAAATTGACTCGAAGGATGTAAAGTTTGTGTGGGGTCGAGAACAGGAGGATGCTTTCGAGGAATTAAAGGCGAGATTGACTCAAGCTCCTGTCTTGACATTTCCCGAAGGGAATGAAGACTTAGTAGTCTATTCGGACGCTTCTTATTCGGGTTTGGGTTACGTGCTAATGCAACGTGGAAGAGTAATAGCCTACGCATCCTGACAGTTGAAAATCCACGAGGTCAATTACCCCATGCATGATTTGGAGCTCGCGGCTATGGTCTTTGCTTTAAAGATTTGGAGGCACTACCTGTATGGGATGAAGTGCACAATCTTCACAGACCACAAGAGCTTAAAACATTTCTTTGAGCAAAAGGACCTCAATATGAGGCAGAGGAGGTGGTTAGAGTTGATCAAGGTCTATGATTGCGAAATCCATTACCACCCGGGCAAAGCCAATGTAGTGGCAGATGCCCTTAGCCGAAAAGAGAGACCCGAGCCAATCCGGGTGAATGCTTACCAATTGATTATGACCTCCGATGTGATGACACAGATCAAGGAATTCCAAGATGAGGCCTTGAAAGAAGATCTCCTTAACTCTGAAAGGATGAGAGGTCTAGTCATGGAGTTAGGAGAAAACACTCACAGAGTTAGAACCCGCTTCGGGCGGATGTGGATCCCTCGTTACGGGGACCTACGGGGACGAATTATGGATGAAGCTCATAAGACTCGATACTCCATTCATCCTGGTGCTACCAAGATGTATCAAGATATGAAGAAGGATACTGGTGGCCGGGTATGAAGCGCGATGTCGTGGAGTATGTGAGTAAGTGCTTACTTGCAAGTGAATGCAGAACATCAAAAGCCATACGGAAATCCAACATTTGGATATACCCGAGTGGAAGTGGGAGCAATCACCATGGACTTTATTACAAAGTTACCTCGTACGCAAGGGGGTACGATACCATATGGGTGATAGTTGATCACTAACAAAGAGTGCTCACTACTATCGATCCGGAGACATATTCATCTGAGAGGTTGGCGGTCTATTCATTAAGAGATTGTAGCTATCATGGTGTGCCGGGTCTATCATGTCAGACCGTGACACCCGGTTTCACATCGAACTTTTGAAGGATTCATGATGCGAGGGGAGAGGCTAAACATAGCACAGCTTACCATCCTTAGAAGATGGTCAGTCTGAAAGGACGATTCAAGATGCTCGAGGAATGCTAGAGCATGCGTGATCGACTTAGAGGAAGTTGGGATGATCACCTACCGTTAGCAGAATTGTAACAACAACAGTTATCTGGCAGCATTGGCATGCCCCCGTAGGAGATGTTATACGGTAGGGGTGTAGGACGCCCGTGTGTGGGGGTGACATCGGGCAGAAAGAATTGGGAGGCTAGAAGGGATTGAGGCTACGACCTAGATGTTAGAGAAGATCAAAGCCTTATAAAGGCGGCGAAAAGACAGGCAAAAAATCGGTATGCAGACAGGGGCGTAGACAGATTGAATTCAAGGTGGGTGATAAAGTTATGCTGAAAAGTTTCACTGGAAGGGAATCATTAGGTTAGAAAAAGGGTAAGCTAGCCCGAGTACATAGGGCCTTCCGAAGTATTGCCATGAGTAGGAGAGGTGGCCTATCGATTAGAACTACCCGATTGAGTTAAGTGGTAATGTTGGACCAAAAGAACCAATGAGCCTGATCAGAGAAACCTTAAGTCCCAAGGCATTACAACACTGAATTAGTCTGCCAACAGCTGAAGACCTCATTGGATAAAGGTCGAAGACAAAAGTCTGGAAGGACAAAGTCTGAAAGACAAGAGCTGAAGACAAAGTGAAGACAAGAGTGAAGACAAGTCTGAAGACACAAGAGCTGAAGACAAGTCTGAAGACAAGAGCTGAAGACAAAGTCTGAAGAAAGAGCTGAAGACAAAGTCTGAAGACAAGAGCTGAAGACAAAGTCTGAAGAAAGCTGAAGACAAAGTCTGAAGACAAAAGCTGAAGACAAAGACTGAAGACCAAGTTTCAGATGATTGTCACAACAGCTGAAGAAGACCTCTTCAGTAGTTGTGATGGTTTCCTTTCAGTAGTTGTATGTTTTTTTTCTGTACTTGTAGTTTCAGTAGTTTTATGTTTCTTCGTGTACTTAGAATACTCTGAGATGTTCTCAGTTGTTGTGAACATTCTCAGTAGTTTGCTTACTTTCAGTAGTTGTAATAATTCTGTTAGATGTCACTATCAAGTGACATCAGCAGACGTCACATTCCTTATATAAGGAATGCTGACCTAATTGTAATCGTGCAGCTTAGGAAAACTAGCAGCCGCCATACCGAAGCATGTGTGCATGAATGTTATTATCCATTTGCAGAAAACCCTATTTCTATATAACCGTGTACTGTTCCATTGAATATTTATTGTGTCTTGCTATATTTGCTTAATTCTTGCTAATTCCGCTGTGATCAACTCTAATTGATCAAACTTAGATCACTGATCCTAACAAATGGTATCAGAGCGGGTTAATCATTGATCGGTTTAACAATTGATCATTGAAACTGCTATTTGATATCTATAGTTTGATCGAATTAGCATATTTGCAAGAATTGGTTATAAGATTGATTTTCTGCTGCTTCTGGTTATTTAATTTGAGTTTCTTCTTGGTTCTTATTGAGTTTGTTGTGTTTTTGTGCTAAATCTTTTGAAACTTGATTGATTGGTTTGAATCTGAGAATGACTACTCCATCTAATGATCCTCACAATACTGGCTCCTCAACCAAGCCTCCGATGCTGGTTAGGAGTGAGTATAACATATGGCAACGAAGAATGCTCCATCACCTGTCTGTTAACAGTTCAGGTTGTTGGACATCTGTGGTTCACGGTCCACACAAGCCTATGGTGAACAATCCGGAGACCAATCAAATGGTTCCGAAGAAGAAGGAGCAATACTCAGATGAAGATCGTAAACTGTTTGAGATTGATGCTAAAGCCCATGGAATTCTGGCCATGGCACTGCCGAATGAAATATTCTGGGCTTATGCATCATGAAACTGCTCATGACCTCTGGAATGCTTTGAAGGAACAATTCGGAGGAACTGATGAGGTCTTAGCAAACAACAGAGAAATCCTCGCCCAACAATATGAGACATTCTCTCATAGGAAGGGTGAGACACTGACTCAACAGTTTGAGCGTTTCTCCTGCTTGATCTCTGAGCTGAAAATGGTCAAGCATGAGTATACTAACAGCCAGATGAACAACAGATTCCTCAGATCACTGCCTGAGAGATGGGACACATACATTGTCCTACGCTCCAGTGCAAATCTGGATAGCCTATCTCTCACCCAACTCCATGGGAAACTGCTTACATTTGAAAGAGAGATAGAGCAGAAAAGGAAACTGGCATCATCAGGAAAGCTCTCTGATGACTTTGTACCAGGTAACACTGCCTTGGTCGGTCATGAGTCAGAATATGCTGGATCAGAAAGTCATTATGATGAGCATATAGATTTCTCTTCAAACAGTTCTGATCATGCATTTGTGTGGTGTTGACAGTCATTCTGGGTGTAATAGTGATAATTTATGCTTTATCATGGATGATTTGCAGGGTATTGCTGATGATGATTTAGAAGAGATGGATATTTTGAGCCAAATGGCCCTGATCAATATCAGATCTCAAAAGTTCTACAAGAGAACTGGTAGGAAATTTCCAGGACTCTCTGGCAAAACAAAGTTGGTTTTGACAAGAGTAAGTTGAGGTGTCACAAATGCCACAGGCTTGGGCACTTTGCAAGAGAGTGTAGATCAACTGGATCTAACTCCTCTGCACCCTTTGTGACCTTTCCAAGCAATAGTTCACAAAACAAAGGGCAACATCCTGCTAGTTCTGGTCATCACTCACAACCTCAATCTCCTGCATACTTTGTCCCTCAGGGTCCAATGCCATATCCTTATCCCTGCTATTACATGCCACAGCCAAATCCAGTTCATGTTCCTATAGCACAACAACCTCAAGCCCTACCTGAGCCTCAACCATCTCCATCACAATCTCAACCTCATCACAGCTTCTTCACACCAGGAGTTGTTGACTGGAGCAGCTTACCAGATGATCTTTCTGGTTTCAATGAGCAATTATCTGCTGGTGCTGGTCAACATGGTGGTGAACATCCTTTTGGGAATCTTGCTCTCATGGCCCTGGAGTCTACTGAGGGTTCCTGCCAGATGCTTCATCTTCACAGGTAACCCAGGTATCTTCTGAGGCTAAAGCCAAGTTATGTTCTGAATCATGCATAGCTGCCTTTGTCTCTATTAGAGAGGCAAATGTAGCTTTAATCAATCAAAATCTTGAGCTTGAGAAAACTATTTCCAAAGAAAAGATGAGTATGTGTCTGCACTTAATGACAAAGATGATGAGATTTACAAGCTTAAATGCCAACTTAATGATGAAAAGGCTAAGGTAGAGGTCATACTCGAGAACCACAGAAGTCTCAAAGAGACACTTGCAGCTACCCAAGTTGAGTGTGACCGCTGGGTAACATCCTGCAAGGGATTTGAAATGCTTCTCAGCAAGCAAACAGCTTCAAATGTGAAGTTTGGAATAGGTTACAATCATACTGCACCACCTACTGATTTTACTTCAAAATCAATAGTAAAATCTGAAGGTGAAAGTAATTTCCAAACCACATCATCATGTGATTCATCCTCAAATGATAATACAAAATTAGAGGATGAAGTCAGTGTTAAGATCTCAGCAAATCAATTGCCTGATGGTTTAAATGCTGATAAACACATGAAGCTGAGAAATTCAGATGTTGTTCCTCAAAGTACTCCAAGTACTGAAGGGCAAGTCACAACATCTGAAAAGCATTTCAAATCTGATGAAATAAAAGGATTAACAACTGCTGAGGAATCTATCATACGGTCTTTCAGGACGGATAGAGAACAGCTGAAGAACAAGTCTTCAGTTGTTACCGATCCTTCAGTACTTAAACAAGTACTGAAAGGAGGAAAGTACTGAAGATCACACCTTCAGTAGTTTCCACTTCAGCAGTTGATCAATCCAAGATGAAGAATAAGCCATGTGAAATATGTGGTAAATTCAATCATCTATCTGATGAATGCTGGTACAAAAAGGGTTCCAAACTCAACAGAGATAAGCTCATTAAAGAAGAGATAAATAAAATGAAAAATGAGTTTGAAACCAAGTTTGTACCACAGTCATCTCAAACTGATAAACCAAGGCCTCACCAAAATCCAAAAAGAAGGATGGGGTTTATCAGAAAACAGCTGATAGTGTTCCTCATGATAAACATCAGACGAAGTCTGTGAATTTCAAGAAGGAGGAAATGGTGGGTCACAGGAACTCATCAAAAACAAGTACTGATGTGTCAAATGAGCTGAAGGCTTTAGCAACAAATCAGACACAACTTGTTATGATGGTTCAGCATTTGTTGGGGAGAGTTAACCAACTAGATGCACCTGTGATCAAACCACTGAAAAGGAAATCCAAGCCCAAATCTAAGAATCCATTTCAGCACCATCTCCACCTTCATCAGCTGTTAATCATGAGAAACAAGTTATGGTTAAATCTGTTGATGAAAACAGACCAAAACCAAAAAGGTTTGGGTCTCTAAAGCTAACTAGTTTCTTATGATAAATGCAGGGTTCTTCAGCATGCCAAAGAAGCATCTGGTATGTAGACAGTGGAGGATCTATGCATATGACTGGGAGCAGTTCTCTTCTTAATGACTACTCTCAAGGAAAGAAGGGATTTGTCTCATTTGGAAATGATGCTAAGGGTTACATCATCGGGAAAGGAGTTGTGTCAAATGGAGAAATCAGATTTGATGATGTTAACCATGTGGAGAATCTCAAGTATAATCTACTGAGTGTCAGTCAGATGTGTGATAAAGGGCATGTTGCACTTTCACAAGCCAGAACTGCCGGATTCTGTCTTCCAAAGTTCTGAGGCTGATTGACAAGGTATTGGATGAACATACTCTCCTGAAGGCCAACAGGATAGGAAGAGTATATGCCTTGGATTTGTCAAAGAAGATTGCGTTAAAAGGTCATCCTTGCCTGTTCTCCAAGGCCTCTCCTCAGGAATCTAAACTGTGGCATAGAAGGCTGGGTCATGTTAATCTCAAAAACATGAATCAGCTGATCCACAATAGTTTAGTAAGAGGTCTACCAATAAAGGAGTTCCTCTGTGATGAAACCTGCACTGCTTGTTTAAAAGGAAAACAACACAAAGTCTCATTCCCTCCTATAGAAGAACCAAAGTCCACTGCCTGCTTGCAATTACTGCACATGGATCTCTTGGTCCTGTGAGAGTAATGAGCATGGCAAAGAAGAAATACTGTCTGGTAATTGTGGATGATTACTCCAGATTTGTATGGACCTTCTTCTTGCATTCAAAGGATGAGGCTGCTCAGACAATTATTAACTTTGTGTTGTATGTTGAGAAGCAGTATTCCCTATCAGTCAAGTGTATAAGAAGTGATAATGGAACTGAATTTAGAAACCATACACTTGATGATTTCTACCTTTCAAAAGGAATCAAGAGGCAGTATAGCATCCCAAGGACTCCAGAACAAAATGGAGTAGTGGAGAGAAAGAACAGGACCCTAATTGAAGCTGCAAGGTCCATGTTGGCTGACTCTGGTTTGCCACTGACCTTTTGGGCTGAAGCTGTCAACACAGCATGCTATGTGCAAAATAGAGCTTTAGTGAATCAGAGGTTGATGAAGACTCCTTATGAAGTTCTACATCATTTGGCTCCTCTAATTTCATTCTTCAGAGCATTTGGGTGTCCTTGTTACATTCTCAACACAAAGGATCAACTCCAAAAGTTTGATTCTAAGGTGGATGCAGGGTATTTTGTTGGGTACTCATCCACTTGCAAGGCTTACAGAGTGTTCAATGTAGAACAAAGATGGTTGAAGAAACCTTGCATGTGAAGTTCAATGAATCTCCTAAGGACAAAATCCCACAAAACCCTGTGGAGTTGTTTGATCTGGACATACTGCAATATGTTCCTTATCAGCCTCCAGCTGTTGCAGATCATGTGAATTCATCACCTTCTGCAGCTAGTCATCCATCTGGTGGTACTGATGTTCATGATGATCCCAGTACTCACCTATTCAAGTTTAGTGATCAACTGCCTGAGTCTACTCAACTTGATGTTCCTGTAGCTTCAGTAGCACCATCCACAACAAATGCTGATGAGATTTCTGAATCCTCTACTTCATTTGACCTGCCATCTAACACTTGGTTTCAAGAATCTGGATCAACATCTGTTGCTGCTGAGCGTGCTACAAACACTTGCACAGATCTCATAGTGTATCAAGAGCTGAAGAATCACCCAACGTCTCAAATCATTGGTGATATCAATGCTGGTGTCTCAACTAGAAGTCAATTGTCCAACTTCTGCTTCTATGCTCTTTTCATCAGTCAGCAAGAGCCAAAAAAACTATTATTGCATTAAGAGACAATGGATGGGTTGATGCCATGCAGCTTGAGCTTCTTCAGTTCAAAAAGCAGCAAGTGTGGGAACTGGTTCCTCTACCCCCAGGTAAGTGTGCAATAGGCACTAAATGGGTGTTTAGGAATAAAACAGATGAAAATGGGCAAATTGTCAAGAACAAGGCCAGACTGGTTGTCCAGGGGTTTTCACAAGAAGAAGGTATTGATTATGATGAAACCTTTGCCCCTGTAGCCAGACTGGAGGCAATTAGATTGTTCTTAGCCTATGCTGCATTCCACAATCTTAAAGTTTTTCAAATGGATGTCAAAAGTGCATTTTTATATGGTAAATAAAAGAAGAGGTTTATGTGTGTCAACCACCAGGTTTGAGGATAATAAACATCCTGATTGGGTGTATAAACTTGATAAGCTCTTTATGGGTTGAAACAAGCTCCTAGAGCCTGGTATGAAACACTGTCAAATTTTCTTCTTCAGAATAATTTCACTAGAGGCTCCATAGATAAAACTTTGTTCATTAAGAAAGTGGGTCAGCATAAGCTCCTTGTTCAATTTATGTTGATGATATTATTTTTGCATCCTCTGATCCACAGTTGTGTGATGCATTTACAAAGTTGATGCAACAAAATTCGAAATGAGTGCCATGGGAGAATTACAGTTCTTTCTAGGTTTGCAAATCAAACAAAAGGCTGATGGAACTTTCATTCATCAGTCAAAAATACACAAAAAGTCTTTTGGCAAAGTTTGATTTACAAACACTGTAAGCCTGTTCTACTCCATGTGCAGCACCACACAACTGGATGCAGATCAGAAAGGTAAAGCTGTTGATGAAACACTTTACAGATGTATGATTGGGTCCTTGATGTACTTAACAGCTTCTAGACCAGATATTATGTTTGCAACTTGTGTTTGTGCTAGATTTCAGGCTGCTCCTAAAGAGTCTCATTTGATTGCAGTCAAGAGGATCTTTAGATATCTGCAAGGTACTCAATCTCTAGGTCTTTGGTATTCCACTGGGCACTCTTGCAAATTAGTTGCTTTTTCTGATAGTGACTATGCAGGGTGTAAATTAACTAGAAAATCAACTTCTGGTGGATGTCAATTCCTAGGCAACTGTTTGGTTTCTTGGCAGAGTAAGAAACAAACATCTGTTGCTACATCCACTGCTGAAGCCGAGTACATTGCTGCTGCAAGTTGTACATCTCAGGTACTCTGGCTTCAGAATCAATTACTGGATTATGGCATTACAGAGACTAAGACTCCATTACTAATGGATAGTGCTTCAGCTCTTTGTTGTCAAGAATCCAGTCCAGCACTCTAGGACCAAACATATTGAGATCAGACACCATTTTATTAGGGATTGTTTTGAAAAAGGTCTGATTGATCCAAAGTTTGTTCCTAGTGCTGATGAGCTTGCAGACATATTTACTAAGCCTTTGGACAGTTCAACTTTCCAAAACCTAGTGTTAAGGCTTGGTATGCTGCAGCTAGAATAAGTGACAACTACTGATGATCTCAGTCAACAAGTACTGATGAGCATTCGTATACTACTGTCACAAATAAGTGAGTCTTGATCCTTTTTCATCCTCAGTAGTTTCATAACTACTGAAGACTAAATTACTTAAAAGTACTGAAGTACTCATCTGTTGAAAAGAACTGATGTGGTTACAACTACTGCTGTAGTTACAACTGCTGATGTCATAATACAGATAAGTACTGATGACCAATGAAACATCTGAAACTCAGACAAAGTCTGATGAAGTGTTGAGGTCAGAATGAAACAGCTGATGAGCTAAGAATTGACGACAACAGCTGATGAGAAATTTTCTCTTCAGTGTTTTCTACAAACAACTGAAGCCAAAACCATGTCTTCAGTAGTTTCACAACTACTGATGACTAATACCAAGTCTTCAGTTGTTACAACACCTGAAAGTTAAAACCAGAGTCTTCAGTTGGTTTTCAAACAACTGATGACAACACCAACACTTTCAGTCGTTTTATATCAGCTTTTTCTTACCCTATAAATACCTAAACCTACTTTCTCAAACGTTTCATTAGCCGTTTCGTCCTTCACTCTCTCAACAATGGCGACCATGAAACTCAAACCCAGACACAACTGTGTTGCCTACCTCTCGAAATCGGCCTTCTGGAACAAATTTGATAACGCCATCGATCTTATGGTAGATTCCCAGTACCGAACCGCGTTTCTTCTGAATCCTACCATATACCCCGATTCCCTAAGCCAGTTCTGGACAACGTCTCTGTGCAAACTAGTGAGAATGATAGCCAAATCACTCTCAGTCGTTGGTTAACCAGAAACAGGTGGTCATCACTCCGGACATCATTCGACAAACCCTAAATCTACATGATGCCACCTGTGTCACAGAATACCCGAAAGGCAAAACGATATGTCTTTCATCAACAACGGGTATGAAGGAGACTTAAGTGCTACCACCATTCTGAAGAAGCACTTCCATGATGCTGAACGTCTTATATTCCACATGGTGAATGTCTGCCTTGCACCAAAAACCTCCTCATGGGATCAAATGTCTTCCCGATGGCAACAGGTATTATACTCTATCTTTGAACGACAAACTTAAATTTTTCTGAGATAGTGTTTATGGAACTAAAGGATCTGGCTTTGAAACCTGTGGCAAACAGATGGATTATATCCCAGGTTCTCATGGCCATAATTTTAACATCAGCTAAAATCAGACGGCCTTGTTGGCCTTGGAGTCCCTGCTCCGGCTGTATTGCCTGAAGTATACTCCAGGCACAACTCTGACCCTACAATGAAAGGGGTGCCCGGCTGCTAAAACCCAAGCAGCGGGAACCCACAGCCTCCACTTCCAGATCAAAGTCCCCACCAAACCCAAAACCAAAAAGCCCAAAAAGGCTACTCAGGGAGATGAGTCCCCTGAGGATGCCCCTGTAACACCAATACAGGAAACACTTACTGGTTCTAACCCCCCAGTAGTGTCAAAGACTCCACCAACCCTAGCCGCTCAGGCATCTCTCAACAGGATCCTGATGCAACCATAATTGGGGATACCACATGCTGGAACCTATCTCAATTGAGAAGGTTACCATTGAAGAGCACCAGTCACCCCGGGTGCAATGCTTCAAACCTATCTCCAAATGCAACCGCCCCTCAAAGCCCAACATTTATAGTTGCACAAGTGTTGAGTCAGCTGCATTCTCTCCTCCTCAATTACAATGGGGAGAACCTCAACAGCTGAGGAAGAGGACAAAAATGCTGCTGATAACCCCAGCACAGGGGTATAATGTTCAATCTCCCCGTGTAGAGGAGGGCGTTAGACATCTGGTGAGGCTGCCACTTCTACTGATCAGCAAATGAACAGATGAAGGTTGGTAACATCTCTAAGAACTCACCAGAGGCAACTGCCGATGAAGGACTCAGTCCTGAGGCAGGAAGTCCCCAGAACAAGAACAAGGGGCACATGCTACAACTGATCTACACTCAGGGGCACATGCTACAACTGATCTACACTCAGGGCATGTACATCCTGATTCAATCAGGTCAGGTGATTCAGCAAAACTGATGATGACCTGGGCTTTTTCTATGATGTCTTAGCCCATAACACAATCCTTGAGGCTGAGGTGAGCAGACTCAAAGAACTGTTGCCAAAAGTCTCAGATCAAAGTCCATCTGCCCCAATAACCCACAGATGGCACCTTCCAAAATTCCTTATCTCTCATCACTCCCATCTCAAGAGATTGTGCATCAAGCATTGAGAGAGGATTTCCTCAAATCACAAACACTTGTTGATGCTTGTGCAAAGGAACTTTTCTGCGATTCCACCCCTGAACCCATGCAACCCCAAAAAGGGGGAGTCTAAGGCCGTGAAAGAAGAAAAAGAAAGAGAGTGGAAATGAGAAACAAGAGAAGAAAAGGAGAAACAGCTGATCACATACAAAAGAAGAAAAGTGCTGAAACTCAAAGCCTGATGAGAGAAATCATAGAAGATCTGGTCAAAGAAGCTGATGAAGCTCACAGCAGATCAATGGACGAATAATAGACCAACTCTTCAGACAGGGCTTTGATACAGCTACTTTAGACACTGAGATCAGAAGGCTGGAGATTGAAGAGATACAAGAAAGATGGGCCAGCTATAGTGTGATGGAAAGGGAGAGTTGGAAATAATGATCAGGTTTACTGCAAAATACCTGGGAAGATCATTAATTGAGATTAAATCATGGACCAGAGACAGTATTCTGGCAATACCACAGAATCTGTACTTCTGAAGCTTCAATAAGGGGTTAATTATCGAAGCACTAGATGAAGCAGGTGCTGGGAAGAGAACTGATATGGCCAAGCTTTCCAAAGCCAAACTTACCACAAAAATGCTAGATCAGCCTTCCCAAACTCCCACTCAAAAACAACCAACCCCACAACTCTCCAAACCAATCCCTAAACCAACTCAACCCTCAAAGCCAACTCCCTTACCCAAAACCACCTCAACCACATCCGATGATGCACCCAGAAGGAGGAGAAGGTGTTGAGGATAGTAGAAGAAGAAGAAGAAGATGATGAAGAAGAAGATAGTCCGCCAATCTCTGCTGTTCTGAAATTACCTGAGCCCCGAAGTCAACAAATGTTCACACCAGACTTTCAGAGGCAATGGTGAAAGTTAAGATTGAAGAAGAAGAACAGCAGAAACAACACGATGAGCAATTTTTGAAGATGTTGACAAAGAGTTTCATCATCAGCATCCTCTATACAAGCCATGAAGAAACACGCTCAAAGGCTGTATGCTCTTACACACACCTTTCAATATCAAAGGAAAGAGTAAGGATTTGGCCAGACCCCAGGGTTAGCTCTAGAATTCATAAGAATCCATACCAAGCAGATACAATGCCAAGTGAGAAAGACCATAGATGCTGCTATTATGTTGGCCATTGTATCTCACCCTGGGAAATACTTGAAGACTAGAGAGCCTACAAGTCAAAGATGACCCCTCAAACTCTAATGGAGAACAAAATGGTCAAGAAGGGTTGTTATACAAGAGGCTTGAAGAGATCAAGAAAAATGAACTCCAGTTGTTATTAGAAGGGACTCACCCAGATGAATTTGCTTATAGAGAGATAACAACTGTTGAGTTGAAAATGGAAAGACGATAAAGTACTTATCAGAGTACTATGGCCCAGAGTTCTTCTTCGAAGGAGAAGCAGAAGAACTCACTAAGGAGGAACAAGTTGTTCTCCTTGAGGCCTACGTCAGAGAGTCTTATAGACTCATCAATGGGAAGTAGGTTTCATGGTTGGGATAACGGCTCTGTGTCCAGTTCCCCAAGACAGAGTTCCCTTCCATCCTTTGACATTCACATCTACTGAAACCTGTTCCTGGCCTGTGCTTATCCTATATCTCTAAAGCTGATCAAGAGAGTATTTCTGCCAAGAATAAGTGGGACCTCAATAAGCTTAAAGGTTTTGGCTGCATTGGTTCAGGGGGAGTTTGTTGGACCAAAAGAACCAATGACCTGATCAGAGAAACCTTTAAGTCCCACGGACATTACAACAACTGAAGTAGTCTGCAACAGCTGAAGACATCAGCTGATAACAAGTCCGAAGACAAAGTCTGAAGACAAAGTCTGAAGACAAGAGCTGAAGACAAAGTCTGAAGACAAGCTGAAGACAAAGTCTGAAGACAAGAGCTGAAGACAAAGTCTGAAGACAAGAGCTGAAGACAAAGTCTGAAGACAAGAGCTGAAGACAAAGTCTGAAGACAAGAGCTGAAGACAAAGTCTGAAGACAAGAGCTGAAGACAAGTCTGAAGACAAAAGCTGAAGACAAAGTCTGAAGACAAAAGCTGAAGACAAAGACTGAAGACCAAGTTTCAGATGATTGTCACAATAGCTGAAGAAGACCTCTTCAGTAGTTGTGATGGTTTCCTTTCAGTAGTTGTATTGTTTTTTTTTGTACTTGTAGTTTCAGTAGTTTTATGTTCTTCGTGTACTTAGAATAATCTGAGATGTTCTCAGTTGTTGTGAACATTCTCAGCAGTTTGCTTACTTTCAGTAGTTTGTAATAATTCTGTTAGATGTCACTATCAAGTGACATCAGCAGACGTCACATTCCTATATATAAGGAATGCTGACCTAATTGTAATCGGTGCAGCTTAGGAAACCTAGCCCGCCATACCGAAGCATGTGTGCATGAATGTTATTATCCCTTTGTAGAAAACCCTATTTCTATATAACCGTGTACTGTTCCTTGAATATTTATTGTGTTTTTGCTATATTTGCTTAATTCTTGCTCTAATTCCGCTGTGATTCAACTCTAATTGATCAAACTTAGATCACTGATCCTAACATGGAATTCATCCGACATTCCATGTATCTCATCTGAGGAAGTGCCTAGCTGATAAAGATATGATTGTACCACTGGAGGACATCGAGGTGGATGAGTGGCTCAATTATATAGAGCAACCAGTGGTAATCATCGACCGGAAAGAGAAGAGGCTATGTAATAAAGTGGTTCTACTGGTGCGTGTACAGTGGAGGCATAGGAAAGGGTCCGAGTCTACGTGGGAGACTGAAGAAGAAATGAGACAGCATTACCCACAACTGTTCGAAGAATGACAGGTTTCAGGGACAAAACCTCTATAAGGGGGGTGGACTTGTAACACCCGAAACTTCATTAAAAATAAAGGAACAGAAAAGTATCTTGAAAGAAAGAAAGGGACAAAGTGGAGGGGGCTAGGTGTAAAAAGTACAAAAACACAATATTTATTATATTTTGGGCATGGCCGCCCACTACTTGTTTCCACAACCTGCTTTTCGACTAAAAAAGAAGAAAGAAGAAGAAGAAGCTCGTCTCTTTCGGTTTTTCAAGAAGAACAATTTGAAATTCGCAATTGGTGAGCTTTTTATGTGTTCTTGGTTCGGTTTTGTTGGGTTTTCATCCTTAAAACAGGTTCTTATGTGTTCTATGTGTTTGGTTGTTTATTTTGGTGTGTTTTTAGGTGTTTGAATTCTTGTGCACTCAAGTTTGGAGGAGTTTTACTTGTTGGCTGCATAGGTGAGTTCTAGACCCTGGTTTTTATGTGTTTTAAACTTTTTGG
The DNA here is from genome assembly GCA_025506505.1 of Flaveria sonorensis. Classification (NCBI taxonomy): domain Eukaryota; kingdom Viridiplantae; phylum Streptophyta; class Magnoliopsida; order Asterales; family Asteraceae; genus Flaveria; species Flaveria sonorensis. The sequence goes on along the minus strand of CM046432.1, from coordinate 24,560,412 downwards.
GGCTGAAAATGCATGTTTAAAAATGTTTTACAACTGTTATATATGTACCTGTATGTATTTGTGTATGTATGCTTGTGTTTTATGATTGTATATGTGTGTTGATGCTTAGAATGATAGATATATTTGAAAACATGTTAGAATGCAGATTGGGTTTGAAAATAAGACTGAAAAAAATGCATCTGTTGGTCATGCGCCCAAATAGGGCTCAAGCGCCTGAAATTTTGACTTAGAAAACATAAGTGTAGTTCATGCGCCCAAATAGTTCCCTTGCGCCTAAAAGTTTTGCCAAAAATATTCTAAGTGTCAAGCTCATCGCCCATATAGTAGTCATGCGCCCAGAAATTTCCCCAGGCGCCTAAGTGTTAGCTCATGCGCCCAAATAGTATCCATGCGCCTAAGTGCTCATGCGCCTAAGGAAGGTTCATGCTCCTGCATAGTGCTAATGCGCCTGGTTTTGCTCATGCGCCTAAGTGTTGATACGCCCGCATAGTACTGATGCGCCCACATAGTGCTCATGTGCCTAAAGACTTAAAAAAATTTCTAAAATTTGGGAAATTAGAAATTTTAGGCTTTGACCCTGGATTGATTTGATGGCTGTATTTGTTATGTCATGTATGTTTATGGCTTGTTTTTATATTCCTTAATACGTATTATACGTGGCTTTACATGGTGTGTTTTATCATAAACGAAGCGAAAAGATTATTGTTAATGAAAAGGGGAACATAAGAAATGAATGAAAGTCTTGCAAGCAAAATGATTAAGGAAGGTTCACAATCCTTAAGAGTTGCTAGCACAAACTATGTGTAATATAGCGTGCGATTTTGGCTAACCTTGAGGTTCACACATAGAGGGATCAGTCTTGGTGATTGATCCATACGTATGAAACAGGGTCCTTGTAACTTAACTCGAGAATGAGGTGGCTTTGTGCCCAACGATGAGGTAAAGTTATGACAGGATCTAGAAATAGTTTAAGATAATGAAAAAGTATGAAACGAATGAATACGTGAGATAATGAAAGATAATCAAGATTATACCTTGATGTATGTATGATGAATGCTCACGCGCGAAAGTAAAAGAAGTATTTTAAAGAAAAGGTATTTTAATGTTTTAAAACTAGAACTCACTCAGCAACGCTGACTTTTATGTATTTTTAGTTGGCAGGTAAATGTTGCTGAGGGTGGCGCGCGGGGGACGCTACTTGTCGAGGGAAGACTGGCATCCATTCATGCTTAATGATATTGTTGTTTTGTAATGCAATTAAAATAAAGGGTCTTTTGTAACTTAAGAAACAATGATGTATTGCTTAGCAATAGTAATTATTAATGAAATGAATGGTTTTTGGTATTATTTTGCTTGTTATTTATGAAATGTAAGTTGTTTTATATATATTATGCTATGATTGACCAACTGTGAGGTCTTCGGAAACGAGGCCTTACAAGTTGGTATCAGAGCCAAAGTTGGAGGTGGAGGTGGAGGTTCTGGGGAGATGGAGCAACCAGATACTGAGATGGTTGTCTCCAGTGATGATGAGGAGGTAGAGGCTGTGCAGGAAATAGTAAAAGGGTGCAACTATAGGGCATTCCAAAGGTGCATGCCCCCGATTTTTGATGGGAATGGGAGTGCTGTGACTGCTCACCGTTGGGTGAGGGAGATGGAGGCGGTACCTGATATCAGCGAGTGCGAGAGGATCAGAAGGTGAAGTTTGCTACCCACTCATTTGTGGATTCGGCCTTGTGTTGGTGGGATAATATTGTCCAGGCCGAGGGGTAGTAGGGCGATCGGAGGATGAAGTGGAGTGAGCTAAAGAAGTTGGTGATTGAGGAGTTCTGTCCTCATAGGGAGCTCGATAAGGTTGAGAGAGAGTTCCTGCAGTTAGAGGCAGGCAATATGACGCACCAACAGTACACTATGAAGTTTAACGAGATGGCGAGGTTGGTGCCAGAATCAGGTGACACCAGTGTCACCAAGGATTAAGAGGTACATCTAGGGTTGCCGGCGGAATCCGTAGACACATGATCGCCGCCCTCCGAGTACGTTTAGGTCGGTGGTCGATCTGGCGGGGAGGGGGTTGTACGACGAACGGGAGGTGGTGATGGTGGTGGATGTGAAGAGGAAGTGGGTCGGTGACAAGAAAGGGAATGGGAAGCGAAACTACTGTGGTGGTTTTGGGGCTAGTGGTAAGAAGGTGAGGGTGGATGATTGAAAGGCACTAACAGGGGAGGTAAGGCCCCGGCCGAGTACGTTTAGGTCGGTGGTCGATCTGGCGGGGAGGTTGTACGACGAACGGGAGTGGTGACGGTGGTGGATGTGAAGAGGAAGTGGGTCGGTGACAAGAAGGGAATGGGAAGCGAAACTACCGTGGTGGTTTTGGGGCTGGTGGTAAGAAGGTGAGGGTGGATGATTGAAAGGCACTAACAGGGGGAGGTAAGGCATGCAGGAAGTGTGGGAAGGAGCATGTGGGGAAATGTAAGTGGGGATCAAATCTCTGCTTCAAGTGTGGGAAGGCAGGGCATATGGCGAGAGATTGCGGGGTTATAAAGTGTTATAACAGTGGTGAAGAGGGGCCATATGAGCAGGGATTGCAAGAAGCCGAGGGCCAAGAACTCCAGGGCAAGGAAGGGGATTGAGAAGGATGGGCAGAAGGCGAAGGACAGGGCATTCACTATGACCCGGGAGGAGGCTAGAGTGGATCCCGATGTTGTGTCAGGTACATTCTTAGTTAACCAGACTTGTGCCTCTATACTTTTTGATTCCGGTACTAGTAGGAGTTTTATTTCTACTGTCTTCTGTGATAAGTTGCCCGCTAGGAGTAGAAAGATTGATGAGCCCTTCCGATGTAGAAACTGCTATTGGTAAGTCTACCTGGATTTCTGATGTGGTAGAGGATTGTGACATAGAATCAAAAGGCCATAGGTTCTCTGCTAGATTGTTCGTGATGCCCTTGGGCAGATTCGATGTAGTCCTAGGGATGGATTAGCTAGCAGCCTACGAGGCAAATACTGTGTGTCGTAAGAAGACGATACGATTGACTGCGTTGGATGGGAGTGTGGTGACGATTTATGGCAATAGGGTTACTATGGTTCCGAAGGTGATTTCTATGGTTGTGGCTGAGAAGTGTATGAGGTGTGGATGTGGCGCCTATCTAGCCTATGTGAAGGATGTGGATGCATCGGTACCATGATTGTCGGACGTGCCGGTAGTGTGCGACTTCCCTGACGTATTCCCGGAGGACTTATCAGGTGTGCCACCTGACCACGAGATCAAATTCCAGATCGATCTGATACCCGATGCCCAACCTATTGCTAAGGCGCCGTATCGTCTAGCTCCTACCGAGATGAAGGAGTTGATGACTCAGTTGCAGGAGTTACTGGATAAGGGGTTTATTCGACCGAGTATCTCTCCATGGGGTGCTCCGGTCTTGTTTGTGTAGAAAAATGATGGTAGCATGAGGATGTGCATCGACTACCGAGAGTTGAACAAGTTGAATGTGAAGAATTGGTATCCGTTACTAAGGATTGATGACTTGTTCGACCAGCTCTAAGGTGCAAGTTTGTTCTTGAGGATAGATCTCCGATCTGGTTACCATCAGTTGAAGGTAAAGGAGCAGGATATTCCTAAGACAGCTTTTCGCACGTGTTATGGACATTAAGAATTTCTTGTTATGTCCTTTAGATTAACCAATGCACCAGCTGCCTTTATGAATTTGATGAATCGAGTGTCTCGGCCGATGTTGGATAAATCAGTGATTGTGTTCATCGATGATATCCTGATTTATTCGAAGAGCAAAGATGAACATGCCGGTCACATTCGAGAGGTGTTGGAGACGCTTAGGAGGGAGAAGCTGTATGCCAAGTTCTCCAAGTGCGTATTCTAGCAGCGCGAGGTTCAGTTTCTGGGTCATGTGGTCAACCCAGAAGGGATCATGATGGACCCGGCAAAAGTTGAGGCGATGATGAAATGGAAGTCTCCAAAGACGCCATCCGAGATTCGTAGTTTCTTGGGTTTGGCGGATTATTACAGAAGGTTTATCCAAGACTTTTCCAAGATAGCTTCACCATTGATCAAGTTGACCCACAAGGAGGTAAAGTTTGTATGGGGTCTAGAACAGGAGAATGCTTTTTGAAGATCTAAAGACGAGATTGACCCAAGCTCCTGTCCTAACGTTGCCCGAAGGGAGCAAAGACTTAGTGGTCTATTCGGATGCTTCTTATTCGGGTTTGGGTTGTGTGCTGATGCAACGGGGGAGGGTAATAGCCTATACGTCCCTACAGTTGAAAACATGAGGCTAATTATCCTACCCATGATTTGGAATTGGCGGCGGTGGTCTTGGCATTAAAGATTTGGAGGCACTACTTGTATGGGACGAATTGCACTATCTTCACTGACCACAAAAGCTTGAAGTACTTCTTTGAGCAAAAGGATCTCAATATGAGGCAGAGAAGATGGTTTGAGTTGATAAACAATTATAACTGCAAGATCCACTACCATCTGGGCAAGGCCAAGTCTAGTGTCGGATGCCCTTAGCCGAAAAGAAAGACTCGAGCCGATTCGGGGTGAAGGCTTATCAGTTGGTTATGACCTCTGATGTGATGAACAGGTTAAGAAATTTCAACACGAGGCGTTGAAAGAGGATCGAATCAACTCCGAAAGGTTGAAAGGCCTAGTCGTAGAGTTGGGTGAGAACACTTTCGGTGTTAGAACCCGATTTGGGCGGATGTGGATTCCTTGTTAGGGGATCTACGGGGAAAGATCATGGATGAGGCTCATAAGACTCGATACTCAATTCACCCCAGTGCCACGAAGATGTATCAGGACATGAAGAAGATTACTGGTGGTCGGGAATGAAGCGCGATATTGCAGAGTATGTGAGTAAGTGCCTTACTTGTCTGCAAGTGAAGGCAGAGCATCAAAGTCCATATGGGAAGATCCAACCTCTGGATATACCCGAGTGGAAATGGGAGCACGTCATCATGGACTTCATTATGAAGTTACCGCGTACGGCAAGAGGGTATGATTTCATATGGGTGATAGTAGACCGCTGACGAAGAGTGCTCATTTCTTGCCAATCCGTGAGATGTATTCATCTGAGAGGTTGGCGGATCTGTTCATTAAGGAGATCGTAGCTCATCATGGTGTATCAGTGTCTATCATGTCGGACCGTGACACTCGGTTTACATCAAAGTTTTGGAAGAGATTCCATGACGCGATGGGGACGAGGCTACATATCAGTACGGCGTACCATCCTCAGACATATGGGCAGTCGGAGAGGACGATCCAGATGCTGGAAGATATGCTACGGGCATGCGTGATTGATTTTGGAGGAAGTTGGGATGAACACTTACAGTTAGCTGCGTTCTCATATAACAACAGTTATCATGCCAGCATTGGTATGCCTCCTTATGAGATGTATTATGGTAGGAAGTGTAGAACGCCCGTATGTTGGGTGATATCGGGCATAAGGAGTTAGGAAGCATTGAGGTGATCGAGGTTACGACTGAAAAGATGGAGAAAATCAAGGCCTTTATGAAGGCAGCAAAAGATAGATAGAAGTCGTATGCTAACAGAAGGTGTAGACCAATTGAATTCAAAGTGGGTGATAGAGTCATGTTGAAGGTCTCACCTTGGAAGGGGATCATTCGGTTCAGAAAGCGAGGAAAAGCTAAGCCCGAGGTATATAGGGCCTTTCCGAAGCATTGCTCGAGTAGTAGATGTGGCCTATCGATTGGAGCTACCAGATGAGTTAAGTGGAATTCATTCGATGTTCCATGTATCTCATCCGAGAAAGTGCTTAGCCAATGAGGATATGATTGTGCCATTGAGGATCGAGGTGGATGCAAGGCTCAATTATGTGGAGTAACGGTGGCTATCATAGATAGAAAGGAGAAGAGGTTAAGGTATAAAGTGGGTACACTTGTGCGTGTACACTGGAAACACCAAAAGGGGTCGAGTCTACATGGGTACAGTGGAAACATCAATAAAGAAGGCTGTCGCGCGAGAATTTCATGAGAAAGGAAGTTTTCGCGCGAAAAAGGAGTTCTCGCGTGAGAAACCCCGGCGAAAAGTGTTACTGGGTATAAATAGCTGAGAACACCCAGCCAGACTCTAGTTCACACGAGAAGTACTGCTGCTAGAGAGAGAAATAGGCTGCGTAGAGAGAGAAAGTGAAGAATCCAAGTGTTTAAGGTATGTAACTCGTGTTATGTACTAAGAATGGATTATTGATATATAAAACGCATGGTTATGTAGTTTTCGTTTGTCAAAGGCTCCGGGAAGGTTGCGTTTGTGCTAGAACTTCAAGAAGTGAGTTTCTTGTCCCCTTTTTACGCAAGTTTTATGTTTTGGGGCTATTATGCATACTAGAACATTTTAAAATGCCTGTTTATGCTTGGTTTGATGATGTTTAGGATGTTTGCATGTTAGAACTACCTTAGACATGATAAGTTGTGACTGGGCAGGTAAAGTAAGAAGTTTTCGTGCGAACAGTTCAGTTGTATGTTATGGAATTTGAATCTGGGAAGTTCTCGCGTGAAAGAGGAAGTTTTCGCGTGAGGAGATGTTCTCGCGCGACAGGTTGTTCTCGCGGATGGGAAGTTTTCGCGCGACATGTATGATTTCATGCGACAGGTGGTTTTCGTGCAAATGAGGATGATGTGATGTGCAGGGTTTGCCTACATGAGGTTCCCGCGCGAAAGGGAGTTCTCGCGTGAGAAAGTTGCTGTTGCTTGTGGGTTTCGTTTGTGATGCTACTATGTATGATGTGTTATCTTTTCATGTGTAACGATTTTAAAACTACATGTTTTATGATGTAACTTTACTTGACTATGTACGAATGTAAGTAAAGTATTATGTAATGAAGTGAAAGATAACGATAATGAAAAGTGGAACGTAATGAATGAATGAAAGTTTTGCAAGTAATGAATGGAGGTTCACAGCCATTAGGTTGTTAGCTCAATATGTACGAAACGGGATCCTTGTCGCTTGACCCCAAGATTGAAGTCGCCTTGTGCACAACGATGGGGCATAGCATATGACCGGATCTAGATGAAAGTGAAAGATATTAATGAAAGTTCGAAACGTACGAAATGAACGATAATGAACGATGATGATAAGATAATAATAATTATTATCAAGATGTACGTACGATGTGTGATCATGAACGAAAGTAAAGGATATGTTTTAACAAAAAGTAAAGTATTTTATTTATAAACTAGAACTCACTCAACGTCGCTGACTTTTTGTATGCATAATAGTTGGCAGCTAATCGTTTGATGCTGAGGAGGTACAGGCATGGATGCATAAGCTACCAGAAATGATTTAAATCTGGCATCCCTATTTTTGGAGAAGGATTTTTGTAATGATACAAACTTTTGAGATGTAAATGAATGATTTGATGTGATGACAAGATTTTAATTATGAATGAAAAGTTTTAAATTCCTTGCAAATGATGTGTTTTAAATGTTTCATGCGATGACGGTCCAATTGTGAGCGTCCCTGGAACGAGGCCTTACATTCAAACACTCTTGCCTCAAGAATCCACCAAAGCAATCAAAATGATAACCGTGGATCCACAGAATACTTTATTACCATCAAGCCAAAGAAATAAGGTGTAAAGAAACAAGAAACTACTCGAATTCACTCACCAAGAATCTAGAATCAAATTACACAAGGGAATGAAAGTAATCAGTCGTAAAACAAGATGATGGGTGAAAAAGAAGTCAAATCAAGGTTGCGTGACCTAGTAAATAAGATTTGCTTGAATTTTAATAAATTATGCAACTACAGATTGATGCATCAAAGTATTTACAAAAGCTTAACTAAACAAATAGGAAAGGAACTAGTTATTCAAAAACATAAAGCAACAATAGTTCATGCATTGATAGTTTTTTGCTTTCTGTAACAACCTCCAATGCTATGGAGATTTGATTCTCAAGCATTCTATAAACACTCGTGAACTAATCTAGTCGTATCTGCTTATAATCCTTATTGGAATCACGCTAATCAATCATAAATGGAACATAGTATCTATTGTATAAATTGAAACAAAAACCAAACACGAAACCACGCGAATGAGACTTGAAATCCATACATTCATGCCCAAAACTCGTCAAGAACATTCCACAACAAACTTCAAACACTCTTGCCTTAAGAATCCATTGAATCATTCATAATGACAACCTTGGATCCATAGAATACTTTATTATCATCAAGGCAGCAATACTAGGTGTGAAGAAACAGTAAATTACTCGAATTCACTCATAAAGAATCGAGAATCAAATTCCACTAGGGAATAAAAGTAGTTAGTCATCAAAAAAGAAACTCAATGCGTGATCAAAGAAAAAGAAGTAAATCGAGGTTGCATGATGTAAGGCCCCGTTCCCGGAGACCTCACAGTTGGTCAATCATAGCATAATTAAATAAAAACATTACATAATTCTTAAAACAATGCAGCGGAATTACATCGAAAACCATTCACTTCATTAATAACGCTGTTGTCAAGCAATACATTTATGTTTGTTATCAGTTTACAAAAGATCAGTTAATTTCATTACAAAGCAGCAATATTATTAAGAGTGAATGGATGCAGTCTACGCCCCGACGGGTAGCCTACCCGAGTGTCATCCTCAGCAATTACCTGCCAACTGAAAATGCATAAAAGTTAGCGTTGCTGAGTGAGTTCTAGTTTTAAAATAGTGAAAAAAAACTTTATACTTTTTGTATAGGAAATACTCTTTAAAATTGTGTTACTACCTTGTATGTGATCATACGTCATACATACATTCAAATATTATCCATTATCAACATTAATATCTTTCTTCACCATTTCCATGGTCGTTCACTTGAACTTTACTTTTAATCTTTCACTTCGATATGGACCAAAGTGCTATACCCCCAATTACTGCGCATAAACCTGGTACTGGGCTGAGAGTCTAATAATAGATCCCATCCGTGGTGCACAAAGCTGACTCCAGTACCGGGGCAACAACAATGGTCCCCTCAATCCCAACGATTGACCTTGTGTGCATCCAACGGGTTAGTTAACCGCATAAAGTTGAGCTAACAACTAGTGGTTATGAACCTCATGTGAATTTTGCTTGCAAGACTTTCTTACATTCTTTATGTTCCACTTTCATTAATCTTTCCACTTTCTTAAAGATAATACTTTACAGATAAGGATAAAATCACATCACGTAAAGTCACATAATAATATAATAGGGAACACAAGAACAGCCCAACACATCAATAAAATAAGCAAATAATAATACCAAGTCAAACTAGGGTCAAACCCTACTAAAATTCTGATTTTCCCAAAATTCCAAAAAATTTCTAAGTGTTAGGCGCATGGGCAATATGCAGGCGCATGAGCCCTGCTTAGGCGCATCAACACTATCCGGACGCATGAACTTCTAAACTTAGGCATTTTAGCTTACATCCTGGGCGCATGAACTGTTCAGGCGCATGGACTAGCACTTAGGCGCCTGAACAAAGGGTTGGGCGCATGACACTATGTAGGCGCATGAATCTATACTTAGTCATTTCAGGCAAAACTTTGGGCGCAGGGCACTATTGGGGGCATGAGCCCCACTTACAATTTTTCTAGGCAAGTTCCAGGCGCGATGGGCCCTGTTTGGGCTCATGGCTGAACTTAGGCATTTTCTAAGTAAAAAATCCAGCACATGGGCCTTTTAGGCGCATGACTTACATGTTGTATACCTTTTTGAATCTAAACCATGACAAATTTGCATTGGCACCTATTCTAAGCTTAAACATGACATTCTAAGCAACCATAACATATAAACAAGCATAGAACATAAGCATAAACATACATAAACCTACGGGCACACAAGTACAAATTCGAAAATCCTTTAAAATGCATTTTCAGCCCCAAAGCTAGTTTAAAACACATATAAAACGGGGTATGAACTCACCTAGTGTAGGAAAAAGCAAAACTCCTCCGAACCGCTTGTACACGAGTTCAAACACCTAAAACAAGCACAAACAAGCACCAAAACACCAAAAACACTTAATAATCGGTTTCTAAGGGGAAACCATAAAGAAAACCGAGCCAATTAACATGTAAACACACTAACCTTGAAGATTTCAGCTCTATTTCCTTCTTGGAACTGAGAGAGCAGGTCAGCAGCTTCTCTTCTTCTTTTTGGTCGATAACCAGCAGCAAAAGGCATGGCATGGGCGGCCATGCCCTTTAAAAGTAACTTTTGGACTTTTGTGTACTTTTACACAAAACACCCCTCATCTTTACCTTCTTTTTATTTTCTCCAAAAATACTTTCTTTTCTTTTATTTAGCCAAGTTTCGGTGTTTACAGTCTACCCCCCTTAAGAGGTTTCGTCCCTGAAACCTGTCATTCTTCGATAGCTATGGTAATCCTATCTCATCTCTTCTTAGTCTCCCATGTAGACTCGGAACCCTTTCGGTGTTTCCACTGCACCCGCACAAGTGGAACCACTTTTTCCTCAACCTTTTCGCCTTCTGATCGATGATGCCACTGGCTGCTCCACATAGTTGAGGTTCATCCACTTCGATATCTTCCAGTGGTACAATCAGATCTTCATCGGCTAAGAACTTCCTTAGGTGAGATACATGGAATGTTGGATGAATTCCACTTAGCTCATCAGGCAAATTCTAGTCGATAGGCCACCTCCTACTCGTGCAACGATTCGAAAAGGTCCTATGTATCTCGGGCTCAGCTTGCCTCTCTTCCTGAAAGGATGATCCCTTTCAAGGCGAGCCTTCAAACAGACTTTATCACTACGTTGAATTCAATCGGTCTACGTCTTTTATAGGCATACGACTTCTGCCTATCTTTGGCTGCCTTCATAAAGGTTTGATCTTTTCCCAGCTTTTCGGTAGTAGCCTCGATCACCTCGATGCTTCCTACTCCTTCGCCCGATGCCTCCCAAACACACGGGCGTCCTACATCTCCTACCGTACGCATCTCATATGGTGGCATACCGATACTAGCATGATAGTTGTTGTTGTATGAGAACTCCAATAGCGGTAGGTGATCATCCTAACTTCATCCAAAGTCGATCACACATGCACGAAGCATATCCTCGAGCGTTTGAATCGTCCGCTCAGACTGACCATCTGTCTGAGGATGGTAAGCCGTGCTAATATGTAGTCTCGTCCCCATGGCATAATGGAATCTTTTCCAAAACTTAGAAGTGAATCGGGTGTCACGATCTGACACGATTGACACCGGCATGCCATGACGAGCTATAATCTCTTTGATAAACAGATCCGCCAGTCTCTTAGATGAATACGTCTCGCGGATCGGTAGGAATAAGCACTCTTGTCAAGCGGTAGACTATCACCAAATGGTATCGTACCCCCTGTAGTACTGGGTAGCTTCATGATGAAAAGTCCATGGTGATGTGCTCCTACTTCCATTTAAGCAAGTAAGGCACTTACTCACATACTCTGCTACGTCACGTTTCATACCAGCCCACCCGTAGTCCTCTTCATATCTTGATACATCTTGATAGCACCGGGATGAATGGAGTATCGAGTTATGAGCTTCGTCCATATTTGCCCACGTAGATCTCCATATCGAGGAATCCACATTCGCCCAAAATATAAGTCTTAACCCCATGGGTGGTCTCTCCCAATTCTGTGACTAAACCTCTCATTCGTTCAGTTTGAGGCGATCTTTTTTCAACGCCTCTTCCTGAAATTCTCTGACTTGCGTCATCACATCCGAGGTTATCACCAACTGATACGCCTTCACCCGGTCGGCTCTAGTCTATTCTTTCGGCTAAGGGCATCGGCCACTACGTTGGCCTTGCCCGGGTGGTAATGGATCCAGTAGTCATAATCCTGATCAGCTCTAACACCTCCTCTGCCTCATATTGAGATCTTCTGCTCAAAGAAATACTTTAAGCTTTTATGGTCAGTGAAAATTGTGCACTTTGTCCCGTATAAATAGTGCCTCCAAATCTTCAATGCAAAGACCACCGCTGCTAACTCCAAGTCATGAGTGGGGTAGTTAGTCTCATGGGTCTTCAACTGTCAGGATGCATACGCTATCACTCTCCCACGTTGCATTAGCACGTAACCTAGTCCCAAATAGGAAGCATCTGAATAGACCACTAAATCCTCACTCCCTTCAGGCAATGTTAAGACAGGGGCTTGAGTTAATCTTGCCTTTAACACCTCAAACGCATCCTCCTATTCCCGTCCCCATACATACTTCACATCCTTGCGGTCAAATTGGTCAAAGGTGAGGCTATCTTGGAAAAGTCCTGGATAAATCTTCAGTAGTAGCCCGCCAAACCCAAGAAACTACGAATCCGGATGGCGTCTTTGGAGACTTCCATTGCATCACTAGAGAATTTAGCATAAAGTTTCTCCTTTCTAAGTGTCTCCACCGCCCACCTCGCGTATGTGACCGACATGTTCTTCCTTGATCTTTGAATAAATCAGGATATCATCAATAAACACAATCACTGATTTATCTAGCATCGGCCGACACACTCGATTCATCAAATCATAAAGCAGCTGGCGCGTTAGTTAAACCGAAAGACATAACAAGGAACTCGTAATGTTTATAACGCGTGCGAAATGCTGTCTTAGGAATATCTTGTTCTTTTACTTCAGATGATGGTAGCCAGATTGAAGGTTCTATCCGTGAGAACCAACTGGCACCTTGGAGCTGGTCGAACAAGTCATCTATTCTTGGTAAGGATATCGGTTCTTCACCGTTAAATTGTTTAGCTCCCGGTATCTATGCACATCCTCATACTACCGTCTTTCTTTCACAAACAAGACCGGAGCACCCCAGGGAGAGATGCTTGGTCGGATGAACCCCTTGTCCATCAACTCTTGTAGCTGATCCATCGGTTCTTTCATCTCAGACGGAGCTAACGATACGGTGCTTTGGCAACGGGCTGAGCACCGGGTATCATATCGATCTGGAACTCGATTTCGCGGTCCGGTGGCACACCTGGTAAATCTTCTGGGAACACGTTCGGAAGAATCGCACACAATGGCACTTCGACAATTGTGGTGTTGACAGCGCCACATCCTTTACGTATGCCAGTAGGCACTACAACGGCGTCTCATGTCACTTCTCTGCCACCTGCACATCGAGATCACTTCGGGACCGTAGTGAAGCAATCACCGTATGTACCATCATCGAACTTCCATCGGGTGCAGTTAATCGAATCATCTTCTGCGACACATGATGTTGCCTCATAGGTTGCTAACCAGTCCATCCCTAGTACTACATCAAATCTGCCTAGGGGCATCACGTATAGTTTAGCAGAGAACCTATGGCCTTCTAGGTCTATGCCACAATCTTCCATCATACTAGAAATTCTGGTTGACTTACCGATACCAGTTTCTACATCGAATGGTTTCGTCAATATTCCTACTACTAACAGGAAACTTAGCACAAAGAAAGCAGCAGATATGAAACTCCTACAGCACCAGAATCAGATAATACAAGGAACAAGTTGGTTACTAGAAATATACCTGACACGACGTCCGGGTCTACCCGGGCTCCTCTCGGGTCATCGTGAAGGCTCTAGCATTTGATTCTGCCCTCCTTCTTCGGCCCCTTCTTGCTCCCAGAGCTCTCAGCTCTCGGCTTCCTGCACTCATGGTGTCTGTGGTTAGTCCCGCCACAGTTGAAGCACCTCGGCACTCCACAATCTCTTGCTATATGGCCGGGCTTCCCACACTTGAAGCAGACCTTCAATCCTAAATGACATTCCCCACTATGCTCCTTTCCAGACTTACCACACCTCTTTATTCCTGGGCCTGCAGCAGCCCCTCGCCGGTCATCCCCCCTCGGCTTCTTGTTGTTCGGGGTGAAACCACCAGGCCCGAATCGATTCCCATTCCAGTTTCTGTCACCCCCACAAGTCCTCTTCACCTCAACCACAGTTACCTCCCGTTCATCATACAACCTACCCGCCAAGTCCACTGCCGACCTAAAAGTGCTCGGTCGAGCAGTGATCAAATGCCTGCAAATGTCAGCGGGCAACCCTTGGATGTATCGCTTAATCTTCCTTGATGTTGGTGTAACCTGATCGGGCACCAACCACGCCATCTCGTTGAATTTGGTGGTGTATTGCTGGTGAGTCATAGTGCCCGCTTCCAGCTGTAGGAACTCCCTCTCGATCTTGTCAAGTTCTTGATGAGGATAGAACTCCTCGATCACCAACTTTTTTAGTTCTCCCCACCTCATCCTTCCAATCGCCCGGTTGCCCTCGGCCTGGACAAGGTGGTCCCACCAATACAGCGCCATGTCGATAAAAGAGTGAGTGGCAAACTTCACCTTCTGGTCCTCCCGACACTCACTAATCTCCAGTACCGCCTCCATCTCCCTCACCCAGGGGTGAGCAGCTGCAACATCACCATTTCCATCAAAAGTAGGGGTCTACATCGTTGGAACGCCCCGTAGCTGCATCCCTTTGCGGTTTCCCGCACTACCACTTCCTCTTCTTCACTAGAGGCTCCCCCTGTAGCATTTAGCTCCTCCTTCTCATCATGATCACTTAAAATTGTGCAATTACAGATTGATGTATCAAAGTATTCTTGAAACTCTAACTAAATAAATGTGAAAGAAACTACTTATACAAAACATCAATCAACAATAGTTCATGCATGGATAGTTTTTTGTTTTTCGTAACAACCTCCAATGATATGGAGTTTTGATTGTCAAGCCTTCTAAAAACACACTCGTGAACTAAGCTAATCATATAGGATAATAATCATCACTGGAACACACTAATCATAATAATAAAGAAACATAGTACCTATTGTATAAATCAAAACCAAAACCAAACACGAAACCACATGAATCAGCCCTGAAATCAATACACTCGTGCCCAAAAGTCGTCGAGAACATTCCACAACAAACTTCAAACACTCTTGCCTTAAAAATCCATAGAGTCAATCAAAATAACAACCGTGGATCCACATAATACTTTATTATCATCTAGGCAACAAAACTAGGTGTGAAGAAACAGGAAACTACTCGAATTCACTCACAAAGAATCGAGAATCAAATTACACTAGGGAATAAAAGTAGTCAGTCATCAAACAAGAAACACAATGCGTGATCGTTGAAAAAGAAGTCAAATCAAGGTTGCATGACCTAGTAAATATGATTTACTTGTATTTTAATCAAAACTGTGCAACTACAGATTGATGCATTAAGGTATTCACGAAAGCATAACTAAATAAATGGGAAAGGAACTAGTTATTCAAAAACATCAAATAACAATAGTTCACGCATTCCTAGTTTTTTGCTTTCTGTTGCAACCTCCAATGCTATGGAGTTTTGATTCTCTAGCCTTCTAAACACACTCGTGAACTATCTAATCTTATTAGATTATAATCTTCATTAGAATCACACTAATAAATCATAAATGGAACATAGTATCTATTGTGTAAATTGAAACCAAAACTGAATAAGAAACCACACGATGATCCCAGAAATCAATACACACGTGCCCAAAACTCGTTGAGAACATTCAACAACAAATTCAAACACTCTTGCGTCAAGAATCAACCGAAGCAATCAAAATGATAACCATGGATACATAGAATACTTTACCACACCACAAGCGAAAGAAACAAGGTGTAAAGAAGCAAGAAACTACTCGAATTCACTCAAAAAGAATCTAGAATCAAATTACACAAGGGAATGAAAGTAATAGTCGTAAAACAAGATGATCGATGAAAAAGAAGTGAAATCAAGGTTGCATGACCTAGTAAATAAGATTTTCTTGTATTTTAATCAATTGTGCAACTACAGATTGATGCATCAAAGTATTTACGAAAGCTTAACTAAACAAATAGGAAAGGAACTAGTTATTCAAAAACATAAAGCAACAATAGTTCACGCATTGATAGTTTCTTCCTTTCCGTAACAACCTCCAATGTTTTGGAGTTTTGATTCTCAAGCCTTCTAGACACACTCGTGAACTAATCTAATCGTATCTGCCTATAATCCTCATTGGAATCACACTAATCAATCATAAACGGAACATATTATCTTGTAAGGCCCCGTTCCTGGGACGCTTACAGCTGGACCGTCATAGCATAAATTATTTAAAACACTCATTTCTCTGCATCGAAAATTACAAACCTTCATTAATAATTAAAATATATCATTACATTACATAAATCGTTTACACTTCATAATATAACATCATATCAAAATGTGGATGTCAGCCTCAAAACGTTCCCAGTAGCGTATGCGTCCATGCCTGCAACTCCTCTGCCCCAACACAATACCTGCAAACTATCATGCATACAAAAAGGTCAGCGACGCTGAGTAAGTTCTAGTTTTATAAATAAAATACACATTTTCGTTAAAAACATAACCTTCGCAATCGTACGCGATCACACATCATACATACACATTGATAATATTGTACATTCATTATTACCTTTCACTTTTATCTGGATCCTGTCTCATGCAATACCCCCGACTCATGTCCGAAGACCGATACTGTGCCGGGGTACGCGACAAGGGTCCCCTTCGAGTTGATCCCAAGGATCGATCTCCCTTGGAGTCAATAATAGACTTCCTTCGAGCCAATCTAAATGATTGCACTCCCTTCAAGTCAACCCTGCAGATTGAACTCCCTTCGAGGCAATCTCAAAGATTACACTCAATCCGAGTCTTTTGCGACAACATGGTCGCTCACCTCATTGCTTGCAAGTGTTTCATTTATTCATTACGTTTCACTTTTCATTATCGTTATCTTTCACTTCGTTACATAATACTTTACGTACGCACATACATACATCATACCACGTAAAGTCATAACATAATACACAACGTATTACAAAACATAATACATACGTTTGAAAACTATTTAACGAAGAAGGATAACACATCACACACACACACACCTAAGACCCCATCACATCATCAAGCATACCACAAGCATAAGCCACCATATCACCAAGGAACCTATCTCAAACATCCACCTCTTAGAGCCCCTAGAAGACCCTAAGTCCAAGATGAGGCACATTAAATCATTCAAGGCGCATCAGCGTAAAATTTTAAGTATAAAAGCCCCTGGGCGCATCAGCACTATTTGGGCGCATGAGCCCTGTTCAGGCGTTTCAACACTTAGTCGTAGGAACAATTCTGGGCGCATGGGCACTATGTAGGTGCATGGCCAACACTTAGTCACCGGGACAGTTTTCTGAGCGCATGTTTGGGTGCACCACCTTGGGCGCATGAGGTCACTTGGGTGCATGACCAACACTTGGTCATATGAGCAACATTCTGGGCATATAAGGGTACTGTTTAGGCGCCTGACTACTGGTTGGGCGCATGATGATTAGTTAGACGCATGACACATTCTTGAACACTCCCAAAAACTACAAAAACACCCGATAATCATTCTGACACTACCCAAAATACAAATCTAACATACTAAGGCCTATAAAACATACTAACAATAATTCTAACCTCAAAACAACTTCTAAAACAAGCATCAACAGGGCACGGTCAAATAACAATAAGCATAAACATTTGGTTACTTTTCAAAATCGTTTACCCGGTATGCATAACAACCCAAAACTTCAAAAACCAATAAAAGAGGGGTTCTAGAACTCACCTTGAATAGCCTTTTAGTAGCACACTTCAAATCCAAGACCCACCTGCGATTTCAGCCTCAAAACCCACAAAAACAAGCACTCAACACCTCGAATCTCGGTCTAGAACTAACCTTGAATAGCCTTTTAGTAGCACACTTCAAATCCAAGACCCACCTGCGATTTCAGCCTCAAAACCCACAAAAACAAGCACTCAACACATCGAATCTCGGTCTAGAACTCAAAAAACCAGCTAAAACCGAACTTAAGTTCAAGAAAACTCACCTTTGAAGGTTTCTCTCACTAGAACCAATGGAGAATTCTGTTCATCGTCTTTCTTCTTTCTTGCGACGACAGCAGGAAAACAATGGGGCATGGCGGCCATGCCCTCTTTAAACATAATAATACTAAAGTTTTGTCCTTTTACAACTTTAGCCCCTCCACTGTGCCCATTATCTTCCTTTCTATTATTTCCTTTTCTCGTCTTTAAAATAAAAATTTGGGGTGTTACAAGTCCACCCCCCTTAAATAGGTTTCGTCCCCGAAACCTGTCGCTTCTCGAACAGTTACGGGTAACGCTGTCTCACCTCCTCCTTGATCTTACATGTAGGCTTAGTCCCCTTCTGGGCTCCACTGTACTTGCACAAGTGAAACCATTCTTCTCTTAGCTCTCCTCTCCTATCAGAAACGTCCATCAGTTGTTTCACATAGTTAAATCTTTCATCCATCTCAGTATCCTCTAGTGGCACAATCATATCCTCATCGATTGAGCACTCTCTTAGACGAGATACATGGAACATCGAATGACTCCACTTAACACGTCGGTAGCTCCAGTCGGCATGCCACTTCTCCTACCTGAGCAACATTTCAGATTGGTCCTTTATTCCTCAATACTAGCTTCACTCACTTTCGAAATTAGGTGTCTCCTCTCTCAAAACGAGGCCTTCATCATTATTTCATCGTCGTAGATCAGCACCGAACTCTTGTAGGGAGCGGTTGATCAAGCCATCTCCTTGCAACATTCGGTGTTTTGGCTCACAAGTTCTAGCTAATTCATCTCTAGGTGTACGTCTATCTACTGCATCTGTCCTAAACAATCTAGCAGGAAACACGCGCTTTCTCAATTCTATCGCACAATCCTTTAAGGCATCAGGTAACCTAGTGGACTTACTAATAGCAAATTCTACATCGAGGACGCATCGATCTTCCTACTCCTAACGTTCAATTTATCACAAAGGCAGTAGGAATGAAACTACTACTAGCACCATAATTAAAGCATAGATGCATAACTTTAAATTACCAAAAACGTACCTGACGTCGTGTCGAAGTCCGCTCTAGCCTCCTCCTGGTCAGGGCAAATGCTCTAACCCTCGTCCTCTGTTCTCCTCATTCTGAACCCTTGCCTTGTCCCGGAGCTCTCTGCCTTTGAATTCGTGCAGTCTTGCTCCCTGGTCCATTCTCGCCACACCTGTAGCATCTCATCACGCAAACAATCTCGCCAGGTGGCCCTCCTTCCACATTGAAAGCAGATATTCGATCCCCGCTTACATTCTCCTGTATACTCCTTCCCACATTTCTTGCATGCCCTCACTTCCCTTGTTAATATCCTTGGATCATCCATCCTCACATTCTTCCCACCAGTCTCAAATCCACCATCGTCATTATCTCGCCTTCCGTTCCCACTCCTAACATGGCCCCAGGCTCCTCCTTCGTATATTTGCCATCACCTCTCGCTCGTCGTACAACCTCCCCGCCATATCGACCACCGACCTAAACATACCTGGCCGGGCAGCAATCAAATGCATGCGGATATCTGCTAACAGACCTTGAATATATCTTTTGATCTTTCATGACACAAGAGTCACCTGATCTGGCACCAGCCTTGCCATCTCGTTGAATTTCATGTTGTACTACTGGTGTGTCATCGTTCCCGCCTCCAGCTGTAGGAACTCCCTCTCGACCTTGTCAAGCTCCCTATGAGGGAAAAATTCCTTAATTACCAACCTCTTCAGCTCCTTTCACCTTGTCCTCCCGATTGCCCTGGTGCCCTCAGCCTGGACAATGTTGTCCCACCAGCATAAGGCTGAATCCACAAATGAGTGAGTAGCAAACTTCACCTTCTGATCCTCACGGCACTCGCTGATGTCAAGTACCGCTTCCATCTCTCTCACCCAACGTTGTGCAGCAGCAACACTCCCATTTCCATCAAACGGGGGCCTACACCTTTGGAATGCTCCATAGATGCATCCCTTCGCAGTCTCCAGCACCGCTTCTTCATCCTCCTCATCATCACTTGAGACAACCATGTCAGTCTTCGGTTGCTCCCTTCCTCTTAAACCTCCTCGCCGTGCGGTTCTCCTCTCACTCTCCCTCTTCTCATCCTCCTTCACAGCTCTAATGACCTCGGTCACTACGGTCGGCAGAATCGTCTGCATGACCTGATGAACCTCCTCGACCATCGCCTCCTTCATAGAGGCTCTTAAGTTGGAACTCTCGTCTTCACCACCCTGGTAACGAAGTTCTGGCTCTTCAGGAGCCGTCTTAGCAGTCTTAACCCTGCTCCTGGTGACAAGCGGCCTAACACTATGTCCACCCCGACCTCCACCTCGCGAAGCCTCAGAAGACCTACCACCAGCCATCTAGAACACTACAAGATCCAAACACCAACACGGTCAATCAAGGTAATAGCTTGAGTTATGTCAAGTATAGTAAGTCCCTAATCATAGTGGCCAGTTGTGTTTAGCCACTTACTTTACTCTTCATTCCCCAAGCATTTCCTATCCTGACTACATCAGTATCTAACTCCACACAGAAGCAGACAAGCCACATAACATGCGCACATAATAGCGGTTAACATTATACGTAAACCCTTTACATAAAACTTTTACCTGCAGGCATGTAGCTACTAGGACTGGCATCCCTTTTCTTCCATCCCATTCTCAGTTTAAGATTAGGTTTTTGAAAATATTTACCCAATTCTCTTAAACTTTAGCTTTGATACCAACTTGTAAGGCCCCGTTCCCGGGACGCTTACAACTGGACCGTCATAGCATAAATTATTTAAAACACTCATTTCTTTGCAGCGGAAATTACAAACCTTCATTAATAATTAAAATATATCATTACATTACATAAATCGTTTACACTTCATAATATAACATCATATCAAAATGTGGATGCCAGCCTTAAAACATTCCCAGTAGCGTATGCATCCATGCCTGCAACTCCTCAGCCCCAACACAATACCTGCCAACTATCATGCATACAAAAAGGTCAGCGACGCTGAGTGAGTTATAGTTTTATAAAAAAAATACATTACTTTCATTAAAAACATAACCTTCGCAATCGTACGCGATCACACATCATACGTACACATTGATAATATTTATTATTATCTTCATCATCATTCATTTCGTACGTTTCATACATTCATTATTACCTTTCACATTTATCTGGATCCTGTCTCATGCAATAACCCCGACTCATGTCGAAGACCGATAGTGTGCCGGGGTACGCGACAAGGGTCCCTTTCGAGTCGATCCCAAGGATCGATCTCCCTTTGAGTCAATAATAGACTCCCTTTAAGCCAATTAATGATTGCACTCCCTTCGAGTCAACCCCATGGATTGAACTCCCTTCGAGGCAATCTCAACGATTGCACTCAATCCGAGTCTTTTGCGACAACATGGTCGCTCACCTCATTGCTTGCAAGTCTTTCATTTATTCGTTACGTTTCACTTTTCATTATCGTTATCTTTCACTTTGTTACATAATACTTTACGTACGCACATACATACATCATACCACGTAAAGTCATAACATAATACACAACGTATTACAAAACATAATACATACATTTGAAAAACATTTAACGAAGAAAGTAAACACACACACACACACACACACCACACACACCAAAGACCCCATCATATCATCAAGCATACCACAAGCATAAGCCACCACATCACCAAGGAACCTATCTCAAAACACCTCTAGAGACCCTAAAAGAGCCTAAGTCCAAGATGAGGCACATTAAATCATTCTAGACGCATCAGCGTAAAATTCTAAGTATAAAAGCTCCTGGGCGCATCAGCACTATTTGGGCGCATAAGCGCTGTTCAGGCGTTTCAACACTTAGTCGCAGGAACAATTCTGGGCGCATGGGCACTATGTAGGCGCATGGCTACTATTTCGGCCCACCACCTTGGGCGCATGAGGTCACTTGGGCGCATGACCAACACTTGGTCATATGAGCAACATTCTGGGCGCATAAGGGTACTGTTTAGGCGCCTGACTACTGGTTGGGCGCGTGAAGTTCAGTTAGGCGCATGACACATTCTGAAACATTCCCAAACTACCAAAAACACCCGATAATCATTCTGACACTACCCAAAATACAGATCTAACATACTAAGGCCCATAAAACATACTAACAACAATTCTAACCTCAAAACAACTTCTAAAACAAGCATCAACAGGGCACGGTCGAACAACAATAAGCATAAACATTCGGTTACTTTTCAAAAACGTTTACCCGGTATGCATTACAGCCCCAAAACTTCGAAAACCAGTAAAAGAGGAGATCTTGAACTCACCTTGAACAGCCTTTGAGTAGCACACTTCAAATCCAAGACCCACCTACGATTTCAGCCTCAAAACCAACAAAAACAAGTACTCAACACCTCGAATCTCGGTCTAGAACTCAAAAACCCAGCTGAAACCAAACTTAAGTTCAAGAAAACTCACCTTTAAAGGTTTCTCTCACTAGAACCGATGGAGAATTCTGTTCTTCTTCTTTTTCTTTCTTGCGACCGAGAGCAGGGAAAACAGTGGGGGCATGGGCGGCCATGCCCTCTTTTAAACACAATAATACTAAAGTTTGGTCCTTTTACAACTTTAGCCCCTCCACTTAAGCCCATTATATTTTCTTTCTATTACTTTCCTTTTCTCGTCTTTAAAATAAAAATTCGGGGTGTTACATAACTATTGTATAAATTGAAACAAAAACCAAACACGAAACCACACGAATAAAGCCTAGAAATCAATACACTCGTGCCCAAAACTCATCGAGGACATTCCACAACAAACTTCAAACACTCTTGCCTTAAAAATCCACAGAGTCAATCAAAATAACAACCGTGGATCCACAGAATACTTTATTACCATCTAGGCAACAAAACTAGGTGTGATGAAATAGGAAACTACTCGAATTCACTCACAAAGAATCGTGAATCAAATTACACTTGGGAATAAAAGTAGTCAGTCGTCAAACAAGAAACGCGATGCGTGATCGATGAAAATGAAGTTAAATCGAGGTTGCATGACTTAGTAAATAAGATTTACTTGTATTTTAATCAAAATTGTGCAATTACAGATTGATGCATCAAAGTATTCTCGAAAGCATAACTAAATAAATGGAAAAGAAACTACATATACAAAAACATCAGTCAACAATAGCTCATGCATGGATAGTTTTTTGTTTTTTGTAACAACCTCCAATGCTATGGAGTTTTGATTCTTAAGCCTTCTAAACATACTTGTGAACTAAGCTAATCATATATGATTATAATCATCTCTGTAATCACACTAATCAATAATAAATGAAACATAGTACCTATTGTATGAAACAAAACCAAAACCAAACATGAAACCACACGAATCAGCCCTGAAATCAATACACTCGTGCCCAAAAGTCATCGAGAACATTCCACCAAAAAATTTCAAACACTCTTGATTTTAAAATCCATAGAGTCAATCAAAATAACAACCGTGGATCCACAGAATACTTTATTATCATCTAGGCAACAAAACTAGGTGTGAAGAAATAGGAAACTACTTGAATTCACTCATAAAGAATCGAGAATCAATTACACTAGGGAATAAAGGTAGTCAGTCTTCAAACAAGAAACACAATGCCTGATCGATGAAAAAAAGTCAATTCAATGTTGCATGACCTAGTAAATTTGATTTACTTGTATTTTAATCAAAACAAGGCAACTGCAGATTGATGCATTAAAGTATTCACGAAAGAATAACTAAATAAATGGGAAAGGAACTAGTAATTCAAAATCATCAAATAACAATAGTTCACACATTCATAGTTTTTTGCTTTCCGTAGCAACCTCCAATGCTATGGAGTTTTGATTCTCTAGCCTTCTAAACACACTCGTGAACTAATAATCATATCTGATTATAATCATCATTAGAATCACACTAATAAATCATAAATGGAACATAGTATCTTTTGTGTAAATTAAAACCAAAACTGACCAAGAAACCACACGATGATCCCTGAAATCAATATACTCGTGCCCAAAACTCGTTGAGAACAATCTACAGCAAATTCAAACACTCTTGCCTCAAGAATACACCGAAGCAATCAAAATGATAACCGTGGATCCACAAAACACTTTATTACCAGCAAGCCAAAGAAACAAGAAACTACTGGAATTCACTCAGAAAGAATCTAGAATCAAATTACACAAGGGAATGAAAGTAATCAGTCGTAAAACAAGATGATCGAAGAAAAAGAAGTCAAATCATGGTTGCATGACCTAGAATCAAATTACACAAGGGAATGAAAGTAATCAGTCTTAAAACAAGATGATCGATGAAAAAGAAGTCAAATCAGTTGCATGACCGAGTAAATAAGATTTGCTTGTTCTTCAATCAATTGTGCAACTACAGATTGATGCATCAAAGTATTTATGAAAGCTTAACTAAACAAATGGGAAAGGAACTAGTTATTCAAAAACATAAAGCAACAATAGTTCACGCATTGATAGTTTCTTCCTTTCCGTAACAACCTCTAGTGCTATGGAGTTTTGATTCTCAAGCCTTCTAACACACTAGTGAACTAATCTAATCGTATTTGCTTATAATCCTCATTGAAATCACACTAATCAATCATAAATGGAACATAGTATCTATTGTATAAATTGAAAGAAAAACCGAACATGAAACCACATGAATAAAGCCTTGAAATCAATACACTCGTGCCCAAAACTCGTCGCGGACATTCCAGAACAAACTTCAAACACTCTTGCCTTAAAAATCCACAGAGTCAATCAAAATAGCAACTGTGGATCCACTGAATAATTTATTACCATCTAGGCAATGAAACTAGGTGTGAAGAAACAGGAAACTACTTTAATTCACTCACAAAGAATCGAGAAACAAATTACCCTAAGGAATAAAAGTAATCAATCATCAAATAAGAAACGCAATGCGTGATCAATGAAAAAGAAGTTAAATCAAGGTTGCATGACTAAGTAAATAAGATTTACTTGTATTTTATTCAAAATTGTGCAACTACAGATTGATGCATCAAAGTATTCACAAAAACATAACTAAATAAATGGGAAAGGAACTAGTTATTCAAAAACATCAAATAACAATAGTTCACGCATTCATAGTTTTTTGCTTTTCGTAATAACCCCCAATGCTATGGAGTTTTGATTCTAAAGCCATCTAAACACAGTCGTGAACTAATCTAATTGTATCTGATTATAATCACCATTAGAATCATACTAATAAATCCTAAATGGAACATAGTATCTATTGTGTAAATTGAAACCAAAACCGAACAAGAAACCACACGAATGATCCCTGAAATCAATACATTCATGCCTAAAACTTGTTGAGAACATTCCACAAGAAATTCAAACACTCCTGTCTCAGGAATCCATCGAATCATTCAAAATGATAACCGTGGATCCACAGAATACTTTATTACCATCAAGCCAAAGAAACAAGGAGTAAAGAAATAAGTAACTACTAGAATTCACTCACAAAGAATCTAGAATCAAATTACAAAAGGGAATGAAAGTTATCAGTCGTAAAACAAGATGATCGGTGAAAAAGAAGTCAAATCAAGGTTGCGTGACCTAGTAAATAAGATTTGCTTGTATTTTAATAAATTGTGCAACTACGAATTGATGCATCAAAGTATTTACGAAAGCTTAACTAGACAAATGGGAAAGGAACTAGTTATTGAAAAACATAAAGCAATAATAGTTCACGCATAGATAGTTTTTTGCTTTCCGTAAAAACCTCCAATGCTATGGAGTTTTGATTCTCAAGCCTTCTAAACACACTCGTGAGCTAATCTAATCGTATCTATATATAACCCTCATTGGAATCATACTAATCACTCATAAATGGAACATAGTATCTATTGTATAAATCGAAACAAAAACCAAACACGAAACCACACGAATGAGATCTGAAATCAATACATTCGTGCCCAAAACTCATCGAGAACATTCCACATCAAATTCAAACACTCTGACTCAAGAATCCACCAAAGCTATCAAAATGATAACCGTTGATCCACAGAATATTTTATTACCATCAAGCCAAAGAAACAAGGTGTAAAGAAACAAGTAACTACTCAAATCAACTCACAAAGAATCCAAAATCAAGTTACACAAGGGAAAGAAAGTAATCAGTCATAAAACAAGATGATCAATGAAAAAGAAGTCAAACCAAGGTTGCATGACCTAGTAAATAAGATTTGCTTGTATTTAAATCAATTGTGCAACTACAGATTGATGCATCAAAGTATTTACAAAAGCTTAACTAAACAAATAGGAAAGGAACTAGTTATTCAAAAACATAAAGCAATAATAGTTCACGCATTGATAGTTTTTTGATTTCCGTAACAACCTTCAATGCTATGGAGTTTTGATTCTCAAGCCTTCTAAACACACTCGTGAACTAATCTAATAGTATCTGCTTATAATCCTTGCTATAATCACACTAATCAATACATTCGTGCCCAAAACTCATCGAGAACATTCCACAACAAACTTCAAACACTCTTGCCTTAAGAATCCATTGAATCATTAATAATTACAATCTTGGATCTAAAGAATACTTTATTACCATCTAGGCAACAAAACTAGGTGTGAAGAAACAGGAAACTACTCGAATTCACTCACAAAGAATCAAGAATCAAATTAGATTAGAGAATAAAAGTAATCATCATCAAACAAGAAACGCGATGCGTGATCGATGAAAATGAAGTTAAATCGAGGTTGCATGACTTATTAAATAAGATTTACTTGTATTTTAATCAAAATTGTACAAATATAGATTGGTGCATCAAAGTATTCTTATAAGCTTAACTAATTAAATGGGAAAGAAACTACTTATACATAAACATCAATCAACTATAGTTCATGCATGGATAGTTTTTTGTTTTTCGTAGCAACCTCCAATGCTTTAGAGTTTTCATTCTCAAGCCTTTTAAACACACTCGTTAACTATAGATAATCATATAGGATTATAATCATCACTGGAATCACACTAATCATTAATAAATGAAACATAGTACCTATTGTATAAATCAAAACCAAAACCGAACACGAAACCACACAAATCAGCCTTGAAATCAATACACTTGTGCCCAAAAGTCGTCGAGAACATTCCATAACAAACTTAAAACACTCTTGCCATAAAAATCCAAGACTCAATCAAAATAACAACCGCGGATCCTCAAAATACTTTATTACCATCTAGGCAACGAAACTAGGTGTGAAGAAACAGGAAACTACTCGAATTCACTCACAAAGAATCGATAATCAAATTACAACAGGGAACAAAAGTAGTCAGTCATCAAACAAGAAATGCAATGCATGATTGATGAAGAACAAGTCAAATCAAGGTTGCATGACCTAGTAAATATGATTTACTTGTATTTTAATCAAAACTGTGCAACTACAGATTGATGCATTAGAGTACTCATGAAAGCATAACTAAATAAATGGGAAAGGAACTAGTTATTTAAAAAAATCAATTAACAATAGTTCACGCATTCATAGTTTTTTGCTTTTCGTAACAACCTCCAATGCTATGGAGTTTTGATTCTCTAGCCTTCTAAACACACTCGTGAACTAATCTAATCATATCTGATTATAATCTTCATTAGAATCATACTAATAAATCATAAATGGAACATAGTATCTATTGTGTAAATTGAAACCAAAACTGAACAAGAAACCACACGATGATCCCTGAAATCAATACACTCATACCCAAAACTTGTTGAGAATATTCCACAACAAATTCAAACCCTTGCCTCAAGAATCCATCTAAGCAATCAAAATGATAACCGTGGATCCATAGAATACTTTATTACCATCAAGCCAAAGAAACAAGGTGTAAAGAAACAAGAAACTACTCGAATTCACTCACAAAGATTCTAGAATCAAATTACACGAGGGAATGAAAGTAATCAGTAGTAAAACAAGATGATCGATAAAAAGAAGTGAAATCAAGGTTGCATGACCTAGTAAATAAGATTTGCTTGTATTTTAATCAATTGTGCAACTACAGATTATTGCATTAAAGTATTTACAAAAGCTTAACTAAACAAATGGGAAAGGAACTAGTTATTCAAAATCATAAAGCAACAATAGTTCATGCATTGATAGTTTTTGCTTTTTGTAACAACCTCCAATGCTATGGAGATTTGATTCTCAAGCCTTCTAAACACACTCGTGAACTAATCTGATCGTATCTGCTTATAATCCTTATTGGAATCACACTAATCAATCATAAATGGAACATAGTATCTATTGTATAAATCGAAACAAAAACCAAACACGAAACCACACGAGTGATATTTGAAATGAATACATTTGTGTCCAAAACTCGTCGAGAACATTCCACAACAAACTTCAAACACTCTTGCCTTAAGAATCCATTGGATCATTAATAATGACAACCGTGGATCTACAGAATACTTTATTACCATCTAGGCAACAAAACTAGGTGTGAAGAAACAGGAAACTACTCAAATTCACTCACAAAGAATCGAGAATCAAATTACATTAGGGAATAAAAGTAATCAGTCATCAAACAAGAAACACAATGCGTGATAGATGAAAAAGAAGTTAAATCGAGGTTGCATGACTTAGTAACTAAGATTTACTTGTATTTTAATAAAAAATGTGCAATTATAGATTGGTGCATCAAAGTATTCTCGAAAGCTTAACTAAATAAATGGGAAAGAAACTACTTATACAAAAACATCAACCAACAATAGTTCATGCATGGATAGTTTTTTGTTTCTCGTAACAACCTCCAATGCTATTGTGTTTTCATTCTCAAGCCTTCTAAACACACTCGTGAACTAATCTAATCATAAAGGATTATAAACATCACTGGAATCACACTAATCAATATTAAATGAAACATGGTACCTATTGTATAAATCGTAACCAAAACCGAACACGAAACCACATGAACCAGCCCTGAAATCAACACACTCGTGCCCAAAAGTCGTCGAGAACATTCAACAACAAACTTCAAACACTTTTGCCATAAAAAATCCAAGAGTCAATCAAAATAACAACCATGGATTCACAGAATACTTTATAACCATCTTGGCAACGAAACTAGGTGTGAAGAAATAGGAAAGTACTCGAATTCACTCACAAAGAATCGAGAATCAAATTACACTAGGGAATAAAAGTAGTCACTCATCAAACAAGAAACGCAATGCGTGATCGATGAAGAAGAAGTCAAATCAAGGTTGCATGACCTAGTAAATATGATTTACTTGTATTTTAATCAAAACTATGCAACTACAGATTGATGCATTAAAGTATTCATGAAAGCATAACTAAATAAATGGGAAAGGAACTAGTAATTTAAAAACATCAAATAACAATAGGTCACGCATTCATAGTTTTTTGCTTTCCGTTACAACCTCGAATGCTATGAAGTTTTGATTCTCAAGCCTTCTAAACACACTCGTGAACTAATCTAATCGTATCTGATTATAATCATCATTAAAATCACGCTAATAAATCATACATGGAACATAGTATCTATTGTGTAAATTGAAACCAAAACTGAACAAGAAACCACACGATGATCCCTGAAATCAATATACTCGTGCCCAAAACTCGTTGAGAACATTCCATAACAAATTCAAACACTCTTGCCACAAGAATCAATCGAAGCAATCAAAATGATAACCGTGGATCCACAGGATACTTTATTTCCAGAAAGCCAAAGAAACAAGAAACTACTGGAATTCACTCACAAAGAATCTAGTATCAAATTACACAAGGGAATGAAAGTAATCTGTCGTAAAACAAGATGATCGATGAAAAAGAAGTCAAATCAAGGTTGCATGACCTAGAATCAAATTACATAAGGGAATGAAAGTAAACAGTCTTTAAACAAGATGATCGATGAAAAAGAAGTCAAATAAAGGTTGCATGACCGAGTAAATAAGATTTGCTCGTATTTTAATCAATTGTGCAACTACAGATTGATGCATCAAAGTATTTACGAAAGCTTAACTTATCAAATAAGAAAGGAACTAATTATTAAAAAACATAAAGCAATAATAGTTCATGCATTGATAGTTTCTTCCCTTCTGTAACAACCTCCAATGCTATGGAGTTTTGATTCTCAAGCCTTCTAAACACACTCGTGAACTAATCTGATGTTATCTGCTTATAATCCTTATTGGAATCACACTAATCAATCATAAATGGAACATAGTATCTATTGTATAAACTAAAACAAAAAGCGAACACGAAACCACATGAATTAAGCCTTGAAATCAATACACTCGTGCCCAAAACTAGTCGAGGACATTCCACAACAAACGTCAAACACTCTTGCCTTAAAAATCCACAGAGTCAATCAAAATAACAACCGTGGATCCACAAATACTTTATTACCATCTAGGCAACGAAACTAGGTGTGAAGAAGCAGGAAACTACTTGACTTCACTCACAAAGAATCGAGAATCAAATTACACTAGGGAATAAAAGTAGTCAGTCATCAAACAAGAAACGCAATGCGTGATCGATGAAGAAGAAGTCAAATCAAGGTTGCATGACCTAGTAAATATGATTTACTTATATTTTAGTCAAAACTATGCAACTACAGATTGATGCATTAAAGTATTCATGAAAGCATAACTAAATAAATAGGAAAGGAACTAGTAATTTAAAAACATCAAATAACAATAGTTCACGCATTCATAGTTTTTTGCTTTTCGTAACAACCTCCAATGCTATGGAGTTTTGATTCTCTAGCCTTCTAAACACACTCGTGAACTAATCTAATCGTATCTGATTATTATCACCATTAGAATCACACTAATAAATCCTAAATGGAACATAGTATCTATTGTGTATATTGAAACCAAAACCGAACAAGAAACCACACGAATGATCCCTGAAATCAATACACTCATGCCCAAAACTCGTTGAGAACATTCCACAACAAATTCAAACACTCTTGTCTCAAAAATCCACTGAATTATTCAAAATGATAACCGTAGATCCACAGAATACTTTATTACCATCAAGCCAAAGAAACAAGGAGTAAAGAAATAAGAAACTACTCGAATTCACTCACAAAGAATCTAAAATCAAATTACACAAGGGAATGAAAGTTAGCAGTCATAAAACAAGATGATCGGTGAAAAAGAAGTCAAATCAAGGTTGCGTGACCTAGTAAATAAGATTTGCTTGTATTTTAATTAATTGTGCAACTACGAATTGATGCATCAAAGTATTTACAAAAGCTTAACTAAACAAATGGGAAACGAACTAGTTATTCAAAAACATAAATCAACAATAATTCACGTATTGATAGTTTTTTGCTTTCCGTAACAACCTCCAATGCTACGGAGTTTTGATTCTCAAGCCTTCTAAACACACTCGTGAGCTAATCTAATCGTATCTGCTTATAACCCTCATTGGAATCACACTCATCAATCATAAATGGAACATAGTATCTATTGTATAAATCGACACAAAAACCAAACACGAAACCACATGAATGAGACTTGAAATCAATGCATTCGTGCCCATAACTCGTCGAGAACATTCCATATCAAAATCAAACACTCTGCCTCAAGAATCCACCAAAGCTATCAAAATGATAACCGTGGATCCACAGAATACTTTGATACCATCAAGCCAAAGAAATAAGGTGTAAAGAAATAAGTAACTACTCGAATTCACTCACAAAGAATCCAGAATCAAGTTACACAAGGGAATGAAAGTAATTAGTCATAAAACAAGATGATCAATGAAAAAGAAGTCAAATGAAGGTTGCATGACCTAGTAAATAAGATTTGCTTGTATTTAAATCAATTGGCAACTACAGATTGATGCATCAAAGTATTTACGAAAGCTTAACTAAACAAATGGGAAAGGAACTAGTTATTCAAAAACATAAAGCAATAATATTTCATGCATTGATAGTTTTTTTATTTCCGTAACAACCTCCAATGCTATGAAGTTTTGATTCCCAAGCCTTCTAAACACACTCATGAACTAATCTAATTGTATCTGCTTATAATCCTTATTGTAATCACTCTAATCAATCATAAATGGAAAATAGTATCTATTGTATAAATAGAAACAAAAACCAAACACGAAACCACATGAGTGAGACTTGAAATCAATACATTCGTGCCCAAAACTCGTCGAGAACATTCCACAACAAACTTCAAACACTCTTGCCTTAAGAATCCATTGAATCATTAATAATGACAACCGTGGATCTACAGAATACTCTATTACCATCTAGGCAACAAAACTAGATGTGAAGGAACAGGAAACTACGCGAATTCACTCACAAAGAATTGTGAATCAAATTACATTAGGGAATAAAAGTAATCAGTCATCAAACAAGAAACGCAATGCGTGATCGATGAAAAGGCAGTTAAATCGAGGTTGCATGACTTAGTAAATAAGATTTACTTGTATTTTAATCAAAATTGTGCAATTATAGATTGGTGCATCAAAGTATTCTCGAAAGCTTAACTAAATAAATGGAAAGAAACTACTTATACAAAAACATCAAACAACAATAGTTCATGCATGGATAGTTTTTTGGTTTTCGTAACAACCTCCAATACTATAGAGTTTTCATTCTCAAGCCTTCTAAACACACTCGTGAACTAATCTAATCATATAGGATTATAATCATCACTGGAATCACACTAATCAATAATAAATGAAACACAGTATCTATTGTATAAATCGTAACCAAAACCGAACACGAAACCACACGAATCAGCCCTGAAATAACAACCATGGATCCACAGAGTACTTTATTATCATCTAGGCAACGAAACTAGGTGTGAAGAAATAGAAAACTACTCGAATTCACTCAAAAAGAATCGAGAATCAAATTACACTTGGGAATAAAAGTAGTCAGTCATGAAACAAGAAACGCAATGCGTGATCGATGAAGAAGAAGTCAAATCAGGGTTGCAAGACCTAGTAAATATGATTTACTTGTATTTTAATCAAAACTGTGCAACTACAGATTGATGCATTAAAGTATTCAAGAAAGCATAACTAAATAAATAGGAAAGGAACTAGTTATTCAAAAACATCAAATAACAACAGTTCACGCATTCATAGTTTTTTGCTTTCCGTAACAACCTCCAAAGCTACGGACTTTTGATTCTCTAGCCTTCTAAACACACTCGTGAACTAATCTAATCGTATCTGATTATAATCATCATTAGAATCACACTAATAAATCATAAATGGAACATTGTATCTATTGTGTAAATTGAATCCAAAACTAAACAAGAAACCAGACGATGATCCCTGAAATCAATACACTCGTGCCCAAAACTCGTTGAGAACATTCCACAACAAATTCAAACACTCTTGCCTCAAGAATCCACCGAAGCACTCAAAATAATAACCGTGGATCCACAGAATACTTTATTACCATCAAGCCAAAGAAACAAGGTGTAAAGAAACAAGAAACAACTTGATATCACACACTAAGAATCTAGAATCAAATTACAGAAGGGAATGAAAGTTATCAGTCGTAAAACAAGATGATCGATGAAAAAGAAGTCAAATCAAGGTTGCGTGACCTAGTAAATAAGATTTGCTTGTATTTTAATCAATTGTGCGACTACAGATTGATGCATCAAAGTATTTATGAAAGCTTAACTAAACAAATGGGAAAGGAACTAGTTATTAAAAAAATAAAGTAACAAGAGTTCACGTATTGATAGTTTCTTGCTTTTTATAACAACCTCCAATGCTATGGAGGTTCGATTCTCAAGCCTTCTAAACACACTCGTGAACTAATCTAATCGTATCTGCTTATAATCCTCATTGGAATCACACTAATCAATCATAAATGGAACATAGTATCTATTGTATAAATTGAAACAAAAACCAAACATGAAACCACACGAATAAAGCCTTGAAATCAATACACTCGTGCCCAAAACTCGTCGAGGACATTCCACAACAAACTGCAAACATTCTTGCCTTAAAAATCCATAGAGTCAATCAAAATAACAACCGTGGATCCACAGAATACTTTATTACCATCTAGGCAACGAAACTAGGTGTGAAGAAACAGGAAACTACTTGAATTCACTCATAAAGAATCGAGAATCAAATTACACTAGGGAATAAAAGTAATCAATAATCAAATAAGAAAAGCAATGCTTGATCAATGAAAAAGAAGTTAAATCAAGGTTGCATGTCCTAGTAAATAAGATTTACTTGTATTTTATTCAAAATTATGCAACTACAGATTAGTATTCACGAAAGCATAACTAAATAAACGAGAAACGAACTAGTTATTCAAAACATCAAATAACAATAGTTCACGCATTCATAGTTTTTTGCTTTTCGTAACAACCTCCAATGCTATGGAGTTTTGATTCTAAAGCCATCTAAATACACTCGTGAGCTAATCTAATCGTATCTGCTTATAACCCTCATTGGAATCACACTAATCAATCATAAATGGAACATAGTATCTATTGTGTAAATTGAAATTAAAACAGAACAAGAAACCACACGAAGGATCCCTGAAATCAATACACTCATGCCCAAAACTCGTTGAGAGCATTCCACAACAAATTCAAACACTCTTGTCTCAGGAATCCACCGAATCATTCAAAATGATAGCCGTGGATCCACAGAATACTTTATTACCATCAAGCCAAAGAAACAAGGAGTAAAGAAATAAGTAACTACTCGAATTCACTCACAAAGAATCTAGAATCAAATTACACAAGGGAATGAAAGTTATCAATCGTAAAACAAGATGATCGGTGAAAAAGATGTCAAATCAAGGTTGCGTGACCTAGTAAATAAGATTTTCTTGTATTTTAATCAATTGTACAACTACGAATTGATGCATCAAAGTATTTACGAAAGCTTAACTAAACAAATGGGAAGGAACTAGTTACTCAAAAACATAAAGTAATAATAGTTCATGCATTGATAGTTTCTTGCTTTCCATAACAACCTCCAATGCTATGGAGGTTTGATTTTCAAGCCTTCTAAACACATTCATGAACTAATCTAATTGTATCTGCTTATAATCCTCATCGAAATCACACTAATCAATCATAAATGAAACATAGTATATATTGTATAAATTGAAACAAAAACTTAACATGATACCACACGAATGAGTCTTGAAATCAATACACTTGTGCCCAAAACTCATCGAGAACATTCCACAACAAACTTCAAACACTCTTGCCTTAAGAATCATCGAATCAATCATAATGAAAACCATGGATCCTCAGAATACTTATATTACCATCTAGGAAACAAAACTAGCTGTGAAGAAATAGGAAACTACTCGAATTCACTAACAAAGAATCAAGAATCAAATTACACTGGGGAATAAAAGTAGTCAGTCGTCAAACAAGAAACGTGATACGTGATCGATGAAAAAGAAGTCAAATCAAGGTTGCATGACGTAGTAAATATGATTACTTGTATTTTAATCAAAACTGTGCAACTACAGATTGATGCATTAAAGTATTCACAAAAGCATAACTAAATAAATAGGAAAGGAACTAGTTATTCAAAAACATCAAAGAACAATAGTTCACGCATTCATAGTTTTTTGCTTTTCGTAACAACCTCCAATGCTATGGTGTTTTGATTCTCAAGCCATCTAAACAAACTCATTAACTAATCTAATCGTATTTGATTATAATCATCATTAAAATCGTACTAATAAATCATAAATGGAACATAATATCTATTGTGTAAATTGAAACCAAAACCGAATAAGAAACCACACGAATGATCCCTGAAATCAATACACTCATGCCCAAAACTCGTTGAGTACATGTAACACTCGAAAATTTGCTGAAAAGAAAAGAAAAGAAAAGTATAAAGAAAGAAAAGAGAATTTGCATAAGTGGAGGGGCTAAAGTTGTATAAACGACAAAACCTTATTATTTTATACTTAAAAGAAGCATGGCCGCCCACTACATCTGCATTTCACCTACTCTCGGTTGCAAAGAATAGAAAAAGAAGTAGAACAGGTTTTTATCGGTTTCTAGTGAGAGAAACCTTCAAAGGTGAGTGTTTTCTTGTGTTTTTGTTCGGTTTCAGCTGAGTTTCAGCTTCGAGATCGATTCTTATGTGTTCTTTGTGTTTGGTTTTGTGTTTTTGGTGTGTTTAGGTGTTTGAACTCCAAGTGCTTCCGTGTAACACCTGGAAAATTTTAAAAGACGAGAAAGAAAGTATAAACGTGCAGAAAAAGGAAGAAACACAATTTAACCCAAGTTGAGGGGCTAAATGTGTCAAAAGGACAAAAAGTATTAAAAGTGGGTGCAAAAAGGTGATGGCCGCCCACACCTTCCTGCATATTTCACTTCAACCGGATTTTCTAGAGAGAGAAAGAGCAGAACTCTTGGGTTTTTGAAGAAGAAGAAGAGGAATTCGAATTCAAGGTAAGAATTCTTGGTTTTAAGTTGTTCTTGGCTGGCCTATGCCTCGGTTATATGCTTATGTGTGTTTTGTTGTGTTCGGGTGTGTGTTTTTGGTGGGTTTCTAGGTGTTTGAACTCATTTGCAAGCGGGTTTGAAGGAAGTCATACTCGAAGGCTGCTAAGGTGAGTTCTAGAACCCCCTTTTTACTTGTTTTAACTGATTTTGGGGCTGGAAATGCATGTATGTATGTTTTTATGAATATGGGTTTTATACCCGTATAAATGTGTATGTGTGAATGTGTATAAGATTTGGGTGATTTATGATGTTATGATGATGACATGTTCATATTATGATGCTTAGAATGCTAGAACTAAGCTTAGAACATGATGAATTGATGATTTGGGGCTGATTATGATGTTATTCGTATGTATTGGTTGCCCATGCGCCTGGATTTGGCCCATGCGCCCAACGGTTGAATTTGCTGAAGTGTTGCCCCATGCGCCCAAAACCCATGCGCCCAAATACTGCCCATGCGCCTGAAAGTTCCCCATGCGCCTAAGTGTTCCCGTGCGCCCAGAAGGCCATGCGCCTGCATAGTGCTCATGCGCCTATGCCTTAGAATATTTTCTGAAATTTTTATGGAAAATGTAAAGTGTAAGCTTTGACTTGGGATGTTCCCGGGGTGATGTATGTTGACTTTATGATGTCATATGTGATGTGATGATGCTATGTATGGTATGGTTATGTTTATGTTATGTTCCTTATTATGTATGTTTATTTTCCGTGGCTTTACGTGGTATGATTATGAAGTAAATGGAAAGTATTATGTAACATAAAGCGGAAGATAATGAAAAAGGGAATGTAAGGAATGAATGAATGAATGCGTTAATGAATGAATGAATGAATGGAAAAGTCTTGCAAGCAAAGGTTGAGGTGAGTGACTATGTTGTCACAAAAGACTTGTATGCCAAAGGTTGAGGTGAGTGACTGTGTTGTCACAAAAGACTCGTAAGCCAAGGTTGAGGTGAGTGACTATGTTGTCACAAAAGTCTTGTATGCCAAAGGTTGAGGTGAGTGACTGTGTTGTCACAAAAGACTCGTAAGCCAAGGTTGAGGTGAGTGACTGTGTTGTCATGAAAGACTTGTATGCCAAAGTTGAGGTGAGTGACTGTGTTGTCACAAAAGAATCGTAAGGGGTTCAATCCATGAGATTGACCCGGATGTTTGATGCTTACCCCGGTGTTGGTGCCAGGCATTGTGCGCAACGAATGGAAGTCTGATAAACTTCGGCCGAGTACCCGCTTTGTGCCTACGTTTGGGGTATAGCTGATGACATTGATCCGGAAGGAATGAACGAAGGAAGGTTAATGAATGAAATGTACAGAATGAAAGATAACGAATGATAATGATGACGTACGATGTTGAATGAACGGAAGTCAACGAATGACGATGAAAGATAATAATAAATTATTATCTATGTGTATGTATGATGCATGATCACATGTGAAAGTAAAGAAATAATGGTATTAAACGAAAGAAAAGTACTTTATTTTATAAAAACTAGAACTCACTCAGCAACGCTGACATTTATGTGTTTCCAGTTGGCAGGTAATGTTGCTGAGGATGGCACGGGGCAGCTACTTGGCATTTTTGGATGGCATCCGTTGTTTAATTATAATATTTTTATGATGTAATGCAACGAGTAATATTTTGTAATCTGTCAACGATGTATTATTTTGCAAAAGCAATTATACATATATGAAATGGTTTGTTTAAAAGAATTCCGCTGCAATATTTTAGTAAAGTTATTGTTTGTTTTATGCTTTGTGTGCAATGATTGACCAGCTGTAAGCGTTCCGGGAATGGGGCCTTACAAGTTGGTATCAGAGCCAAAGTTTAAGTGAAACGGGTTAAAAATTTTCAAAAGAAACCTAAACTTAAACTGAGAATGGGACAAAGGGGAGGGATGCCAGTCCGAGTAGCTACGTGCCATCAGGTGTTTTCTTGATGATTAACCGGTATTACGTGCGCATGTTATGTGGTTTATGTGCTTCTTAGTTGATCTAGATACTGATGTAGTCAGGATAGGAAATGCTTGGGGTATGAAGAGTAAAGTAAGTGGGTAATCACAATTGGCCACTGTAATTAGGGACTTACTATACTTGACATAAATTGAGCTATTACCTTGAATGACCGTGTTAGTGTTTGAATCTTATAGCGTGTTTGAGGATGGCCGATGGTAGATCTTCGAAGGCTTCTAGAGGTGGAGGTCGTGGTGGACGTCGTGCTGGACCACAGGTCACGAGAGGAAGGCCTAGGGCTGAAGAGGTGGCTCATGAAGAGCCCGAGACCCCTCATCCGGAGGGCGGTGACGAGAGTGCTAACTTAAGGGCCTCGGTGAAGGAGGCAGTTGTGGAAGAGGTTCACCAGGTCATGTAGACGATCTTACCGTCTGTGGTGACTGAAGTGATCAAAGCTGTGTGAGAAGGAGAAAGGAAGGAGAGGAACAGGTCCTCGGGAGGGAGAGAGCAACCGGAGACCGAGACGGTTGTCTCAACTGATGAGGAGAAGAAGAAGAGCCTGTGCCAGGGGCAGCACGAGGCTGTAACTATGGGGCATTTCAAAGATGCAAGCCTCCGACTTTTGATGGGAATGGCACTGCTGCTGCTGCTCACCGGTGGGTGAGAGAGATGGAAGCTGTTCTAGATATCAGCGAGTGTCGGGAAGATCAGAAGGTGAAGTTTGCCACCCACTCATTTGTGGACTCGGCCCTGTGTTGGTGGGACAATATTGTCCAGGCCGAGGGTAGTAGAGCAATTGGCAGGATAAGGTGGAGTGAGTTGAAGAAACTGGTGATCGAAGAGTTTTGTCCTTATAAGGAGCTCGACAAGGTTGAGAGGGAGTTCCTGCAGCTGGAGGCAGGAACCATGACGCATCAGCAATACACCACTAAATTCAACGAGATGGCACGGTTGGTGCCAGATCAGGTGACACCTCTGTCACGAAAAATCAAGAGGTATATTCAGGGCTTGCTGGCGGATATCCGCAAGCATATGATCGCCGCCCGGCCGAGAACGTTTAGGTTGGTGGTCGATCTGGCGGGAAGGCTGTACGACGAGAGGGAAGTGGTGGTGTCTGAGGTGAGCAAGAAGGGTGGTGGTGGCCAGAATGGAATGGGAAGAGGTTTGGATGTGGCGGGGCTACTCCAAACAACAAAGTTGTGAGTGTGGATGACCGACGTGTGGTCACACCGGGTGCGGGGTAGAAGAGGTATGGCAAATGTGGGAAAAAGCACACCGGAGAGTGTAGGTTGAGATCTAATGTCTGTTTCCGATGTGGGAGGACAGGACACGTGGCAAAGGACTGCAGGGTAAGGAGGTGTTATAACTATGGCGAAGAGGGCCACATGATCAGGGAATGCAAGAAGCCGAGGGCTGAGAGTTCCGGGGCGAAAAAAACAGCCGGGACTGAAGGGCAGAAAGCTAGCGCCAGGGCTTTCACGATAACCAGGGAGGAGGCTAGGACGGACCCCGATGTTGTGTCAGGTACGTTTCTAGTAAACCAAACTCTTGCTTCTGTGTTATTTGATTCAGGTGCTAGTAGGAGTTTTATTTCTGCTGCTTTCTGTGCAAAGTTGCCTGTTAGTAGTAGAAGTATTGATGAGCCCTTCGATGTAGAAACTGCCATAGGTAAGTCTACCA
Organism: Flaveria sonorensis; assembly: GCA_025506505.1. Lineage (NCBI taxonomy): Eukaryota > Viridiplantae > Streptophyta > Magnoliopsida > Asterales > Asteraceae > Flaveria > Flaveria sonorensis. The sequence continues at coordinate 24,520,414 of CM046432.1, read as the reverse complement.
GGATTGTTGATCTGATAGAAGGTTGTCATATAGAACTAGAAGGTCATAAGTTTCCTGCTAGACTGTTTGTGATGACCTTAGGCGGGTTTGACGTAGTCCTAGGAATGGATTGGTTGGCGGACTACGAGGCGAGCATTGTGGGTCGCAAGAAGATGATTAATCTGACCGCGCCTGACGGGAGTTCGGTGACGATTTACGGCGATCGAGTTATGATGATTCCTAAGGTGATTTCGATGGCGGTGGCGGGAAAGTGCATGAGGCGTGGATGTAGTAGTGACTAGTTGGCCTACGTGAAGGATGTAGATATGCCAACACCACAACTGTCAGATGTACCGGTTGTGTGTGAGTTCCCAGATGTGTTTCCCGAAGACTTACCAGGTGTGCCACCGGACCGCGAGATCGAGTTCCAGATTGACTTAATACTTGGTGCTCAACCTGTTGCTAAGGCACCGTATCGGTTGGCTCCGATCGAGATGAAGGAGTTGATGGAGCAACTGCAAGAATTGCTTGATAAGGGGTTCATTAGACAGAGTATCTCTCCTTGGGGTGCTCCGGTCTTATTCGTGAAGAAGAAGGACGGTAGTATGAGGATAGGTATAGACTACCGCGAGCTGAACAAGTTGACGGTGAAGAATCGGTATCCATTGCCGAGGATTGATGACCTGTTTGATCAGCTCCAAGGTGCTAGTTGGTTCTTGAGGATAGACCTTCGATCTGGTTACCATCAGTTGAAAGTGAAGGAACAAGATATTCCTAAAACAGCTTTTCGCACGCGTTATGGACACTACGAGTTTCTCGTTATGTCTTTTGGTTTGACCAACGCGCCAGCTGCTTTTATGGACCTGATGAATCGAGTGTGTCGGCCGATTTTGGATAAATCAGTGATTGTGTTTATCGATGATACTTGATTTATTCAAAGAGTGAGGAGGAGCATGCCGGTCACATTCGGGAGGTGATGGAGATGTTGAGAAGGGAGAAGTTGTATGCCAAGTTCTCCAAGTGCACGTTCTGGCTACGCGAGGTTCAGTTTTTGGGTCATGTAGTGAATCCGGAGGGGATCATGGTGGACCCGGCAAAGGTGGAAGCAGTGATGCAATGGAAGTCTCCAAAGACGCCATCTGAGATTCATAGTTTCTTGGGGTTGGCAGGATATTATAGGAGATTCATTCAAGACTTCTCTAAGATAGCTTCTCCGTTGACTAAGTTGACCCGCAAGGATGTGAAGTTTGTATGGGGTCAAGCTCAAGAGAGTGCTTTTGACGAGTTAAAGGCAAGGTTGACTCAAGCTCTAGTTTTATCATTACCCGAAGGAAGTGAGGACTTAGTGGTCTATTCGGATGCTTCTTACTTGGGGTTGGGTTGCGTGTTGATGCAGCGAGGGAAGGTTATAGCTTACGCATCCCGACAGTTGAAAGTTCATGAGGTGAATTACCCTACTCATGACTTGGAGTTAGCAGCTGTGGTCTTTGCACTAAAGATTTAGGGGCACTACCTATACGGAACGAAGTGCATAATCTTCACGGACCACAAGAGCTTGAAGTACTTCTTCGAGCAAAAGGACCTGAACATGAGGAAGAGGCAATGGTTGGAGCTCATAAAGGATTATGATTGCGAGATCCATTACCATCCAGGCAAGGCCAACGTAGTGGCGGATGCCCTTAGCCGAAAGGAGAGACCCGAGCCGATTCGGGTGAAGGCTTATCAGTTGATTATGACCTCTGATGTGATGAAGCAGGTCAGGAGTTTCAAGACGAGGCATTGAAAGAAGATCGTCTTAACTCCGAAAGGATGAGAGGTATGGTTGCGGAATTGGGTGAAAACACTCTTGGTGTTAGAACCAGATTCGGACGTATGTGGATCCCTCGTTACGGGGATTTATGTGGAAGGATTATGGACGAAGCTCATAAGACTCGATACTCTATTCATCCCGGTGCTACAAAGATGTATCAAGATATGAAGAAAGATTATTGGTGGTCGGGTATGAAGCGCGATGTAGCGGAGTATGTGAGTAAGTGTCTTACTTGCTTGTACGTGAAGGCCGAGCACCAAAAGCCGTACGGGAAGATCCAACCATTGGATATATCGGAGTGGAAGTGGGAGCATATCACCATGGACTTTATCAGAAGTTACCACGTACCGTAAGAGGGTATGATGCCATATGGGTGATAGTTGATCGTTTAACAAAGAGTGCCCACTTTCTACCGATCCGCGAGACGTACTCCTCTGAAAGATTAGCGGATCTATTCATCAAAGAGATTGTAACTCGTCATGGTGTGCCGGTGTCTATTGTTTCTGATCGTGACACTCGGTTTACATCTAAGTTTTGGAAGAAATTCCATGATACTATGGGGACGAGGATACAAATTAGCATGGCTTATCATCCTCAGACGGATGGTCAGTCGGAAAGGACTATCCAGACGCTAGAAGATATGCTTCGGGCATGCGTCATTGACTTTGGAGGAAGTTGGAATGACCACTTACCGTTAGCTGAGTTCTCGTATAATAATAGTTATCATGCCAGTATTGGTATGCCCCCTTATGAGATGCTATACGGTAGGAGGTGTAGAACGCCCGTTTGTTGGGGTGATACTGGTCAGAAGGAGTTAGGAAGTATTGAGGTGATTGAGGCTACGATTGAGAAGCTCGAAAAGATCAAAGCCTTTATGAAGGCAGCTAAAGATAGGCAGAAGTCGTATGCCGACAGGAGACGTAGACCGATTGAGTTCAAGGTGGGTGACAGAGTTATGTTGAAAGTCTCACCTTGGAAAGGTATCATTCGGTTCAGGAAGCGGGTCAAGTTGAGCCTGAGATACATAGGGCCTTTCCGAATCATTGCTCGAGTAGGAGAGGTGGCCTATAGGTTAGTGTTACCCGATGAGTTAAGTGGAATTCACCCGACATTCCATGTATCTCATCTGCGGAAGTGTTTAGCTGATGAGGATATGGTTGTACCACTAGAGGATATTGAAGTTGATGAAAGGCTCAATTATATGGAGCAACCAGTGGCAATCATTGACCGCAAGGAGAAAAGGTTAAGGAATAAAGTGGTTCCCCTTGTGCGTGTACAGTGGAGGCATAGGAAGGGATCCGAGTCTACGTGGGAGACTGAAGAAGAGATGAGGCAGTATTACCCAAATCTGTTTGAGGAATAACAGGTTTCGGGGACGAAACCTATATAAGGGGGGTGGACTTGTAACACCCAGAAAATTTAAAAGACGAGAAAGTAAGTATAAACATGCAGAAAAAGGAAGAAACACAATTTAACCCAAGTTGAGGGGCTAAATGTGTCAAAAGGACAAAAAGTATTAAAAGTGGGTGCAAAAAGGTGATGGCCGCCCACACCTTCCTTCATATTTCACTTCAACCAGATTTTCTAGAGAGAGAAAGAGCAGAACTCTCGGGTTTCTGAAGAAGAAGAAGAGGAATTCGAATTCAATGTAAGAATTCTTGGTTTTATGTTGTTCTTGGCCGGCCTATGCCTCGGTTATATGCTTATGTGTGTTTTGTTGTGTTTGGGTGTGTGTTTTTGGTGTGTTTCTAGGTGTTTGAACTCATTTGAAAACGAGTTTGAAGGAAGTCATACTCGAAGGCTGCTAAGGTGAGTTCTAGAACCCCCTTTTTACTTGTTTAACTGATTTTGGGGCTGGAAATGCATGTATGTATGTTTTTATGAATGTGGGTTTTATACCCGTATGAATGTGTATGTGTGAATATGGGTGGATTATGATTTGGGTGATTTATGATGTTATGATGATGCCATGTTCATATTATGATGCTTAGAATGCTAGAACTAAGCTTAGAACATGATGAATTGATGATTTGGGGCTGATTATGATGTTATTCGTATGTATTGGTTGCCCATGCGCCTTGATTTGGCCCATGCGCCCAACGGTTGAATTTGCTTAAGTGTTACCCCATGCGCCCAAAACCCATGCGTCCAAATAGTACCCATGCGCCTGAAAGTTCCCCATGCGCCTAAGTGTTCCCGTGCGCCCAGAAGGCCATGCACCTGCATAGTGCTCATGCACCTATGCCTTAGAATATTTTTTGAAATTTTGGGGAAAATGTAAAGTGTAGGCTTTGACTTGGGATGTTCCCGGGGGTGATGTATGTTGACTTTATGATGTCATATGTGATGTGATGATGCTTTGTATGGTATGGTTATGTTTATGTTATGTTCCTTATTATGTATGTTTATTTTTCGTGGCTTTACGTGGTATGATTATGAAGTAAATGGAAAGTATTATGTAACGTAAACCAGAAGATAATGAAAAAGGGAACGTAAGGAATGAATGAATGAATGCGTTAATGAATGAATGAATGAATGGAAAAGTCTTGCAAGCAAAGGTTGAGATGAGTGAATGTGTTGTCACGAAAGACTCGTAAGCCAAGGTTAAGGTGAGTGACTGTGTTGTCATAATAGACTTGTATGCCAAAGGTTAAGGTGAGTGACTGTGTTGTCACAAAAGACTCGTAAGCCAAGGTTGAGGTGAGTGACTGTGTTGTCATAAAAGACTTGTATGCCAAAGGTTGAGGTGAGTGACTGTGTTGTCATAAAAGACTCGTAAGCCAAGGTTGAGGTGAGTGTCTGTGTTGTCACGAAAGACTTGTATGCAAAAGTTGAGGTGAGTGACTGTGTTGTCACAAAAGACTCGTAAGGGGTTCAATCCATGAGATTGACCCGGATCTTTGTCGCTTACCCCGGTGCTGGTGCCAGGCTTTGTGCGCAATGAATGGAAGTCTGATAAACTTCGGCCTAGTACCCACTTTGTGCCTACGTTTGGGGTATAGCTGATGACATTGATCCGGAAGGAATGAACGAAGGAAGGTTAATGAATGAAATGTACGGAATGAAAGATAACGAATGATAGTGATGACGTACGATGATGAATGAACGAAAGTCAACGAATGACGATGAAAGATAATAATAAATTATTATCTGTGTACGTATGATGCATGATCACATGTGAAAGTAAAGAAAGAATGGTTTTAAACGAAAGAAAAGTATTTTATTTTATAAAAACTAGAACTCACTCAGTAACGCTGACTTTTATGTGTTTCCAGTTGGCAGGTAATGTTGCTGAGGATGGCACGGGGCAGCTACTTGGCATTTTTGGACGGCATCTGTTGTTTAATTATAATGTTTTGTGATGTAATGCAACGAGTAATATTTTGTAATCTGTCAACGATGTATTATTTTGCAAAAGCAATTATATATATATGAAATGGTTTGTTTAAAAGAATTCCACTGCAATATTTTAGTAAAGTTAATGTATGTTTTATGCTTTGTTTGCAATGATTGACCAGCTGTAAGCGTTCCGGGAACGGGGCCTTACATTCCGAGTTTGGAGGAGTTTTGCTAGAAAGCTGCTGCAGGTGAGTTCTAGATCCTCGGTTTTTGTTTCTAAACTTGTTTTCGGGGCTGAAATGCAATTAAAAATGTTTTATAAATTATGTGTATGAAACCGCATGTTTATACTCTGTTTATACGGGTGAATGTATGTTTGTGTATGATTTGTTGTGTTTCGTGTTTATATGCTTGATTTAGGTGTTTGTCATGTTAGATTTGGGTTAGGAACATGTTAAAATGATGATTGGGTCTGAAAAATAATCTAAGTTCGAGTTATCAACTGCCCATGCGCCTAACATAGGGTTGATGCGCCTAAAATTTTTCCTATAGAACTTGAGTGTTGATCATGCTCCAAACAGTACCCCATGTGCCCACTGCTCAGGCGCCCAAGCAGGGCTCATGTGCCTAGGTTTCCTCATGCGCCTAAGAGCTCATGCGCCTAAGTAAGGCTCATACGCCCAAGCAGTGCTCATGCGCCTAGGTTTCCTCATACGCCTAACTGTCCTCATGCGCCTAAAGTGCCCGTGTGCCTACATAGTACTTGTGCACCTGCATAGTGCTCATGGCCTAAATGCCTTAGAAAATTTTCTGAAATTTTGGGAAATAGAAATTTTAAGACTAAGCCCTAGGATGTTTTGATGGTTATTTTGTTGGTGTTTTTCATGTTTGCGGCCTGTTGTTATGTTCCATATTACGTATTATTACGTGACTTTACGTGGTGTGTTTATGCCCGTTTATGTAAAATATTATCATAAAAGAAGCGAAAGATTAATGATAATGAAAATTGAAATATAACGAATGAGTGAAAGTCTTGCAAGCAAATGAAAGGAGGTTCACAGCCATTGGGTTGTCAGCTTAACTATATGCGGTTTTTCTAACCCGAAGGATGCATACAGGGTCAATCCTAGAGATTGACGGGACCCTTGTTTGCCCCAGGTACTGGAGTCGGCTTCGTGCACAACGTTTGAGGTCTATTTATAGGCCCTAGCCCCAGTACCAGCTTCGTGCACAATGTTCGGGGTATTGCACATTGGTTCGGAAGAAAGTGAAAGATAATGATGAAAGTATGAAATGAATGAGAAGAATGATGAAAGATATAATGAATATTATCTTGCTGTATGTATGATGCGTGAACACGTACGGAAGTAATGGGTTTTATTAAAAGGAAGTATTTTAAGAAAAATGATATTTTTATATATATACAAAGGACTTTAATTTTAAAAAACTAGAACTCACTCAGCAATGCTGACTTTTATGCATTTTCAGTTGGCAAGTAACTTGTTGCTGGGGATGGCACGCGGGTGAGGCTACTTGGTGGGCAAAGACTGGCATCCATTCGTGCTTAATGATATTGTTGTTTTGTAATACAACTGAATGATTCTTTTTGTAACTTTTAAAATACAATGATGTATTATTTAGCAACATCAAATATTAATGCACGAATGGTTTTGGATAACTCAATCCGCTACGATGTTTTTATGAAATGTATTTAGATGAAAAATGTTGTGATTGTCCAACTGTGAGGTCTCCGGGAACGGAGTCTTACAAGTTGGTATCAGAGCCAAAGTTTAAGAGAAATGGGTAAAGTATTTTAAAAGATCCTAAACTTAAACTGAGAATGGGACCGAATGAAGGGATGCCAGCCCAAGTAGCTACGTGCCATCAGGTAATTCGTTTTCTTAAATATAAAATGGTATTATATGTACGTGCTATTTGATTTATGTGCTCTTAGTAGATTTGGATACTGATGTAGTCAGGATAGGAAATGCTTGGGGGATGAAGAGTGAAGTAAGTGGCTAATCACAACTAGCCACTGTAATTAGGGACTTACTATACTTGACATCAACTGAGCTATTACCTTGAATGACCGTGTTGGTGTTTGAATCTTATAGTGTTTTGAAGATGGCTGGTGGTAGATCGTAGAAAGCTTCTCGAGAAGGAGTACGGGGTGGCCGTGGTGCTGGACCACGTGTCACGAGGAACAAGACTAAGACTGCTGAGACGGATCTTTCTTAGCCTGAGCTTCATCACCAGGAGGGCGGTGATGAGAGTGCCAACTTGAGAGCCTCAGTAAAGGAGGCAGTTGTGGAGGAAGTGCATCAGGTCATGCAGATGATCCTGCCGTCTGTGGTGACCGAGGTCATTTGTACGGTGAGAGAAGATAAAAAGAAGGAGAAGGAGGAGGAGAGAAAGAAAACTGCTGGGAGAAGGAGGGATGATAGGGGTCATGATGAAGGGGAACAACTAGATACCAAGATGGTTGCCACCAGCGATGATGAGGAGGAGGCTGTGCGGGAAATTATGAAGGAGTGCAACTATGGAGCATTCCAAAGATGTAGACCCCCAACTTTTGATGGTAATGGTAATGCTGCTGCTGCTCATCGATGGGCAAGAGAGATGGAGGATGTGTTAGAGATCAGCGAATGTAGGGAGGACCAAAAGGTGAAGTTTGCCACTCACTAATTCATGGACTCGGCTTTATGCTGGTGGGATAATATTGTCTAGGCCGAGGGCAGCAGGGCTATTGGGAAGATGAAGTGGGATGAATTGAAGAAAATGGTGATCGAGGAGTTTTGTCCTCACTGAGAACTTGACAAGATAAAGAGGGAGTTCTTGCAGTTAGAGGCGGGAACCATGACACACCAGCAGTACACTACTAAATTCAATGAGATGGCGAGGCTGGTGCCGGATCAGGTGACGCCAGTGTCGAGGAAGATCAAGAGGTATATCCAGGGTTTGCCAGTAGATATCCGCAGGCACATGATTGCTGCCCGGCCGAGTACCTTTAGGTCGGTGATGGATTTGGCAGGGAGATTGTATGATGAAAAAGAGGTTGCTGTGGTTGAGGTGAGTAAGAAGGATGGTGGTGACATGAACTAGGACAGGAAATGATTTGGTCGTGGTGGTTTCACCCCGAACAATAAGAAGGCAAGGGTGGATGATCAGAGGGGAGTGTCGGTAGGTAAGGGGATGAAGTGGTGTGTAAGTGCGGGAAGGAGCATAAGGGAGAATGCAAGTGGGGACTGAACGTTTGTTTCAAATGTGGGAAGCCTGGTCATGTGGCAAGGGATTGTAAGGCGAGGAGGTGCTACAACTGCGGTTATAAAAGGTCATATGAGCTGGGATTGCAAGAAGCCGAGGGCTGAAAGTTCTGCGGCGAAGAAGGGGACCGATAATGAAGGGTAGAGGGCAAGTGCTAGAGTATTCATGATGACCCAAGAGGAGGCTAGAGTGGACCCTGATGTCGTGTCAGGTATGTTCCTAGTAAACCAAACTTGTGCCTCTGTGTTATTTGATTCGGGTGCTAGTTGGAGTTTCATTTTTGCTGTTTTCTGTGCTAAGTTGCCGATTAGTAGTAGAAGCATTGATAAGCCCTTCGATGTAGAAACTGTCATTGGTAAGTCTACCAGGATTTCCAATTTGATAGAGGATTATGACATAGAACTGGAAGGCCATAGGTTCTCTGCTAAACTATTTGTGATGCCCCTCGGTGGATTTGATGTAGTTCTAGGGATGGATTAGTTAGCAGCCTATGAGGCGAATATTGTGTGTCACAAAAAGATGATCCGACTGACAGCGCCTGATGGGAGTTTGGTAACGGTCTACGGTGACCGAGTTACTACAATTCCAAAGGTGATTTTGATGGTGGTGGCAGAGAAGTGCATGAAACGTGGATGTAGTGCCTACCTGGCTTACGTGAAGGATGTGGATGCGTCAATACCACAATTGGCCGACGTACCAGTTGTATGTGACTTTCCAGACGTGTTCCCAGAAGATTTACCAGGTGTGCCACTGGACCGTGAGATCGAGTTCCAGATCGATTTGATACCAGGTGCTCAACCTGTCGTTAAAGCACCGTATCGATTGGCTCCATCGAAAATGAAGGAACTGATGGTTCAGTTACAAGAGTTGATGGACAAGGGTTTCATTCAACCGAGTATCTCTCCCCGGGGTGCTCCAGTCTTGTTTGTAAAAAAGAAGGACGGTAGTATGAGGATGTGCATTGACTACCGTGAGTTGAACAAGTTGACGGTGAAGAACCGATATCCACTACCGAGAATAGATGACTTGTTTGATCAGCTCCAAGGTGCCAGTTGGTTCTCGAGAATAGATCTTCGATCTGGCTACCATCAATTGAAGGTGAAGGAGCAAGATATCCCTAAAATAGCTTTTCGTATGCGTTACGGACACTACGAGTTTCTCGTTATGTCCTTTGGTCTAACTAACGCGCCAGTTGCCTTTATGGATTTGATGATCCGGGTGTGTCAGCCGATATTGGATAAATCAGTGATTATGTTTATAGATGATATTCTAATTTATTCAAAGAGCAAAGAAGAACATGCCGGTCACATTCGTGAAGTATTGGAGCCACTCAGAAGAGAGAAGCTGTACGTAAGTTCTCCAAGTGTACTTTCTGGTTGCGTGAAGTTCAGTTTTTGGGTCACGTGGTAAATTCCGAAGGGATCATGGTAGACCCGGTAAAGGTTGAGGCGGTGACACAATGGAAGTCTCCAAAGACGCCATCTGAGATTCGTAGTTTCTTGGGTTTGGTGGGCTACTACAGGAGGTTCATCCAAGACTTTTCCAAAGTAGCCTCACCATTGACCAAGTTGACCCACAAGACGTGAAGTTTGTATGGGGTCTGGAACAGGAGAACGCTTTTGAAGAGTTAAAGACAGGTTGACTCAAGCTCCTATCTTGACGTTACTCGAAGGGAATGAAGACTTGGTGGTCTATTCAGATGCTTCTTATTCGGAATTGGGTTGCGTACTAATGCAGAGGGGAAGAGTAATAGCCTATGCATCCCGACAGTTGAAAATTCATGAGGTTAATTACCCTACTCATGACTTGGAGCTAGCGGCTGTGGTCTTTTCATTGAAGATTTGGAGGCACTACTTGTATGGGACGAAGCGCACTATCTTCATTGACCATAAGAGCTTGAAATACTTCTTTGAGCAGAAGGACCTCAATATGAGGCAAAGGAGGTGGTTAGAGTTAATCAAGGATTATGATTGTGAGATCCATTATCATCCGGGCAAGGCCAACGTAGTGGCGGATGCGCTTAGTAGAATGGAGAGACCCGAGCCAATCAGGTGAAAGCTTACCAGTTGGTGATGACCTCCGATGTGATGACGCAGGTCAAGGGGTTAAAAGATGAGGCGTTGAAAGAAGAGCACCTTAACTCCAAAAGGATAAGAGGTGTAGTCTCAGAGTTGGGTGAGAACACTCTCGGAGTTAGAACCCGCTTTGGGCGGATGTGGATCCCTCGTTATGGAGACCTAAGGGGGAAAATCATGGATGAAGCTCATAAGACTCAATACTTTATTCATCCCGATGCTACAAAGATGTATCATGATATGAAGAAAGATTACTAGTGGCCTGGTATGAAACGTGATGTAGTGGAGTATGTGAGTAAGTGCCTTACTTGCTTACAAGTAAAGGCAGAGCATCAAAAGCCATATGGGAAGATCCAACCTTTGCATATACCCAAGTGGAAATGGGAGCACATCACCATGGACTTCATTACGAAGTTACCACGTACGGCAAGGGGGTACGATACTATATGGGTGATAGTTGATCGCTTAACGAAGAGTGCTCACTTTCTACCAATCCGCGAGACATATTCATCTGAGAGGTTGGCGGATCTGTTCATCAAGGAAATTGTGACCCGTCATGGTGTACCAGTGTCTATCGTGTTGGACCGTGACACTCGGTTTACATCTAAGTTTTGGAAGAGATTCCATGATGCAATGGGTACGAGGTTACATATCAGTGCGGCTTACTATCCTCAAACAGATGGTTAGTCGTAGAGAACTATACAGACGCTTGAGGATATGCTCCGAGTAAGCGTCATTGATTTTGGAGGAAGTTGGGACGAACACTTGCCGTTAGCTGAATTCTCATACAACAATAGTTACCATGCCAGCATTGGTATGCCACCATATGAGATGCTATACGGTAGGAAGTGTAGAACGACCGTATGTTGGGGTGACATTGGACAGAAAGAGTTGGCGAGCATGGAAGTGATCGAGGCTACGACTCAAAAGCTAGAAAAGATCAAAGCCTTTATGAAGGCGGCAAAAGATAGGCAAAACTCGTATGCTGATAAGAGGCGTAGGCCGATTGATTTCAAGATGGGTGATAAAGTTATGCTGAAGGTTTCACCTTGGAAGGGGATCATTCGGTTCAGAAATCGAGGTAAGCTGAGCACAAGGTATATAGGACCTTTCCGAATCATTGCTCGAGTAAGATAAGTGGCCTATAGGTTGGAGCTACCCGATGAGTTAAGTGGGATTCATCCAACATTTCATGTATCTCATATGAGAAAATGCCTAGCCAATGAAGATATGATTGTACCACTGGAGGACATTAAAGTGGATGAATGGAAGGAGAGGAAATTACGGAATAAAGTGGTTCCACTGGTGCGAGTACAGTGGAGGCACAGGAAGGGATCCGAGTCTATGTGGGAGACTGAGGAGGAGATGAGGCAACATTACCCACAACTATTCGAGAAGTGATAGGTTTCGGGGACGAAACCTCTATAAGGGGGTGGACTTGTAACACCCGAAAATTTGCTAAAAAGAAAAGAAAAAAAAGTATAAAGAAAGAAAAGAGAATTTGCATAAGTGGAGGGGCTAAAGTTGTATAAAGGACAAAATCTTATTATTTTATGTTTAAAAGAAGCATGGCTGCCTACTACATTTGCATTTCACCTCCTCTCAGTTGCAAAGAAGAGAAAAAGAAGAAGAACAGGGTTTTCATCGGTTTCTAGTGAGAGAAACCTTCGAAGGTGAGTGTTTTCTTGCGTTTTTGTTCGGTTTCAGCTGACTTTTCAGCTTCATGACCGATTATTATGTGTTCTTTGTGTTCGGTTTTGCGTTTTTGGTGTGTTTAGGTGTTTGAACTCCAAGTGCTTCCGAGTTTGGAGGAGTTTTGCTCAAAAGCTGCTGCAGGTGAGTTCTAGATCCCTGGTTTTTTGTTTCTAAACTTGTTTTCGGGGTTGAAATGCATATAAAAATGTTGTACAAATTATGTGTATGAAACCGTATGTTTATACTCTGTTTATACGGGTGAATGTATGTTTGTGTATGATTTGTTGTGTTTCATGTTTATATGCTTGATTTAGGTGTTTGGCATGTTAGATTTGGGTTAGGAACATCCTAAAATGATGATTGGGTCTGAAAAATAGTGTAAGTTCTAGTTATCAACTGCCCATGCGCCTAACATAGGGTTCATGCGCCTAAAATTTTGCCTATAGAACTTAAGTGTTGATCATGCACCCAAACGGTACCCCATGCGCCCACTGCTCAGGCCCCTAAGTGCTCATGCACCTAAGTAAGGCTCATGCGCCCAAACAGTGCTCATGCTCCTAGGTCTCCTCATGCCCCTAAGTGCTTATGCGCCCAAGCAGTGCTCATGCGCCTAGGTTTCCTGATGCGCCTAAGTGTCCTCATGCGCCAAAAGTGCCCGTGTGCCTACATAGTATTCGTGCGCCTGCATAGTGCTCATGCGCCTAAATTCCTTAGAAAATTTTCTGAAATTTGGGAAATAGAAATTTTAAGACTAAGCCCTGGGATGTTTTGATGGTTATGTTTGTTGGTGTTTTTCACGTTTGTGGCTTGTTGTTATGTTCCATATTACGTATTATTACGTGACTTTACGTGGTGTGTTTATGCTCGTTTATGTAAAGTATTATCATAAAAGAAGCGAAAGATTAATGATAATAAAAAGTGAAACATAACGAATGAATGAAAGTCTTACAAGCAAATGAATGGAGGTTCACAGCCATTGGGTTGTCAGCTCAACTGTGTGCGGTTTAGCTAACCCGAAGGATGCACACAGGGTCAATCCTAGAGATTAACAGGACCCTTGTTGCTTGCCCCAGGTACTGGAGTCAGCTTAGTGCATAATGTTCGAGGTCTATTTATAGGCCCTAGGCCCAGTACCAGCTTCGTGCATAATGTTCGGATATTGCACATCGGTTCGGAAGAAAGTGAAAGATAATGATGAAAGTATGAAATGAATGAGAAGAATGATGAAAGATAATAATGAATATTATCTTGCTGTATGTATGATGCGTGAACACGTACGGAAGTGATGGATTTTATGAAAAGAAAGTATTTAAAGAAAAATGATATTTTTATATATATACAAGGAACTTTAATTTTAAAACTAGAACTCCTCAACAACGCTGACTTTTATGCATTTTCAGTTGGCAAGTAACTTGTTGCTGGGGATGGCACGCGGGTGAGGCTACTTGGCGGGCAAAGACTGGCATCCATTCGTGATTAATGATATTGTTGTTTCGTAATACAACTGAATGATTCTTTTTGTAACTTTTAAAATACGATGATGTATTATTTAGCAACATCAAATATTAATGCATAATTGGTTTTTGATAACTCAATACGCTGCGATGTTTTTATGAAATGTATTTATATAAAACATGTTGTGATTTTCCAACTATAAGGTCTCCGAGAACGGGGTCTTACAGTACATTCCACAACAAATTCAAACCCTCTTGCCTCAAGAATCCACCAAATCAATTAAAATGATAACCGTGGATCCACAGAATACTTTATTACCATCAAGCCAAAGAAAAAAGGTGTAAACAAATAAGAAACTACTTGAATTCACTCATAAAGAATCTAGAATCAAATTACACAAGGTAATGAAAGTAATCAGTCGTAAAACAAGATGATCGGTGAAAAAGAAGTCAACTCAAGGTTGTGTGACCTAGTAAATAAGATTTGCTTGTATTTTAATCAATTGTGCAACTGCAGATTGATGCATCAAAGTATTTATGAAAGCTTAACTAAACAAATGGGAAAGAAACTAGTTATTTATAAACATAAAGCAACAATAGTTCACGCATTGATAGTTTTTTGCTTTTTGTAACAACCTCCAATGCTATGGAGTTTTGATTCTCAAGCCTTCTAAACACACTCGTGAACTAATCTAATCGTATCTGCTTATAATCCTCAATGGAATCACACTAATCAATCATAAATGGAACATAGTATCTATTGTGTAAATCGAAACAAAAACCAAACACAAAACCACACGAATGAGCCTTGAAATCAATACATTTGTACCTGAAACTAGTTGAGAATATTCCACAACTAACTTTAAACACTCTTGCCTTAAGAATCTATTGAATCATTCATAATGACAACCGTGGATCCACGGAATACTTTATTACCATCTAAGCAACGAAACTAGGTGTAAACAAACAGGAAACTACTCAAATTCACTCACAAAGAATCGAGAATCAAATTACAGTAGGGAGTAAAAGTAGTCAGTTGTCAACAAGAAACGCAATGCGTGATTGATGAAAAAGAAGTCAAATCAAGGTTGTATGACCTAGTTAATATGATTTACTTTTATTTTAATCAAAACTATGCAACTACAGATTGATGCATTAAAGTATTCATGAAAGCTTAACTAAATAAATGCGAAAGGAACTAGTTATTCAAAAACATCAAATAACAATAGTTCAAGCATTGATAATTTTTTGCTTTCCGTAACAACCTCCAATACTATGGAGTTTTGATTCTTAAACGTTCTAAACACACTCATGAACTAATCTAATCATATCAGATTATAATCACCATTGGAATCACACTAATCAATAATAAATGAAACATAGTACCTATTATATAAATCGAAACCAAAACCAAACACGAAACCACATGAATGAGCCCTAAAATCAATACACTCGTGCCCAAAACTCGTCGAGAACATTCCACAACAAACTTCAAACACTCTTGCCTTAAAAATCCACAAAATCAATCCAAATAACAACCGTGGATCCACAGAATACTTTATTACCATCTAGGCAATGAAACTAGGTGTAAAGAAACAAGAAACTACTTGGATTCACTCACAAAGAATCGAGAATCAAATTACACTAGGGAATATAAGTAGTTAGTCGTTAAACAAGAAACGCAATGCGTGATCGATGAAAAAGATGTCCAATCAAGGTTGCATGACCTAGTAAATAAGATATACTTGTATTTTAATCAAAATTGTGCAACTACAGATTGATGCATCAAAGTATTCATGAAAGTTTAACTAAATAAATGGGAAATAAACTACTTATACAAAAACATCAAACAACAATAGTTCACGCATGGATATTTTTTTGTTTTTCGTAACAACTTCCAATGATATGGAGTTTTGATTCTCAAGCCTTCTAAACACACTTGTGAACTAATCTAATCATATCAGATTATAATCAACATTCGAATCACACTAATCAACAATAAATGTAACATAGCACCTATTGTATAAATCGAAACCAAAACCAAACACGAAACCACACGAATCAGCCCTGAAATCAATACACTTGTGCCCAAAAGTAGTTGAGAACATTCCTCAAGAAACTTCAAAGACTCTTGCCTTAAAATCCACATAGTCAATAAAAATAAAAACCATGGATCCACAAAATACTTTATTACCATCTAGGCAATGAAACTAGGTGTGAAGAAAAAGGAAACTACTCGAATTCACTCACAAAGAATCAAGAATCAAATTACACTAGGGAATAAAAGTAGTCAGACGTCAAACAAGAAACACAATGCGTGATCGATGAAAAAGAAGTCAAATCAAGGTTGCATGATATGATTTACTTGTATTTTAATCAAAACTGTGCAACTACAGATTGATGCATTAAAGTATTCATGAAAGCATAACTAAATAAATGGGAAAGGAACTAGTTATTCAAAAACATCAAATAACAATAGTTCACGCATTCATAGTTTTTTGCTTTCGGTAACAACCTCTAATGCTATGGAGTTTTGATTTTCTAGCCTTCTAAACACACTTGTGAACTAATCTAATCGTATCTGATTATAAACATCATTAGAATCACACTAATAAATCATAAATGGAACGTAGTATCTATTGTGTAAATGAAAACCAAAACCGAACAAGAAACCACACGAATGATCCTTGAAATCAATACACTAGTGCCCAAAACTTGTTGAGAACATTCCACATCAAATTCAAACACTGTGCCTCAAAAATCCACTAAAGTAATCAAAATGATAACCGTGGATCCCTAGAATACTTTATTACCATCAAGCCAAAGAAACAAGGTGTAAAGAAACAAGTAACTACTCGAATTCACTCACAAGGAATCCAGAATCAAGTTACAGAAGGGAATAAAAGTAATCAGTCATAAAACAAGATGATCGATGAAAAAGAAGTCAAATCAAGGTTGCATGACCTAGTAAATAAAATTTGCTTGTATTTTAATCAATTGTACAACTACAGATTGATGCATCAAAGTATTTACGATAGCTTAACTAAACAAATGGGAAAGGAACTAGTTATTCAAAAACATAAAGCAATAATAGTTCATGCATTTATAGTTTTTTGATTTCTGTAACAACCTCCAATGCTATGGAGTTTTGATTCTCAAGCCTTCTAAACAAACTTGTGAACTAATCTAATCGTATCTGCTTATAATCCTTATTAGAATCACACAAATTAATCATAAATGGAACATAGAATCTATTGTATAAATTGAAACAAACACCGAACACTAAACCACACGAATGAGCCTTGAAATCAATACACTCGTCCCCAAAACTCATCGAGAACATTCCACAACAAACTTCAAACACTTTTTCCTTAAAAATCCATCGAATCAATCATAATGAAAACCGTGGATCCTCAGAATACTTTATTACCATCTAGGCAACAAAACTAGGTGTGAAGAAACAGGAAACTACTCGAATTCACTCACAAAGAATCTAGAATCAAATTACACTACTCGAATTCACTCATAGGAAACTACTCAAGGGATCTGTCATAAAGTTATTGATTTATATTTGGGTCAAAGTACAACCATATTGGTGGTCTAATTTTCGGGGTACTCCTAAGAATTTTTGGAAATACCGCACCGATTAGGTGTACACCGATAATATAAAGTGCTAAGGAAAAGGATTCTCATGGAGGTAAAATTTTTATGATATAACGATCTCATGAATATAAAGGATAAAATAGTTCCTTAAGTCATCGTGTTCAACTAGATGTTGGTTGGTTTGAATCCTCATTTTCTAACATCAGTGAGGCAATTGAATCGTATTTGAGGAAATCCGATTGAAGTGTTGGATATGCTGGGGTGCAACGGACTATTGACTAGGTAGGGTAATAAATTCAGAGAAATCATAGTTTAAGTGTATGGAATAAAGTGTTAGCTTATGTGGAATTCTTTAAACTTTGCGTATATTCCTATGTCGAAAGGCGTGACATGAGATTCTATTAAAGTTCCAGTCTATATGGTTTTCTTGATAAAATTTTGGAGAGAATATTAAGTTCACTAAGACTCTTATATGAATGAAGATAAAATGATGGATTTAATTGATAATAGCTTAGTGTGCCCATGAACATCTTCAACCAGATAGTAGCGTCTATCACTTGCTGGTAAGGTTTAACGATACCAGCTAATTGGTAAGCCGGTCATGAAACCTTCCACTGAAAATGGAAACTTAGGTTAATAAATTTTAGATTAGGACTATTTCACCACACTCTAAGTCTCACCAGGATTCACATGCACTACAAATTACTATCTCGTGTGCACCCATGATGATAATTTGTCTTGCACACTCACCCTAGATCCTCCTGTCTTGTGTTAAAATATCCCTCACATGTACTACCAAGTACGAACTGATGCCTAAGATGAAATTCCATCTAAGGACTTAGTAATCAACCACTGTTTGAACAACTAATAGTTATGTAAGGATGGCTCACTAGAATTTTTGATTCGAGTATTCACTCAAGTTGAAACACACCATGAGAGTTCAGTCCAACGGATTGTAGATGGAAATAGGTATGTGAAACAGACTTGCATATGGGATGTGACTTTAAGAGTTGAAAACGATTTATTGATATAAGTTACTGGACGAAGCAAATAGATGTTCTGCCATATGAGGCAGATTAGGGTTCGAGTATGAAATAAGCAAAATGTTTTCAACTATGTGGTCAGTTTACCTTCTAAAGAATATCAACCAAAGACGTGAGCTCATGGCTTGGGTGAATGATGTCATCTTTATGTCAATGAATTTCTGAAATAATATGGGTAAAGGTTTGCCATCACATGGTGTACTTCATACGAGGCTCAAGGTTCAGGCTTGAAGTAGAGTAAGGATAGTAATGTTGGGTTATTTATGACGGTAGGTAAGGAAGGGTATCGTTCCAATGAAACCAACCCTTGAAGAGATATGTGTCAATGCTAGGTCTCGCCCCTAACATAGATATGAGAAGTCTCGTCATAGCTGACGGCGTCACTGGTAGCCTCAAGTCGGTGTCTTCCTTTGCCCTGGTGGTGCCGGACGGGGGTAGATAATAATATGGAAATAAGATTGGTGTGTCCCTTATAAATAAAGGGAGATGTGGATTATATCAATAGGCACACAATATTTTGTGTGTTTGGGTGGTATATACGTAAGTACCTCATGTATAAGTGGTAGTGTATACCATGTGAGAGTGTCTGTATTGTTGGGTTTCTTACAAATTTTAACAAAGATGTTTTGACCATTTAAACAACAAAACACAGCGGATATTAGAGAGTTAAAACTTGTTTTAGATTCTGAAAATAAACCATTTATATGTTCAAGAAAACAAACCCAAGAACAAGGATCATATATATATGAAAAGAAATGCTATCAAAACCGAAAAACAACAACCATAGGATGTCCTTAAAACTTTCAGGAACAAGGATATTTGATGTTTAAGTCGATCATTAGTCCTTTTAATAACCTTTTAGGAACAATGAGTATACAGTAAGGAGAGTAAGCGATAAGTAACTAACAACTGTGTGGTTATAGTCTAGTGTGTGTATGCAACCTAGTTCCCTATAACCAATGGCTCTGATACCAATCAGTCACACCCTTAAAATCCACATGCGGAGTTTCACCGCGAGGCGTGTGAACAAACCAGGATCACAGTCAATAGTTACTCAGAACGACACTATATGCCACATTTAAAAATAAAACCAACCAAAGTTCAAACTTTAAAACCATACGAAAGCATTTTGTAAATAGACAAACCCAAAATATAAAATGCATATTTGGCAAAACATGCACCAACCCAAATATTTAAACACTCATAAATAGAAACCAACAAATATGTCTTTAAAATAGAGTCTTAGAATGCATGCTGGACCGGTGTGGTGCTCCTAATGGCAAGCAGAGTTAACGACCTGAGAATAGCATACTAAAATGTCAACACAATGGTTGTTGAGTTCAAGAGTTTGCGTTTATCATAAACAATAACATTTGCATAACATAAGAAGTGCATTGAAATAGATAGCTAGTCTATATTCACAAGTAATAACCATAGTGATTTCGCGATCGAAGCTGACTGTGTTGCGTTTGTTGCCTCCCGTCACGACTTACCAGATCGTGACGATATTTGTGTCTAGGACAATATTACACCCGATTGACCTCGAGTCGCACAGGTGGGGCTCGTCAGACCCAGTAGTACTACCCAAGATTTCCCGCTAGTTACCATTATTAACGATCCAAAAGTGTGAGGACTTTCAAGGTATTAAGCACTATGTTAAAACATACACAACTTATAATAATAAAATAGCGTTTGAGTACAAGTATGCTACCTCCCCCAGAAGAAGGTTTATAAAAATAGAGGGGCATGAACTCACCTGATGTGTAAAGATAATGACTAAAGAGAACTGGTGATAGGTGCAAAGACAACCCTTTAAAGGTTACCTAGAACACGAGAGTACATAAGTACGTGTACACAGAATCATTATGAAACCCTAAGTGCTTTACAAACCAAAGAACTCAAAGTTTTAGAAAACAAGACACATTTGACCCAGTTGACCCGTTTGACCCGTTGGTGACATTATAGGTGAATTTCCATTCAAACAAGCATAACAGCCTATCAAACATGATTAACATACAAATTGATTACATATAACACTTCATTAACCACATGTACTAATTAGATCATCATACAGCCAAATATCATACAAGTCGTGTGAATCTCAAACTATTATCATGCTCATAACATCTATAACACAAATAATACACCATACAAGGATCAAATCACGCATCACATGCCATGTGAAGCCACTCACGACTTCACACCCTAAATCCTGCCAATCCTACTAAGTAGGGGCCTCAGATTCGCACGTGTGTATGATGATCATTAAATACCAATTTCCATAGCTCATATCATCCAAAGTGTTCATTCTTAATCAACCATCAATCAACAAAAGTCCTAGCTTACCTATATGACTCATACCATGATTTTTCCACAAACAGGCCAAAACAGGTAACAAACCAAATCAACATTCATACAACCTAAACAACACATTTAATCACCTTAGAAACCATCCATGAACACACTAGCATGGTCCTAATGTCCCAAACATGCTCAAATCATCCAATTAAAGGATTTGCACAAATAAAGTTTCCCTTTTGGGAAAGTACATCCCAAATTCATCAAACTCACACTACATTCATGAATTTACCATTTGCATACCAATTCAAGCTCATAACAATAACTAAACATGATCAACAACATCTAACCATCATGTTACATCAACTTTCATACCCAAAAGTTTCCACTTTTGGCAAGGTATGAACTACAACATTCAATCCAAGGTTTCTAACATTCATATCAACCATCTAGCATCTAGTTATCATCGTAAGCATATCCATAACACCAATTCATCATCCCATCATCAATTCATGCAAAATAAAGTTACTATTCTTAGTAACCAATGAACAATCCATCAAAATCCTAACTTTCTTGCACAATCGACGTTAACTAGCATATATACAATCCAACTAACATATTAACATCAACAAACAACCAACAACTAACATCCAATTTCAGATTTTCGAATTAGGGTTTCGGCCGATGGTTGCGACCGAATTAGGGTTAGGACCGAATTCGAATTGTGTGTGTGTGTGAAGAAGGTGTCGCGGCCGATGGTTGCTTTTAGGGTTAGGATTTTTGTTGGGTTCTTACAAGTTTTAACAAAGATGTTGAACCATTTTTATTCATCAAAATGCAGCGGATATAATGGACTTAAAAACTTGTTTTAGATGCTGAAAATAAACCATTTTATTTTCAAGAAAACAAACCCAAGAACAAGGATCATTTATATGTGAAAAGAAGTGCTATCAAAACCAACCATAGGATGTACATGAATACTACCTTTCTTGAACAAGGAAGTTAGATACGGATGAGAGGAGGGAAATGATGTTTCTTGAATGTCTAGTCTTCAAAAGAGGAGACCACAAGCTTGTATACCCACAAGCTCTTGGAAAGCACCCAACTTGTTAGGAAGTTGACACCAAAGATCCTTCTTACAAAACCTCTAGGTCCGAAAATAGGAGAAGAGAAATGGAGAAGAAGGAGCTTGCATGTGTGAGAGAGAAAGTGTGTTGAGTGTCTTAGTTGAACAAGTAAATGTCTTGC
The DNA here is from genome assembly GCA_025506505.1 of Flaveria sonorensis. Taxonomy (NCBI): domain Eukaryota; kingdom Viridiplantae; phylum Streptophyta; class Magnoliopsida; order Asterales; family Asteraceae; genus Flaveria; species Flaveria sonorensis. Next base: position 24,498,606 of record CM046432.1, on the reverse strand, counting down.
ATAAAAATAAGACAAAGGAATCCTAATGCAACCACCAAAGGGGCGGCCGAAATTCGGTTCAAAATGGGTTCCCTCCCATTTTGAAAAACACCCTTTTAATTCATTGTTAATCACTAATTAAGTTATATAATTAAACCAATTTTAATCTTATAACTTAAACACTCTTATATTTGATGTTATTTAACATATTTAAATAACATTACAAATGATATCTCATGAACAAAATATCCATATAATTTGTTCTATCTCAAATGCAATAATTCAGAAAACCCATTTTCTAAATTGGTGTCAAAATTTATTTGCTTGATCATGTCAACAAATAAATATTTATCGGTGTTTGCCTAGCTTGTTATTGGGTATGACCCGACTTGGATCATAACGTACTAACCACATCAATCTTGTATGTGTCTTGGGCATATAAGATCCAACAATTTTTATTTTAATTACCTTAATATAGCATACTTACCATTTAAACCTTGCACTTTGTATTTTATAAAATTTAGACTTTTAAACACTCTTTTAAATGTTTTTAACCACAATAATAAACATATAAATTGATGATAACAATTATATGTTTTATCTTCACTAAATACAAAACATACGAATTAAACACACACGTTTCCACGTTATGCGATAAAATTTAAAATAAACATTTAAATCACATAATCACAACTAATAATCAACAGAGTAATTATTTGCTTCACATTATTAATTATTATTAAGTCACCAACGTTCAACGACAACTAGTGTGTGCTCCCGACACGTGTATGCAAGACTTAATGGAACTAACGGAGTTTGGTAACGGAAAATTACCGGATGTCACATTATCCCCATGTTGAAAGAATTTTCGTCCCGAAAATTGCGTTACATGGTGAGTGTTCCATCACTGGTCTACTTCATTAGCATAACATAATCGAAATCGAGTGAGTTCTGGGTGAGTTGTCACATCATCCCCATGTTGAAAGAAATTTCGTCCCGAAATTTAATCAGTACCTTCGCCGGCTGGCATCGTCTTTTCAAACAGCTGAGGATACTTAAGCTTCATTTGGTCCTAACGTTCCCACGTGAATTCTGGTCCACATCTCGAGTTCCAACGAACTTTGACAATGGGTATCTTGCTTTGCTTAAGTGTCTTTACCTCGCGATCCATCACCTCGACCGGTTCCTCAATGAAGCGTAACTGTTTGTCTACTTGAACTTCTTCCAGCGGTACGACCATAGTTTCATCCGTTAGGCACTTCTTCAGATTTGAAACATGGAATACATCATGAATTCCACTTAGCGAATCAGGTAAGGCTAGTCGATAAGCCACTGGACCTATTCTTTCCAAGATCTCAAATGGTCCAACGTATCTCGAATTTAGCTTTCCTGGCTTACCAAACCGAATCACGCCTTTCCATGGTGAGACTTTCAATAAGACTTTGTCACCAACCTGAAATTCTAGAGGTTTCCGTCGCTTGTCAGCATAACTTTTCTGTCTGTCGCGCGCTGCAGCCATACGGTTCCTTATTTGCATAATCTTTTTAGTGGTCTCGTGTACTAACTCAGGACCCGTTAGCTGACTGTCACCAATTTCAGCCCAACAAACTGGTGATCTACATTTTCTCCCATACAATGCTTCGAAAGGTGCCACCTTTATGCTAGTGTGATAACTGTTGTTGTAAGAAAATTCCACCAATAGTAGGTGAACTTCCCAGTTATTCCCGAAGTCAATCACACAAGCACGTAGCATGTCCTCCAAAGTCTGTATAGTACGCTTGCTTTGACCATCAGTCTGTGGATGATAAGCAGTACTCATATCCAATCGCGTACCTAAAGATTTCTGCAGTGATTGCCAGAAGTGCAATGTGAAACGAGAATCGCGGTCAGAAATAATTGAGATCGGTACTCCATGCCTCGAAACGATCTCCTTCAAATAGAGTCGGGTTAATTTCTCCATCTTATCTGTTTCCTTTATCGCTAGGAAATGAGCAGACTTTGTTAATCTATCCACGATAACCCATATTGTATCACAACCAGTAGAAGTACGAGGTAACTTAGTAATAAAATCCATTGATATCTTATCCCACTTCCACGTAGGGATCTCGGGTTGTTGTAGTAGACCAGATGGTTTCTGATACTCCACTTTAACCTTCGAGCAGGTCAAACACTTGCTCACATAAGTAGCTACTTCAGCTTTCATATTAGGCCACCAATAGTGCGCCTTCAGATCGTGATACATCTTGTCAGATCTAGGATGTATAGAGTACTTAGACTTGTGTGCCTCACTCATGACCAAGTCTCTCAGATTTCCATGTAGAGGTACCCAAAGTCTATCTATGAAGTAACGAATTCCATCCGCTTTTACTTCCAATTATTTTTCCATACCCCTTAACGATTCAGACCCAATGTTTTCTGCTTTCAAAGCTTCTGTCTGAGCCTCTCGGATTTGTTCTGGTAACTGTGTGCTAATGGTAAGCTGCAAAGCTCGCACACGTCGAGGCTTAGCAGTTTCTTTCCTACTCAGCGCGTCGGCAACTACATTTGCTTTCCCCGGGTGGTACTTAATAGCACAGTCATAGTCATTCAGTAATTCTACCCAGCGCCTTTGCCTCATGTTCAATTCCTTTTGCTCAAAGATGTGCTGTAGACTCTTGTGATCGGTGTAAATAGTGCATTTGGTACCGTACAAGTTATGTCTCCAGATCTTTAAGGCAAAAACTACCGCACCCAGTTCCAAGTCATGGGTGGTATAGTTCTTCTCATGAATCTTCAACTGTCTAGAGGGGTAAGCTATCACCTTATCCCGCTGCATCAAGACGCATCCAAGTCCTTGAATAGACGCATCGCAATAGACTACGAAATCATCACTACCATCCGGTAACGCTAATATTGGTGCGCTACACAATTTCTATTTTAGCAACTGGAAAGCATATTCTTGACTCTCACCCCATTTGTATGTTGTTCCCTTGTGAGTCAAAGCTGTGAGAGGTTGTGCAATCTTAGAGAATCCTTCAATGAATCGTTGATAATATCCCGCTAATCCAAGGAATTGTCGTATCTCACTTGGTGTCTTAGGAATAGACTAATTCTTTATCGCTTCAATCTTTGCAGGATCAACATGTATTCCCTTCTCGTTGACAATATGACCCAAGAATTGTACCTCACGTATCCAGAAATCACACTTAGAAAACTTTGCGTACAGTTGTTCCTTTCTAAGTAATTCCATGATTAAACGTAAGTGCTCTCCATGTTCTTCCTCATTCCTTGAGTATATCAGTATGTCATCAATAAAGACGATAACAAACTGATCAAGATAGGGTTTGCACACGCGGTTCATAAGATCCATGAATACTGCTGGTGCATTCGTCAACCCAAATGGCATGACCAAAAATTCATAGTGACCATATCGTGTACGGAAAGCAGTCTTCGAGATGTCCTCTTCTCGAACTCTTAGCTGATGATACCCAGACCTCAAATCAATCTTAGAGTAATAGCTTGATCCTTGCAGTTGATCAAACAAGTCATCGATACGAGGTAAGGGATATCTATTCTTGACAGTAACCTTGTTCAGTTCCCTATAGTCAATGCACATTTGAAATGTACCATCCTTCTTCTTCATAAATAGAACTGGCGCTCCCCAGGGCGACGAACTTGGTCGGATAAACCCTTTATCCAACAACTCTCGTAGTTGGGCGGATAATTCCTGCAGTTCGTTCGGAGCTAACCGGTACTGTGCTCTAGCAAATTGGAGCGGCTCCTGGAGTCAACTCAATTTGGAATTCAACTTGACGATGAGGCGGTAATCCAGGAAGGTCTTCCGGAAATACCTCGGGAAACTCGCGAACTACGGGAATATCCTCTATCTTTTTTTCCTCGGTCTGTTTATCTGTGACAAGTGCCAATATGGCCAGTCGACCCTTTTGTAACAACTTCTGTGCCTTCATAAATGAGATGATGCCTATCACCGTACCACTCCTATCACCTCTGACCGTAAGGACTTCTTCACCAATGGGAATCCGTATGATCTTCTCGTGGCATATGACTTCCGCTTGTTTATCGGAAAGCCAATCCATGCCTACCACCACATCAAAGCTTCCTAACGTAACAGGCATAAGATCTATGGTGAATGTATGACCAGCAAGCTCTATCTTGCAGTCTCTAAGAATATGAGTTACGTGAATCTGTGTACAGTTAGCTAACTCTACGGTGTATTTAGATTCTAAGGCTGAGGGCATATCACTTAAAAGACTACAAAACTTAGTGGACACAAAACTTCTATCGGCTCCGGTATCGAATAATACAGTTTCAAAACGACCATTAACTGAAAATTTACCAGTTACAGTTGTAAGGTCGTTTAGAGCCTCACCTGAGCCAATGATGAAGGCTCTTCCTTTGGCTCCATTGTTGTTTCCACCATTGTTGTTGCCATTACCATTGTTGTTGTTATTGTTGTTGCCATTGTTGTTGTTGCTGTTGTTTCCATTGTTGTTGTTGCTATTTCCATTCCTCTTAAGCTGGGGACAGTTGCGTTTGTAATGGCCTTCTTTTCCACACTCAAAACAACCTTTCGGAGTTTCTTGTGATTGTTGAGGCTTCCTCATTAGTTCACCCCAGCAGTCTTTGGCCGTATGCCCAACTTTACCACAACGTTGGCATCGAAGTTGTCACACCTGCCGGTGTGATGGTAGTTGCATCGATTGCACTTAGGACTTTTCCCCACATAGCCTCCTTGTCCCTGCGATGCCAAGGATGACTGATTGAAATTTCGGTTGTTATCAAACCTCCTTTGTTGCTGGGGAGGTTGCTGCTGCTGTTGTACCTGTTGCTGCTGTTGTTATGGCTGGTTGCTGGAGGATGAACCTTTGTTACTAATGTTCTCCCACTTTCATTTGTTGTCGGACACACTAGCAACCGCACCCCGTTTGGGTAACCGTCCTTGCTCAACTGCCTGGTCAGTCAGCCTGTGGGCTGTCCGGATAGCCTGCTGTATGGTAGTGGGGTTGGAAGCAGTTACCATACTCTGAATTTCGGGCACCAGTCCACGTATGTAGTGCTCGACTCTCTTGTGCATTTCATTGACCATTCCAGGGCATAGTGTGGCCAACTCATGAGTACGGGTAGTGTAGGCTTCAATTTCTGAGCCTTGCATTTTGAGTTGCAAGAACTCAATCTCCAGTTTCTGCACTTCATTTCGGGGGCAGTATTCTTTGGTCATAATCCCCTTAAACTCATCCCAAGGTAGTTCATTGGCCATGGCTAGACCCAGCATTTGCACCTGGGCATTCCACCAGGAAAGTGCTACGCCTTCCAATGTCCCGGTGGCATACTTCACCTGATCAGCAGGCGGGCAGTTGCATTTTGCGAAGACAGACTCTGTCTTCTCAAACCACCTTACAAGCCCTACATCCCCTTCCGTCCCGCTGTAGGTATAGGGTTTACAGTCCATGAAGGACTTGTAGGTACATGGTGGTGGTCCTGTTTTGACAACCCAAACATTAGTCAGATATCCTAGACAAATAACTAGGATAATTAGTTTAACCTCTTGTTATCATTTACCTGCTGGTTGTCCCGGTTAGGCAGCAGCCACTGCCGCCTGAACATGTTCGTTAATTATTGCCGCCAATTCCGCAGGCGTCATGTTTATGGCTCCGGCACCATGGCCTCCGGCGCCCACGACCACGCCCACGTCCTCTTTCACGTGCGTCCATATTTCACTTTACAATTCACAATTACAATAATGAGTAACATCCAACACATTAATCTCATCAAGGTACAGTAAACAATAGGAAATAATGCATTCACCATAACCACAACATTTATAACAGAAATAATAACCAAAGATAAATAAATTGCAATTGAGTCACAAAATATTCCATCAATGTCAAAATTTAAGTTTTTCAGTTGGGTGGGAAACAACCCTTCCCACATAGGTTTCAACAAATAGAAACACTACATAGTCTAAGTCATTTAAAAGTAGAATCAGTCCAGTACGTCAGATCCGTCACTGTCCTCATCCATCTCTGTTGGTTCTTCTTTGGGGGCTTCCTTGGGTTCCTCTTCCGGGTCTTCCTCATCAGGGTCCACCAAAGGTGCAGGGGCTTCAATAACCTAAAGTGCTGCTAGCTGTGCCTCTAAATCAGCAAACCTATCATCGATCACTATGTTATGGTGATCCTATGCATCCATGCGCCCACTAAGTGCTACAACGTTGCCTGCCAGGGTATGATGTCCACCAATGGCCATCGAGAGTCGTTCCTGAAGCGTCTCTACCTGGAAACACAACTGACGCATCTCAGATCGTAAGTCAGAGTTCTCATCAGTGAGTCCTCTAATCCGCTGTCGCACCGTGTCTAGAGTGGCTACCAAAGCTGCAAATGCCTGCTCGAGAGGGATGCTCAAGGTAGGAAGTGTAGGCAATGCGGGACGGAAGGTATGAAAGGCTGATCCCAGTCTATCTCGCCAGGAGGATAAGGATGTCGGGGCCAGTTAAATCCCCTATCAGGTACGGGAGACGTAGGAGGTGACTCAGATCGTGCAGGTCTCTTGCCTAAATTTCTGGACGATGATGCCATGCTACGAAGTACGTGTTGTGTATGCCAATGAGTATACAGTAAGGAGAGTAAGCGATAAGTAACTAACAACTGTGCGGTTATAGTCTAGTGTGTGTATGCAACCTAGTTCCCTATAACCAATGGCTCTGATACCAATCTGTCACACCCTCAAAATCCACATGCGGAGTTTCACCGCGAGGTGTGTGAACAAACCAGGATCACAGTCAATAGTTACTCAAAACGACACTATATGCCACATTTAAAAATAAAACCAACCAAAGTTCAAACTTTAAAACCATGCAGAAGCGTTTTGTAAATAAGACAAACCCAAAATATAAAATGCATATTTGGCAAAACATGCGCCAACCCAAATATTTAAACACTCATAAATAGAAACCAACAAATATGTCATTAAAATAGAGTCTTAGAATGCATGCTGGACCCGTGTGGTGCTCCTAATGGCAAGCAGAGTTAACGACCTGAGAATAGCATACTAAAATGTCAACACAATGGTTGGTGAGTTCAAGAGTTTGTGTTTATCATAAACAATAACATTTGCATAACATAAGAAGTGCATTGAAATAGATAGCTAGTCGATATTCACAAGTAATAACCATAGTGATTTCGCGATCGAAGCTGACCGTGTTGCGTTTGTTGCCTCCCGTCACAACTTACCAGATCGTGATGATATTTGTGTCTAGGACAATATTGCACCCGATTGACCTCGAGTCGCACAGGTGGGGCTCGTCAGACCCAGTAGTACTACCCAAGATTTCCCGCTAGTTACCATTATTAACGATCCGAAAGTGTGAGGACTTTCAAGGTATTAAGCACTATGTTAAAACATACACAACTTATAATAATAAAATAGCGTTTGAGTACAAGTATGCTACCTCCCCCAGAAGAAGGTTTATAAAAATAGAGGGGCATGAACTCACCTGGTGTGTAAAGATAATGACTAAAGAGAACTGGTGATAGGTGCAAAGACAACCCTTCAAAGGTTACCTAGAACACGAGAGTACATAAGTACGTGTACACAGAATCATAATGAAACCCTAAGTGCTTTACAAACCAAAGAACTCAAAGTTTTAGAAGACAAGACACATTTGACCCAGATGACCAGTTTGACCCGTTGGTGACATTATAGGTGAATTTCCATTCAAACAAGCATAACAGCCTATCACACATGATTAACATACAAATTGATTACATATAACACTTCATTAACCACATGTACTAATTAGATCATCATAGAGCCAGATATCATACAAGTCATGCGAATCTCAAACTATTATCATGCTCATAACATCTATAACACAAATAATACACCATACAAGGATCAAATCACGCATCACATGCCATGTGAAGCCACTCACGATTTCACACCCTAATCCCTGCCAATCCTACTAAGTAGGGGCCTCAGATTCGCACGTGTGTATGATGATCATTAACATACCAATTTCCATAGCTCATATCATCCAAAATGTTCATTCTTAATCAACCATCAGTCAACAAAAGTCCTAGCTTACCTATATGACTCATACCATGATTTTTCCACAAACAGGTCAAAACAGGTAACAAACCAAATCAACATTCATACAACCTAAACAACACATTTAATCACCTTAGAAACCATCCATGAACACACTAGCATGGTCCTAATGTCCCAAACATGCTCAAATCATCCAATTCAAGGATTTGCACAAATAAAGTTTCCCTTTTAGGAAACTACATCCCAAATTCATCAAACTCACAGTACATTCATGAATTTACCATTTGCATACCAATTCAAGCTCATAACAATAACTAAACATGATCAACAACATCTAACCATCATGTTACATCAACTTTCATACCCAAAAGTTTCCACTTTTGGCAAGGTATGAACTACAACATTCAATCCAAGGTTTCTAACATTCATATGTTGCATCTAGCATCTAGTCATCATCGTAAGCATATCCATAACACCAATTCATCATCCCATCATCAATTCATGCAAAATAAAGTTACTATTCTTAGTAACCAATGAACAATCCATCAAAATCCTAACTTTCTTGCACAATCAATGTTAACTAGCATATATACAATCAAACTAACAAATTAACATCAACAAACAACCAACAACTAACATCCAATTTCAGATTTTCGAATTAGGGTTTCGGCCCTAACATAGATCCCATAAGAACTTGTAAAAATCCAGCCTTTATTGCATACTTGATGTTAATTAACATGTAATCTACCTAACAAACACATTAACAACAACAAACAAGCATCAATCGGCCACCAAATCATCAAAATCGACTAAAACTTTTGGCTATACACCAAACCCATCAAAGAACTCGAATTCTAACCTTTAAATCGCAAAAGGAACAAGGTTTGATGTTGTTTGCTTGTTGAATTCCTCGGAACTTGATCAAATCCGTAGCTTTGTGGGTGTTCTTGACCGAATTCGAATTGTGTGTGTGTGTGAAGAAGGTGTCGCGACCGATGGTTGCTTTTAAGGTTAGGATTTTTATTTTAATTACCTTAATATAGTATACTTACCATTTAAACCTTGCACTTTGTATTTTATAAAATTTAGACTTTTAAACACTCTTTTAAATGTTTTTAACTACAATAATAAACATATAAATTGATGATAACAATTATATGTTTTATCTTCACTAAATACAAAACATACGAATTAAACACACACGTTTCCACGTTATGCGATAAAATTTAAAATAAACATTTAAATCACATAATCACAACTAATAATCAACAGAGTAATTATTTGTTTCACATTATTAGTTATTATTAAGTCACCAACGTTCAACGACAACTAGTGTGTGCTCCCGACACTTGTATGCAAGACTTAACGGAACTAACAGAGTTTGGGAACGGAAAATTACCGGATGTCACAGTTATCCTGTTATTTTTCCAAAATAAGGCCTTTAAATGGGTTTTTGGGCCACTTTTATGTTTTTGAGCTTTGATTTCATTCCGTGCATTGCTTCACAAATGCTCATGTTTTGAGTAACTAATGCAAATGTTAGCTTACTTCAAACAAATGCACATCTAACAACATCAACATCAACAACATCAACATCACAACAACATCATCAAGAACATCAACATCAACAACAACATCATCAACATCAACATCAACAACAACATCAACAACATCAACAACATCAACATCACCAACAACATCAACATCAACAACAACAACATCATCAACATCAACATCAACAACAACATCAACAACATCAACAACAACATCAACATCAACAACAACATCTTCAACAACATCAACATCAATAACAACATCATTAACAACAACAATATCAATGAATAGATGATGAACAGATGACTACAACAAACAAGAAAACAAGAAACATGATGAATACGGATGATTGCAACCAACAGGCACATCCATTTTCACATTCAACAGAAATGAAGAAATCAACCTTGGTCACATAATCACTGATCCAATCAAGGATTTGTACAACTGTTAGAAACTCTTTCTGAAGTACTTGGAACCATCCATTATCAAGTTAATTTAGAGATTCAAAGAGTTGAAGTGTCTTCAAGACTGACTTATGTTCCTGATGTTGTTTATTGAAGTTCAAAGCCTCATCATATGCCTAATACATTCTAATCCTTTGAGTGTGATATGAGCAAACAGTAATCCATAAGTGATACACCTCATATCCAATACGTTAAGTATTCTTAAAGAGATTCTATCCTTTATCAGAAATACATTTGGAGAAGCTTAATCTGAGGGGGAGAACTACAGTGAACTGTGTCAGAACATCAGTTGATCAAGAAGACATGAGACAGAGAAGATGTTCAAGTCAAAGTTTGGCAAGCATCAGTTTAGGGGGAGTATTGTTGGGTTCAACAATTGACAAACTAAAGCTTTCCAAACCATAATCAAATCCAACTGAAGATCTCATTGTACTAGTTCAGAGACCAAGTTGATAAACAGAACAAAACAAACACAAGACAAAGTCAACAAGACAAAGTCAACATCAAGACCACAAGAAAAGTCAAAATTAGGTCATGATGTAAAAACATTATAAATAAAACCACTAGTGCTACTTTGTAAGGTGTGGTTATTGCAAAGTGTGGTTGTGGTCATTTGTAAAGTGTGTGTTTTTCATGCTGTAAATCACCATCCAAGGAGAAATTCTCTCTTTTGGGTGGGTTTGATGTTCATCCATCTTTGTATATGTTTCTTCATTGTAATTTTTTATTCAATATCAATGAAATCATAACATTATACATTACACACACGTCCTTGTTCTTCGATTCACACACTTCCACCCATCTTTAATTTTGAATTCTCAGATCTGAAAATGATGAATCCTAAGATCCAAGCTCAACGAATCTGAAATTTTTGATTTGGCACTATATTTGGCCAACTACTAGAAACGAGCTATGTTTTTCACGTTTGATCAATTTGAATATGTTTATACACCAAAATTGACCCACTAACATCATCCCAAAGTGTCATGCATGCCCAAACCCGCATTACAAAATACAAACCCATTAAAGTTTCCTTTATTGGTAACATATGAACAAATCATGCACAAGATCTCACACCAACACCCAATTCATTTATTCATGCATGCCACAACATACAAACGCCATTAGATCACTCTAAATATACCAAATTATGCAACCTAGCAAGCAATTCTAAATTAAAGTTACTAATACAAACAATTCCACATATTATGGTTCCGCCAAATCACCAATATTATCTAATTAACATACAATCACTCAAGTGATCATAAAGTTTGCATCTTTATTATTAATTTTTGTTGTTTCGATGAACCTAGGGTTTTATGACCTTAGGTTCGAACAATACATTAAACCTAAAAGAATTCTCACTTGCTTGCCTCAATTTTCATCAAGTAGTGATTCCTTGATGCTACAAACATCCACGAATCATACCCGAATTGAACCAAATGCGAATGGAGGTCGAAACCATATCAAACGACCTCGGAATTGAGTGATTCAAGTGTCCATGCATCCATCTCACTGAGCTCTACCATCAGCACTACTTTCTGCCACCAGACGCCGCCGGATCTGTGGCAAGGAAGCCGAGCAGTAGCCGGAAACTTCCCGGAGCACTGTTCTGCTCGTAAAAATAAAAACCTAATTTCTAGGCTTTGAAATCAAAATCCCAAAGGTGAAAACCTTCGTATATGTGTCTAAAACCTCCTGTAAAAGTTTTACATCGATCCAACGGTTAAATCTTCGGGGATCGTCCGATCTCTGCTACAAATTTCTTCAAAAACGGGAATTGAGATTGGGGTGAACGATTTTTTAGTGAATGGGGGTTAGGGTTGGCTAGTTTTTATTAGGTAGTGTAATTAGGAAGTTGGGTGGGCTTTTAGTGGGCTTCGGGTCAGGCTTTTGCTATTTTACAGGTGTTTTCGTGCTAAAACTCTAACCAACGAAGCGAAACTCTCTAAATTATAAAAACAAACACTCACGCATTTTATATATCAATTTTATATATATCTATCTAGTGCATAACTATATAATTTCTAGGTATCGTATAATCGCGTAACACATAGCTTCACCGAAACATGTAGCATATAAATTCACAAAATTTATATTTATTTATTTGCTCAAAATATTTATTATTAATTTTGATCACCAACGTTCGGGTACAGACTCATGTGTGTGAAATCACGTGACTTCTATCCGTAACTTAACTGGATAACGAGATGTTACTAATAAAGTTAACGTAGTTAACCTGAAAATGTCGGGTGTCACATAATCCCATTGTTGAAAGAATTTTCATCCTGAACATTTGAGTAAAGATGATACAGGTCTTAATAGAAAAGAAAATTTTAGATTTATGACATTATCACTTTGTTGAAAGAAATTTCGTCCCGAAATTCAACGAATATAGCAAGAGGATAAGGGTATTTTTCCTCGCACTCCCACGCGATACGAACTCAGGTTTAAGATTCGAGTTCCTACAGATTTTGACAACAATGATCTTATAGTGATTAAGTGATTTCAGTTTTTGATTCAAGATCTCAAATGGTTCTTCAATGAACCGTAATAGATCATTGAATTGCATCACATCAATGTAACACCTGAAAAAAAAATTATTAAGGAAAGGAATAAAGGCAAAAAGGAGAAGTTGCAAAAGTGGAGGGGCTAAAGTGTACAAAGGACAAAACATTATTATTTTATGTTTAAAAAAAGCATGGCCGCCCACTATCATCTTTCTACCCACTCTCTCTCGACTGTAAAAAAGGAAAAGAAGAAAAGAGAGGTGTTTGACAGAAGAAGAAGAAGAAGAAAAGAGAGGTTTTCGACAGAAGAAGAAGAAGAAGAAGATCTGCTTGAAGGTGAGTTTTCGTGTGTTTTGTTTGGTTTCAGCTTCGGGACCGATTCTTATGTGGTCTTTTGTGCTCGGTTTTGTGTTTTGGTGTGTTTAGGCATTTGAACTCCAGGTTGCTCTCGAGTTTGGAGGAGTTTTACTCGAAAGCAGTAGAGGTGAGTTCTAGATCCCCTTTTTTAAATGCTTTCAGCTTATTTGGGGCTGGTTTGCATATTTAACTGATGTTTTCGAAACAAGTTATGATTTTTCATGTATGGTGCGGACGGTTATGATGATATGATTATGTTGTGTGATTCTCTTGTTGATCGTTTAAGTTTATGATGTTCTAAGTATGAGACTGATAGATCTAAGCTGTGTTCATGTTAGAATGATGTTTGGGAACTGATAATGGCATAAGTTGAATTGCAGGTTAGTTTTTTTGCTCATCCGCATTTAATAGTTAAGTCTTTTATTCATGCGCATTTGTTATGTCTTCATGGGCATTTGTTAAGTCCTCATGCGCATTTGTTGTCTTTTGTTCATGCGCATTTGCTAAGTCTTCATACTCATTTGCTAAGTGTTCATCCGTATTTGTTTTGCGCATGCGCATTTGCTACAGTGTATGGGTGTATTGCTTTAGTCATCCGCATTCGGTTCATGCACATTTCCTGACACTTAGAAAATTTTCTGAGAATGTTCATCCGCATTTGTTCATCCTTATTTGTTGTGTTCATCCGCATTTGTCTAAGCTCATCTGCTTTAGTCATCCGCAAAGACTTGGGGATTTTCTGAAATTTTAGGAATAGAATTTAAGTATGGAAGACTTCTGTATAAGGAAAGATTATGCTTGTTTAAGGATTATTATGCTTGGTTCTTTCTTATATGTTGCTTTTACTATGTCAATAATATTTTCATGTTATGTGATTATGTAATGTGTATCATAATAAATATTATCCATAACAAGTGGACACGAAGGAATAAAAGAAGAACAGTGAAACTTAATGAATGTTACCCCGGGCCCTTATGATGAATGAAAAGCCTTACAAGCACAATGAATGGAGGTGTACGACCTTATTGTCGTTAGCTCAACTGATGTGTGGCTGTATAGCCAATGAGGATGCACATCTGGGGTCTAATCTTGGGGATTGACCAATGAATGAATGGGATCCTAGTTCATGAGCGGGCTTCATGCCTAGCAGTGTGGATCAACTGTCGATGGGTTAGCTACCATGATAAATGTTTGCCGACAGGGGTTCGGCATTAGTTGCCAACCAACAATGTAGGCTCTTCTTTGTGCAATCCTAGTTAATGAAAGAGAAAGATAATGAAAGAAAGAACGATAATGAATCACTTTATGATTGATTATGTATATTGATGAATGATCACCAAATAAAATTTACAAAGTGTATTTTCTATATTATTAAACTAGAACTCACTCAGCAACGCTGACTTTCTATATGCATATCAGTTGACAGGTAAGGATGTTGCTGAGGATGGCACGCGAGTGAGGCTACTTGGCGGGCAAAGACTGGCATCCATTCGTGCATGATGATTTGTTGTTTTGTAATACAACTGAATGATTCTTTTTGTAACTGTTAAAATTCAATGATGTATTATTTAACAACATCAAATATTAATGCATGAATGGTTTTTGATAACTTAATCCGTTGTGATGTTTTTATGAAATGTATTTATCTTATATGAAAAATGCTATGATGTCCAACTGTGAGGTCTCCGGGAACGATTACAAGTTGGTATCAGAGCCAAAGTTTAAGAGAAATGGGTAAATATTTTCAAAACCTAAACTTAAACTGAGAATGAACCTGATGGAAGGATGCCAGCCCAAGTAGCTACTTGCCATCAGGTAATCTTTCATAATTAACCGGTATTACGTGTGTGTGCTATTTGATTTTTATGCTTAGTAGATTTGGACACTAATATGGTCTGGATAGGGAATGCTTGGGGGATGAAGAGTAAAGTAAGTGGCTAATCATAACTGGCCACTGTAATTAGGGACATACTATACTTGACATAATCTGAGCTATTACCTCGAATGACCTTGTTAGTACTTGAATCTTATAGGAGGTAGATCATATGGCGGGAAGGAAACCTGGGAAGGCAACCCGAGGCGGATATTCATAGCCACTAAGAGGGTGAAGGATCAGCCACCCTCAAGTCTACGGTAAAGGAAGCTATTGCTGATGAAGTCTACAATGTCATGCAAAAAGTGTTACCTTTAGTGGTGACCGAGGTATTGAGGACAGTAAAGGATGGTGAAAAGACCAAAGATTCAGGGGAGAAGGAGAAAGCTGATGAAGAGCCATCTAGTCCCAAGGTGGTAATCCATGATGATGATAGCGAGGGGGAGAAGGAGACCGCTAAGGGGTGCACCTATGGGGAGTTTCAGAGGTGTAAACCCCAAACCTTTGATGTTAATGGCAATGCTACTGCTAATCATCGTTGGGTTCGAGAGATGGAAGCGGTTTTAGACATCAGTGAGTGCCGGGAGGATCAAAAGGTGAAGTTTGCCTCCCATTCTTTCGTTGACTCGGCATTATGCTGGTGGGAAAACATTGTCCAAGCCGAGGGGAAATGTTATTTTGCAAGGATGAGAAGGTAGGATTTGAAGGAACTGGTACTTGAGGAGTATTATCCACATCGGGAGGTGGACAAAATTAAGAAGGAGTTCTTACATTTGGAGGCTGGAAACATGACTCATCAAGAGTATACCTCCAAGTTCAATGAGCTTGCAAGACTCATGTCAGATCTAGTAACCCTAGAGTCCAAGAAGATCTAGAGATACATGCAGGGTTTGCCCATGGATATCAGGAGGAACATCATAGCTGCTAGACTGAGCATTTCAGGTCTGCGGTGGACTTAGCCGAAAGGTTGTATGATGAGAGGGATCCGGTACCAATTCAGAGGAAGGTTGAGAAAAGTTGGAACAAGAACAGTAATGGGAATCAATTCAGGGGTGACCACTATGGGATCGGGGAAAAGAAGATAAGGCTTGACGATCGCCGCCCAGGATCGAGTAAAGGGAGTAACAGGAGGGAATGTAAGAAGTGTGGGAAGGTTCATATGGGTGGGTGTAGAGTGGGGATGAACCGGTGTTTTAAGTGTGGAGGCGAAGGCCACTATGCTAGAGAGTGCGGGGTACCATGATGTTATCAGTGTGGGGAGGTAGGCCACTCGGGCCGAGATTGCAAGAAGGGTGGAGCAAGGAGCTTAGGGACTCAGACTATGCACGAGAAAGGGAGGAGTGAGAGCACTAAAGCCAAGGAAAGGGCATTCAACATGACCCAGGAAGAAGCCAGAGTGGACCCTGAGGTAGTTTCAGGTATGTTTCTAGTAAACCAACTGTATGCTTCTGTGCTCTTCGATTTAGGTGCTAGTAGAAGTTTTGTATCTGCTATCTTTTGTCGTGAAATGCATGGTAAGAATAAGAAGATAGATATGCCCTTCTATGTAGAGATAGCGATAGAAAAGTCTATCAAAATGACTGATGTGATAGGCGATTGCCTTGTAGAGTTGGATGGTCGTAAGTTTCCTGCTAGATTATACGTGATGGACTTAGGAGGTTTTGATGTGGTGTTAGGGATGGATTGGTTGGCGGCCTACGAAGCGAACATCATGTGTTAAAAGAAGACGATTTGTCTGACTGCCCCCGATGGCAGTTTGGTTACGATACATGGAGACAAGGAGTGCATTACACCGCGTGTAATCTTGATGATCACGGCCGAGAAGTTTATGAGATGAGGGTGTGGTGCTTACTTGGCCTATGTGAAGGATGTGGATGCTACCGTGCCTCAACTATCAGGCGTGCCGGTAGTATGTGATTTCCCTGATGTGTTTCCTGAAGACCTACCAGGGGTACCACCTGACCGCGAGATCGAGTTCCAGATTGATCTGATACCTGGTGCCCAACCTACTGCAAAGGTGTCGTATCATCTTGCTCCCTCCGAGATGAAGGAATTGATGACCCAGTTGCAAGAGTTGTTAGATAAGGGGTTCATCTGACAGAGTATCTCTCCCTGGGTGCTCTGGTCTTGTTTGTAAAGAAGAAGGACGGTAGCATGAGGATGTGTATCGACTACTATGAGTTGAACAAGTTGACGGTGAAGAACAGGTACCCACTACCGAGGATTGACGACTTATTTGATCATCTCCAAGGTGCTAGCTGGTTCTCAAAGATAGATCTCAGATCTGGTTACCATCAGCTAAAGGCCAAAGAGCAGGATATCCTGAAGACCGCATTTCGAACTCGATATGGACATTATGAATTCCTCGTTATGTCTTTCGGTCTAACCAACGCGCCAGCTGCTTTTATGGATTTGATGAATCGGGTGTGTCGGCTGATGTTGGATAAATCAGTGATTGTGTTTATTGATGATATCCTGATTTATTCAAAGAACGAAGAAGAGCATGCCGGTCATATTTGCGAGGTATTGGAGACGCTTAGAAGTGGGAAGCTGTATGCTAAGTTCTCTAAATGCGCGTTTTGGTTGCGGAAAGTTTAGTTTTTGGGTCATGTGGTTAATTCTGAAGGGATTATGGTGGACCCGGACAAAGGTGGAGGTGGTTATGCAATGGAAAACTCCAAAGACGCCATCCGAGATCCGCAGTTTCTTGGGTTTGGCGGGTTACTACAGTCTGTTCATCCAAGACTTCTCCAAGATAGCTTCACCATTGACCAAATTGACCCGTAAGGATGTGAAGTTCGTATGGGGTCAAGTGCAGGAGAATGCTTTCGAAGAGTTGAAGACAAGGTTGACTCAAGTTCCTGTCTTGACGCTACCTAAAGGGAATGAAGACTTGGTGGTCTATTCCGATGCTTCTTATTCAGGACTGGGATGTGTGCTGATGCAATGGGGAAGGGTTATAGCCTATGCGTCCCGACAACTGAAAATCCATGAGGCTAACTATCACACTCATGACCTGGAGTTGGCGGCTGTGGTTTTTGCGTTGAAGATTTGGAGGCACTACCTGTACGGGACGAGGTGCACCATCTTCACTGATCACAAAAGTTTGAAGTACTTCTTTGAGCAGAAGGATCTTAGCATGAGGCAAAGAAGATGGTTAGAGTTGATCAAGGATTACGACTATGAAATCCACTATCATCCAGGTAAGGCGAACGTGGTAGCCGATGCCCTCAGTCGAAAGGAGAGGCCGGAGCCGATTCAGGTGAAGGCTTGCTAGCTGGTTGTGACGCCGGACGTTATGGGTCAAATCAGGAATTCCAAGATGAGGCATTAAAGGATGATAGGATCAACTCCGAACGAATGAAGGGGCAGGCGACGGATTTAAGGGGAAACACCCTTGGCGTTAAAACCCGTTTTGGGTGGATGTGGATTCCTCGTTATGGGGAGCGAGGGGAAGGATCATGGATGAGGCTCACAAAACATCGTATTCCATCCATCCTGGTGCTACAAAAATGTATCATGATTTGAAGAAGGATTATTGGTGGCAAGGGATGAAGTGTGACATGGTGGAGTACATGAGTAAGTGTCTGACTTGTTTGCAAGTGAAGGCGGAACATCAAAAACCATATGGGAAAATCCAACCTTTGGATATACCCGAATGGAAGTGGGAACACGTCACCATGGATTTCATCACAAAGTTGCCTCGCACTGCGAGAGGATATGATACCATTTGGGTGATCGTAGACCGCCTGATGAAGAGTGCACACTTTTTACCAATCCGAGAGACTTACTCGTCAGAAAGGTTGACGGAGCTATTCATCAAGGAGATCGTAACTCATCATGGCGTGCCGGTGTCTATTGTTTCTGATAGGGACACCCGGTTCAAGTCCAAGTTCTGGAAGAGATTTCATGATGCGATGGGGACGAGGTTACACATTAGCATAGCTTATCACCCTCAGACAGACGGTCAATCAGAACGGACCATTCAGACCTTTGAGGATATGCTCCGGGCATGCATTATTGACTTTGGTGGAAGTTGGGATGAACACCTACTGTTGGCAGAGTTCTCCTACAACAATAGTTATCATGCCAGTATAGGCATGCCACCATTTGAAATGTTGTATGGGAGGAGATGCAGAACCCCGGTGTGTTGGGGTGACATCGGACAGAAAGAGTTGGGAAGCATTGAGATCATTGAAGCCATGTCGGAAAAGCTAGAAAAGATCAAGGCTTTTTTGAAGGCGACAAAAGATAGGCAAAAGTCGTATGTTGACAAGAGGCGTAGGTTGATTGAATTCCAGGTGGGTGATAAAGTGATGCTGAAGGTTTCACCTTGGAAGGGGATCATTTGTTTTAGAAAGAGGGGTAAGCTGAGCCCGAGGTATATAGGACCTTTCCGAATCATTGCACGAGTAGGAGAGGTGGCCTATAGGTTGGAGCTACCCCATGAGTTAAGTGGAATTCATCCAACATTCCATGTATCTCATCTGAGAAAATGCCTAGCTGATGAAGATATGATTGTACCACTGGAAGACATTAAAGTGGATGAACGGCTCAATTATGTAGAGCAACCAGTGGCAATCAATGACCAAAAGGTGAAGAGATTATGGAATAAAGTGGTTCCACTAGTTCGTGTGCAGTGGAGGCACAGGAAGGGATCTAAGTCTACGTGGGAGACTGAGGAGGAGATGAGACAACATTACCTATGACTGTTCAAAGAATGACAGGTTTCAGGGACGAAACCTCTATAAAGGGGGTGGACTTGTAACACCCGAAAAAAAATTTATTAAGGAAAGGAATAAAGGCAAAAAGGAGAAGTTGCAAAAGTGGAGGGGCTAAAGTGTACAAAGGACAAAACATTATTATTTTATGTTTAAAAGAAGCATGGCTATCCACTATCACCTTTCTACCCACTCTCTCTCGGCTGCAAAAAGGGAAAAGAAGAAAAGAGAGGTGTTCGACAGAAGAAGTAGAAGAAGAAAAGAGAAGTGTTTGACAGAAGAAGAAGAAGACCTGCTTGAAGGTGAGTTTTTGTGTGTTTTGTTTGGTTTCAGCTGAGCTTTCAGCTTCAGGACCGATTCTTATGTGATCTTTTATGCTCGGTCTTGTGTTTTGGTGTGTTTAGGCGTTTGAACTCCAGGTTGCTCTTGGGTTTGGAGGAGTTTTACTCGAAAGCAGTAGAGGTGAGTTCTAGATCCCCTCTTTTAAATGTTTTCTGCTTATTTGGGGCTGGTTTGCATATTTAACTGATTTTTTCGAAACAAGTTATGATTTTTCATGTATGGTGCGGACGATTATGATGATATGGTTATGTTGTGTGATTCTCTTGTTGATCGTTTAAGTTTATGATGTTTTAAGTGTTAGACTGATAGATCTAAGTTGTGTTCATGTTAGAATGATGTTTGGGAACTGGTAATGGCATAAGTTGAATTGCAGGTTAGTTTTTATGCTCATCCGCATTTAACAGTTAAGTCTTTTATTCATGCGCATTTGTTAAGTCCTCATGCGCATTTGTTGTCTTTTGTTCATGCGTATTTGTTAAGTCTTCATGCGCATTTGCTAAGTGTTCATCTGCATTTGTTTTGCCCATGCGCATTTGCTACAGTGTCCATGTATATTGCTTTAGTCATCCGCATTCAGTTCATGCACATTTCCTGACACTTAGAAAATTTCCTGAGAATGTTCATCTGCATTTGTTCATCCGCATTTGTTGTGCTTATCCGCATTTGTCTAAGCTCATCTGCATTTGTCTAAAGACTTGGGGATTTTTGAAATTTTGAGAATAGAATTTAAGTATGAAGAACTTCTGTATAAGGAAAGATTATGCTTGTTTACGGATTATTATGCTTGGTTCTTTCTTATCTGTTGCTTTTACTATGTCAATAATATTTTCATGTTATGTGATTATGTAAAGTGTATCATAATAAGTATTATCCATAACAAGTTGACGTGAAGGAATAAAAGAAGAACAGTGAAACTTAATGAATGTTACCCCGGGCCCTTATAATGAATGAAAAGCCTTGCAAGCACAATGAATGGAGGTGCACGACCATGTTGTCGTTAGCTCAACTGATGTGTGGCTGTATAGCCCATGAGGATGCACATCTGGGGTCTAATCCTGGGGATTGACCAATGAATGAATGGGATCCTAGTTCATGAGCGGGCTTCATGCCTAGCAGTGTGGATCAACTGTCGATGGGTTAGCTACCATGATAAACGTTTGCTGATAGGGGTTCAACATCTGTTGCCAACCAACAATGTAGGCTCTTGCTTGTGCAATCCTAGTTAATGAAAGAGAAAGATAATGAAAGAAAGAAAGATAATGAATCACTTTATGATTGATTATGTATATTGATGAATGATCACCAAATGAAATTTACAATGTGTATTTTCTATATTATTAAACTAGAACTCATTCAGCAATGCTGACTTTTTATATGCATATCAGTTGGCATGTAAGGATGTTGCTGAGGATGGCACGCGTGTGAGGCTACTTGGCGGGCAAAGACTGGCATCCATTCGTGCATGATGATTTGTTGTTTTGTAATACAACTGAATGATTCTTTTTGTAACTGTTAAAATTCAATGATGTATTATTTAGCAACATCAAATATTAATGCAATTGTTTTTGATAACTTAATTCACTGCGATGTTTTTATGAAATGTATTTATCTTATATGAAAAATTCTGTGATTGTCCAACTGTGAGGTCTTCGGGAACGGGGCCTTACAATCAAGTGGAAAGAATGGTGTTGCTTTAGATAATCATCTATGTAGATGAAGAACATTTATGTACGCCACTCTGTTCTTCTGATAGGTTCGATTGGTAGGCGATTTGGATCAATCCTCCTTAGGCTTTCGAATGATACAATCACATTGTAGATTTAGATTGTCTTATTTACTAAAAACAAGTCACACCCTTCCAAGGTACGACCCTCAGAAAAAAAAATTACTTCCAACATGGAATTCTGATGATTTTGGATTTGCATGATTCTCTCTATAGTCTCATTTACGAGTTTAGAACCTGTGAGTTGACTATCACCAACCCCTGCTCGACAGATAGGTAATTAGCATTTTCATCCGTATCGTGTCTTGAACGATGCGGTTGTGATGATGAAATGATAACTTTCACAATATCAGAACTCCATTAGCAATAGGCGAATCTCCCAACTGTTATCGAAATATATGCTGCATAAGCTTGTAGCATTTCTTTAATTGATTTGGACTATACAGTCACCTTAGTCATCGGTTTGGGAATGGTATGTTGTGGTCGAATCCAAGTGCGTGATAAGAGGTTTACTATAATAATTGCCAGAAGCGTGAAGTAAATCAAGTGTCTCTACCTGAGATAATAGCATTTGACACTTCGTGTCGTAAGACTACTCATTTAATGTAGATGGGAGTCAACCTCTCCATCTTGCCAGCATGTTTGATTACCATAGAATATGGTGGATTTGGTTAAGTATTCTACAATCACTTAGATGGTTTTGCATCTAATAGGATTTTCGTAGTAGCGCTTGACCATGGAATCCCTGGAAATCCACTCCATTTAATGAGGAGTATAAGTTCAGTAAATGATTGAGCCATATCAAGGTATAGGTAAGAAAGTAATTGGGTGTGGTAACTAAGAAAGTAATTGGTTAGTCAAATGGGGCGACCCGATAGGGTTTTTATGCTCAAATGCTATGTGCCCATTACTCTAGTCATGTAGCAAACTAGCATGATAGATTGGGGTGTAAAAATATTCATTGTGTAAAGAAAAATAAAGGATGTATATAGTCTTCACGAGTAAGATCGTTACAGGGGTTTGATCAATCATTCATAACAATGTCAACTTTATTTATTGGTCAATTCGAGGAAAAGTACAATCATTCATCCTTCAAGTGTCCAGTTTTTCCATAGTTCCAATCTGGTGAAATAGATTTCCATTTGATCGCATCATCGTGTGAGTGTGAACGAATGGTAGTAGAAAATTTGAGTTTATACGAGTGAAAATTTGGTAAATTAGATTGTGTTCAACATAATTAGCATTCTATAAGTACTAGAACCATTAGAGGCTGAAATCAACTGAAGATGAGTCGGTGTCAGATTTTTTTTTATATTAAGTATGGGCATAGGATATGAGTTATATCGTTGGATTTCTTAATAACACTTTAGGTGTTGCTAAGACGATTGATACTAATTGATCCGAGATCAAGATTTTACCCAAAAAGAAAAAAAGAAACACGAATCCTCAATTACCGGTGGAGATGCCATTAGCGATTCGGGTTCCGTGACCATCAAGGTCGCAGGGATGATTCAATACATGCTCAAGGGATTCATCACAAAGTTATTGATTGATATTAGGGTCAAAGTACAACCATATTAGTGGGCTAGTTTTCAAGGTACTCCTAAGACTTTTGGAAATACCGCACCGATTAGGTGTACACCGATAAATGAAAGTTTATGGAAAAGGATTCTCATGGAGGTAAAATTTTTATGAAATAACGATCTCATGAATAAAAAGATAAAATAGTTGCTTAAGTCATCGTGTTCAACTAGATGTTGGTTGGTTTGAATCCTCATTCTCTAGCATCACTAAGGCAATTGAATCGTATTTGAGGAAATCCGGTTGAAGTGTTGGATATGCTGGGGTACAACGGACTATCGACTAGGTAGGATAATAAATTTAGAGAAATCATAGTTTAAGTGCATGGAATAAAGTGTTAGCTTATCCAGTTCTTCAAACTTTGCGTATATTCCTATGTCGAAAGGCGTGACATGAGACTCTACTAAAGTTCCAGTTTATATGGTTTCTTGATAAAATTTTGGAGAGAATATTAAGTTCACTATGACTCTTATATGAATGAAGATAAAATGATGGATTTAATTGATAATAGCTCAGTGTGTCCATGAACATCTTCAACCTGATAGTAGCGTCTATCACTTGCTGGTAAGGTTTAACAATACCAGCTAATTGGTAAGCGGGTCATGAAACCTTCCACTGATAATGGAAACTTAAGTTAATAAATTTTAGATTAGGACTATTTCACCACCTCTAAGTCTCACCAGGATTCACATGCACTACAAATTACTATCTCATGTGCACCCGTGATGATAATTTGTCTTGCACGCTCATCCTAGATCCTCCTGTCTAGTGTTAAAATATCCCACACATGTACTATGAAATACGAAGTGATGCCTAAGATGAAATTCCATCTATGGACTTAGAGATCAACCACTGTTTGAATAACTAGTAGTTATGTAAGGATGGCTCGCTAGAATTGTTGATCCGAGTATTCACTCGAGTTGAAACACACCATGAGAGTTCAGTCTAACGGATTGTAGATGGAAATAGGTACGTGAAACAGACTTGCATATGGGATGTGACTTCGAGAGGTGAAAACGATTTATTGATATTAGTTATTGGACGAAACAAATAGATGTTCTGCCATATGAGGCAGATTAGGGTTCGAGTATGAAATAAGCAAAATGTTCTCAACTATGTGGTCAGTTTACCTTCTAAAGAATATCAACCAAAGACATGAGCTCATGGCTCGGGTGAGTGATGTCATCTTTATGTCAATGTATTTCTAAAATAATATGGGTAAAGGTTTGCCACCACACTGTGTACTTCATACGAGGCCCACGGGTTCAGGCTTCAGGTAGAGTAAGGATAGTAATGTTGGGTTATTTATGATGGTAGGTAATGGAGGGTATTGTTCCAATGAAACCAACCCTTGAAGAGATATGTGCCAATGCTAGGTCTCACCCCTAACATGGATATGAGAAGTCTCGTCATAGTTGACGGCGTCACTGGTATCCTCAAGTTGGTGTCTTCCTTTGCCCTGGTGGTGCGGGATGGGGGTAGATAATAATATGGAAATAAGATTGGTGTGTCCCTCATAAATAGAGGGGATGTGGATTATATCAATAGGCCCACAATATGTTGTATGTTTGGGTGGTATATACGTAAGTACCTTATGTATAACTGTTAGTGTATACCATGTGAGAGTGTCTGTATTAGTTTCAGAATAATGCTAAGTATGAATGTCGCAAGAACTATAGTAATGATTTGTAATTAAGTTTACGTGTGTGTAACTAATGCATTGTGGTTATAGTCTAGAATGCAATGCAATGCAATTCCTAGTTCGCTATAACCAGTGGCTCTGATACTAATCTGTCACAACCTCAAATTCCACAGACGGAGTATAACCGCAAGAGTTCGCTATAACCAGGATCTCAGCCATTAGTCACACCAAACGACTCAATATGGGTTTAGAGAAAAACCATATGTAAAGAAAACCAGAAGCCAATTGAAAGTTCAAGATTTAATAAATGCGGAAGCAAAATGAAAATGCAGTTAAAACACAAACAATTATCTCATAGTAAATGACCACGCAAAACACACATGCACACAAAACTCAAGAAGCATGTAAAGTAAATATGTCTTTCCAAAAACCAAGGATGCCATGAGATGCGCTACGTGCTCTTAATCTTGATAACCTGTGAGAAAACATGCCAAAGTGTGTCAACATAAAGTTGGTGAGTTCACGAGTTTTCAAAACCATAAAATAAACTTGATGTAGATTTAGTAAAGAAAGTATGCGAATCATTCGCAATCAAAGTTGACAGTAATGTATGTACTGTGTGCCTTGGCCAATGCCTCCCTAGCATGGTAAAGATAGGACAATTAATCACCCGTTTGACTTCTGTGGTGCTGGCGCAACCAGCCCGGGTGGGGTTTGTCAGACCTAGTAGTATTGCTAAAAATTTCCTTGCTAAGTAATGTAATCAACGATCTGAATAGTAAGGCAGGAAAGTGACACTAGGTATGGAATGAGGTAGAAAATAATTATTCAACAAGATGATTTTGATTCTTGTTTTTTAACAGTTTTGGGAATGGAAACGGAATATCCTTTTGGTCCTCCGCGAAAAACACCTTCCTTTTTTGAACCCATTCTTAAAGATATAGACTATAAAGTTGAAATCAAAAAATTGAATTTTAGAGTTCGAAGAGCTTTAAAAAAAATAAAAAAAAAGAACCAAAAGCATTTTTATTTGTAAAACAAATAATAAAAGAACTTTTAAAAGGAAAGAAAATTCCATTATTTATACCGAGAGAAATATATGAATCAAATGAAACTGAAATAGAAAAGGATTCTATAATCAGCAATGAGATAATTCACGAATCACTTAGTCAAAATAGCTCTACAGGTTTGACAAATTCTTCACAGGCAGAAGAAGAAATGAAACATAGAATTGATAGAAGAAACACAATCAGAAATCAAATAGAAATAAAGAAAAAAAAGTAACGCCCGGAATAAAAAAAATCAAAAGAATAATGGAGAATCACCCCCAAAACTTGGAAAATATTTAAAATAATAAATCTTGAATTAATAGTTCAATTTTTCATTGAAACAATATACATAGATATCTTTCTATGTATCATTAATATGCGCAGAATCGCTCTACAACTTTTTATGGAATCAACAAAAAAAATTCTTGAAAAATACATTGACAATAACGAAACAAATCAAGAAAAGATTAATAAAACAAAACAAAATAAAATTGACTTGATTTCGACTATGACTATAAAAAAAGCTTTTGATAATCTTAGAAATAGTAAGCGGAAGTCACATATTTTTTTTGATTTATCTTACTTGTCACAAAAATATGTGTTTTTAAAATTATCACAAACCCCTTATTCACTTCAATAAGTTAAGGTCTATTCTTCAGTATAATGGACCGTCTTACTACAAGGATGAAATAAAGGATTTTTTTGGAAGACAAGGAATATTCGATTCCGAAGTAAGACATAAGAAACTTCTAAATTCTGGATGAATCCATGGAAAAACTAGTTAAGAGGTCATTATCAATACGATTTATCTCAGATTCCATGGTCTAGAATAGTCCAATGGTGAAATAGAAAAAATCAATGCCAGACGTCTCAAAATAAGGATCTAAAGAAATGGTATTCCTATGAAAAAGACCAATTATTTTATTACAAAAAAAAACAAAATTCGAAAGTCTATTTATTACCAAATAAAGAAGAGAACTTTCAAAAAAACTCTAGATATGATCATTTATCATATAAATATATTCATTCTGAAACTAAGAAGAAGTCCTATATTTATAGATTATCATGAGAAACAAATAAGAAGCAAGAAAATTCCACCAGAAATCAAGAAAAAATTGTTAACATACTAAAAAATATTTCTATCAAGAATTATCTAGGAAAAAGTGATATTATCTATATGGAAAAAAATACAGATAGAAAATATTTGGGTTGGAAATTGAATACAAATATTCAGGTTGAACTTAATAAGGATCAAATAAGAGATAAAATTCATAATAATGGTCTTTTTTTTATCTTCCGATTGATTCAAATTCCAAAATCAATTACAAGAAGGTATTTTTTGATTGGATGGGAATGTCTTTTGATTGGATGGGAATGAATGAAAAATTCTTAATCTTAAATCGCCTCATATTAAACCATAAAAATTTTTTCTTTCCAGAGTTTGTGATACTTTATCATAAATATAAAGAGAACCCTTGGTTTATCCCAAGCAACTTACTTCTTTTTAATTTGAATATCAATCCAAATTTTAGTGAAAATCAAAATATCAAGGGAAAGCAATGAGGAGACGTTTAAATCTTACACAATTAACTAAAAGGGGAATATTCATTATGGAACCTGCCCGTCTAGCTGTAAAAAATGATGGACAGTTTTTTATGTATCAAATCATAGGTATTTCATTGGTTCATAAAAGTAAGCACCAAAGTAATCAAATATACCGAAACCCCAAAAATGTTGCTAAGAATCATTTTGATGAATCCATTCCAAGACATAAAATAAAAACTCTAAATAGAGACAAAAAGAATTCTGATTTTCTTGTTCCTGAAAAGATTTTATCGTCTAGACGTCGTAGAGAATTGAGAATTCTAATTTCTTTCAATTTAAAGAATCAAAATAATGTGCATAGAAATCAATTCTTTTGCAAGGAGAACAAGATAAAAAACTGGAGTCAATTTTTGGATGAAAGTGAAATTTTTGACATAAAAAAAATGAATTAATTAAATTAAAGTTCTTTTTTTGGCCTAATTATCGATTAGAGGATTTAGCTTGTATGAATCGCTATTGGTTTGACACCAATAATGGGAGCCGCTTTAGTATGTTAAGGATATATATGTATCCCTAATTTAAAATTTTGAGTTTCCTATATATTCTGTTGTTCTATCAATCATATTTTTTATTTTTTCTGTTGTCCGTGATATATAAATATCCATGTTATATGCAAGTTACCCGATGCACACATGTACTGTCTTACATCCCAGTTTAGGATAAAAAAGAAGGAAATGACGTATCAATTAAAGCTATAAATTAATCAACAGAATCTTTGTACTAAACTATTTGGTATCGTTTTTTTGTATCACTATCCAAATGAACTCAAAAATCGGATTGTTTAATGTTAATTGATAAAATGAATATAAAGAAATTATGATTATTGTGTATACTACATTAAAATTTCTGAAATTATTATTACTGATCAATAAAATAAATAACTGTAAAAAGGGGAGTGTCAAATTCTTTTATGGTAAAAAATTCATTTATTTCCATTATTTTGAAAGAACAAGAAGAAAACAAAGAAAACAAAGGGTCTGTTGAATTTCAAGTAGTAAGTTTCACCAATAAGATACGGAGACTTACTTTACATTTGGAATTGCACAAAAAAGACTATTTATCTCAGAGAGGTCTGCGAAAATTCTCGGAAAACGTCAACGGTTGTTGGCTTATTTGTCAAAAAAAATATAGCGCGTTATAAAGAATTAATAGCGCAGTTGGATATTCGAGAGAGAAAAACTCGTTAACGTTAATTTGAAGAGTTAGTTTGAATTATTCGCTTAAAGTTTTAAAGTTTGATGAACTTCTTTTCGCTTTCAGCAATTCATGGAAAAATGAATCAGGAAAAACCTATGACTGTACCATCTACAAGAAAAGACCTCATGATAGTCAATATGGGACCTCTCCACCCATCAATGCATGGTGTTCTTCGACTCATTGTTACTCTAGATGGTGAAGATGTTATTGACTGTGAACTAATATTGGGTTATTTACACCGAGGTATGGAAAAAATTACGGAAAATCGAACAATTATACAATATTTGCCTTATGTAACACGTTGGGATTATTTAGCTACTATGTTCACAGAAGCAATAACTGTAAATGCGCCAGAGCAATTAGGCAATATTCAAGTCCCTAAAAGGGCCAGTTATATCAGAGTCATTATGTTGGAGTTAAGTCATATAGCTTCGCATTTGTTATGGCTTGGCCCTTTTATGGCAGATATTGGGGCACAGACTCCTTTCTTCTATATTTTTTGAGAAAGAGAATTGATATATGACCTATTCGAAGCTACCATCGGTATGCGAATGATGCACAATTTTTTTCGTATTGGTGGAGTCGCTGCTGATTTACCTCATGGCTGGATAGATAAATATTTGGATTTTTGTGATTATTTTTTAACAGGAATTGCTGAATATCAAAAGCTTATTACACGGAATCCTATTTTTTTAGAACGAGTTGAAGGAGTAGGCATTATTGGTGGAGAGGAAGCAATAAATTGGGGTTTGTCGGGACCAATGCTATGATCTTTCGGAATACAATGGGATCTTCGTAAAGTTGATCATTATGAGTGTTATGATGAATTTGATTGGGAAGTCCAATGGCAAAAAGAGGGGGATTCATTAGCTCGTTATTTAGTACGAATCAGTGAAATGACAGAATTCATAAAAATTATTCAACAGGCCTTAGAAGGAATTCCTGGAGGGCCCTATGAAAATTTAGAAATTCGCCGCTTTGATAGAGTAAAAGATACTGTATGGAATGAGTTTGACACAACATGTTATTCAACCCATGTAATCATACAGTTTTACTAATCCATTAATGAAAATACAGCATGTTATCCTACCCTAAGGAGTAAGTTTAAGTAAAGTAATGACACTCACCTTAGGGTGCATAATGGAGTAATTCAATAAGTAATGGTAATCAGACTCAACCTATCATGCAAATAGGTTCATAAGTATGTGATCGTGCAGGTTTATGAAACCCTAAGTATCCAAACAATCCCATTGTTCATGTGCATTAAGAAAGATTTGACCAATTGACTAGCTTTGACTATGTTTGACCTTGATTGACTGAGATTGACCGAATGACTCATTGGTGACCCGTTAAGTATATTATTATTCCACTAGGCACATATAATCACATTAAGCAAGTAAATCGCATCACATAACATGCATAGTTCCAATCTAAACTTTATTACTAATAAAGTTTCTTCTATTCGCAGTCATGATCAAGAACCAACATTTTTAGTAAACCAACTTGGCTAACATGTTTAAGTAGTTAAGCTAATATACCCTAGATTATCACATCTCGTGTAGCACGTCTAAGTCACATTATGCAATTTACATATCTAATAAAGTTACTAACTTTAGAAAGCCACAATCATAAAATCCATGTTTTTATGTCGTAAGATGTCTGTTGATGGGAAATTAACATTCTTATATGCTTAGGTAATCTTTAAAAGATAAATTCAATCATTATCTTTCATGGAACACACATTGGTTTTTCTTTACACATGTCAAAGTCCATAAAGTTTTATCTTTGGGTAAGTTAAATACACTTGACTCGTTTACTACCAATTATGACTATTATCACATAGATATGTCATCACTAACATATCATCATCCCCAACATTATCATGCAAACCTAATATATAATATATACTAGTCATCATTTCCAATAACGTTTCTATATATCTAGAAACTCTAAGCAATCCTTGACCATCGAGGTTAGTTTATGAGATTCAACTCAATAGATTATGTAACACCCCCAATTTTATTAAAAAAGAAGAGAAAAGGAAAGTATCTAGAAAGAAAGGAATATGGACACAAAGTGGAGGGGCTAAAGTTGTAGAAAGGACAAAACTTATTATTTTAATAAGAATGGAGGTATGGCCGCCCACTTCAAAAGCAAAATCTGCTTTTTTGCTCTTGGTTGAAGAAGAAGAAGAACTTAGTTTTAGAGAGAGAAAGAGGAAGAAGGAGCTGCAAAGGTAAGTTTCTTATGTATATGTTCGGTTTTAACCGAATTCACAGCTTCTTGACCGAATTTCTTGGTGTTTAGTGGTTGTTTTCGGGATTTTTAGTGCTAAAATCATGGGGGTGCTTCAGACCCGAAGTGTTTTGCTTGAAGGTTGCTTCAAATGAGTTTCTATAACCCCTATTTTACTGATTTTCAACTTCTTGGGGCTATTATGCATACCGAATAAACGTTTTAAAGAGTTAACCGAATGTTTCTGCAATTTGTTCGAATGATGTTCTGTGATTTAAGTTTTGATGCTATTTTGGTGGTTAGAATTGTTGTTAGTATGTTTTAAGGGCCTTAGTATGTTAGATTTGTGTTTGGGTGGTGTTAGAATGTTAATCGGGTGTGTTTGGTAGTTTAGAAATGTTCAGAAGTTCTCATGCGCCCAACTTATCTCATGCGCCTGACTGTCCTCATGTGCCCAAGGTCATGCGCCCAAATAGTGGACATGCGCCTGAACAGTAGTTCATGCGCCCAGAATAAGGGTTGATGCGGCCAAATAGTGCCCATGCGCCCAGAGTTGCGCATGCGCCTAAGTGTTGATGCGCCTAAGCAGGGCTCCTGCGCCTGCATAGTGGTAATGCGCCTACATAGTTATAATGCGCCCAGACTTTTATACTTAGAATTTTTATGCTCATGCGCTAGAAATGTTCCATGTGCCTCATTTTGGACATAGGATTTTCTAAGTGGTTTTATGTGGTAGATGTTTGAGATAGGTCCCATTGTGATGTGATGGCTTATTCTTGCTGTATGCATGATGATGTGATGAGGTTTATGATGTGTGTGTGTGTGTGTGTGTGATGTGTTATCTTTCTTCATTAAACGGTTTTCAAAGCGTATGTGTTATGTTATATTATACGTTGTGTATTATGTTATGACTTTACGTGGTATGATGTATGTATGTGCATGCGTAAAGTATTATGTAACAAAGTGAAAGATAACGATAATGAAAAGTGAAACGTATCGAATGAATGAAAGTCTTGCAAGCGATGAATGGAGGTGCATGACCATGTTGTCGTTAGCTTAACTGTGTGCGGTTTAGCTAACCCGAAGGATGCACACAGGGAGTCTATCCATGCGATAGACTCGATGGGAGTCTAATAATGACTCGAAGGGGGTCTAATCCTTGAGGTTGACCCGAATGATGTCGTGATGCTCGCCCCAGTACTGTGTCAGTCAACGGACATGAGTCGGGGGTTTGTTTACAGGCCCCAGCATAGTATCAGTCTTCAGACATAAGTCGGGGGTTTTGCAAACAGAGACGGGATCCTTGTCGCGTACCCCGGTACTGTGTCGGTCTTCGGACATGAGTCGGGGGTTTGTTTACAGGCCCCGGCATAGTATCGGTCTTCGGACATGAGTCAGGGGTACTTCATGAGATAGGATCTGATTAATGGTAAAGATGTAATGAACGAACGAATGAACTATGATGAAGATAATAAATAAATATTATCAATGTGTACGTATAATGTGTGATCGCGTATGATTGTGAAGGTTATGATTTAACGAAAGTAAAATATTTTATTTATAAAATTAGAACTCACTCAGCGTCGCTGACTTTTTGTATGCATGATAGTTGGCAGGTATTTTGTTGATGCTGAGGAGTTGCAGGCATGGATGCATACATTACTGGGGACGTATTGAGGCTGGAATCCACGTTTTGTTATAATGTCATATTTTGAAATGTAACAATAATGTATTGTGATGACATGTTTTTAATTACTAATGAAAGTTTTTAAATTCCGCTGCAAAAGTAATGTATGTTTTTGAAATGTTTTTTATGCAATGACGGTCCAGCTGTAAGTGTCCCGGGAACGGGGCCTTACAAGTTGGTATCAGAGCTAAAGTTTAAGAGAATTAGGTAAATATTTTCAAAAACCTAATCTTAAACTGAGAATGGGATGAAAGGAAAGGGATGCCAGTCCTAATAGCTAGGTGCCTGCAGGTAAAAGTTTTATGTAAGGGTTTTATGTAAGTTAAATGTTAACCGGAATTATGTGTGCATGTTATGTGGCTTGTGTGCTTTTGTGTAGATTTAGATACTGATGTAGTCAGGATAGGAAATGCTTGGGGAATGAAGGGTAAAGTAAGTGGCTAATCACAACTGACCACTGTGATTAGGGACTTACTATACTTGACGTAACTCGAGCTATTACCTTGATTGACCGTGTTGGTGTTTGAATCTTGTAGTGTTCTAGATGGCTGGCGATAGGTCTTCTGAGGCTTCATGAGGTAGAGGTCAGGGTGGACGTGGTGTTAGGCCGCGTGTTACGAGGAGCAGGGCCAAGACTGCTGAGACGGCTCCTGAAGAGCCAGAGCTTCGTCACCAGGATGGTGAAGATGAGAGTGCCAACCTAAGAGCCTCAATGAAGGAGGCAGTGGTCGAGGAGGTTCATCAGGTCATGCAGACGATTCTGCCGTCTGTAGTGACTGAAGTTATTCGTGCTGTGAGGGATGACGAGAAGAATGAGAAAGAGGAGAGGAGGAGAATTGCACGGTTAGG
Source organism: Flaveria sonorensis (assembly GCA_025506505.1). Taxonomy (NCBI): domain Eukaryota; kingdom Viridiplantae; phylum Streptophyta; class Magnoliopsida; order Asterales; family Asteraceae; genus Flaveria; species Flaveria sonorensis. Next base: position 24,465,192 of record CM046432.1, on the reverse strand, counting down.
AGGTGAAGCTGGAGGTTCTGGTGATATGGAGCAACCCGATGCTGACATGGTTGTCTCTAGTGACGATAAGGAGGAGGAGGAAGCGGTGCCGGAGACGAAGGGATGCAGCTATGGAGCATTCCAAAGGTGTAGGCCCCCTATGTTTGATGGAAATGGGAGTGCTGCTGTTACACAATGTTGGGTGAGAGAGATGGAAGCGGTACCTGACATCAGCGAGAGCCGCGAGGATCAGAAGGTGAAGTTTGCTACCCACTCATTTGTGGATTCAGCCTTATGCTGGTGGGACAACATTGTCCAGGCTAAGGGTACCAGGGTAGTCGGGAGGATGAGGTGGAAGGAGCTGAAGAGGTTGGTAATTAAGGAGTTTCATAGAGAGCTTGACAAGGTCGAGAGGAAGTTCCTACAGCTAGAGGCGGGAACGATGACTCACCAGCAGTACACCACGAAGTTCAACGAGATGGCAAGCCTGGTGCCAGATCAGGTGACGTCTGTGTCATGAAAGATCAAAAGGTATATTCAAGGTCTGCCAACAGATATCCGCAGACATCTGATCGCTTCCCGGCCAGGTACGTTAAGGTCGGTGGTCGACCTAGCGGGGAGGCTGTATGACGAGCGAGAGGTGGTGGCTATAATGGATGAAGAGGAGGAGCGAGGTTATGTTAAGAGTGGGAACGGAAGGCGGGATAACGATGATGGTGAATTTATGGCTGGAGGTAAGACGATGAGGTTCGATGATCGGAAGAGGATAACTGAGAGGGAAGAGGTATGCAAGAAGTATGGTAAAGGCCATATGGGGGAGTGTAGGTGGGGATCGAACGTCTGCTTCTAGTGTGGAAGATAGGGCCACAGGGCGAGGGATTGTCACATGCTAAATGTTACGACTGTGGTGAGACTGGACATAGGAGCAGAGACTGCAAGAAGTCGAGGGCAAAAAGCTCCGATGCAAGGAAGGGGAGCAGAGGATGAAGGTCAGAGCATTCGCTATGACCGAGAAGAGACTAGAGCGGACTCCGACATGAAGTCAGGTACATTTCTGGTAATTTAAATTTGTGCATCTGTGCTTTGATAGTGGTGCTAGTAGTAGTTTCATTCCTGCTGCCTTCTGTGATAAGTTGCACGTTAGGAGTAGGAAAATCGATAAGCCCTTTGATGTAGAAATTGCTACTGGTAAGTCCACTAGGATACCTGATGCCCTAGAGGATTGCACGATAGAATTAAGAGAGTGCGTGTCTCCTGCTAGACTGTTCAGGACAGACGTAGGTGGATAGACGTACACCTTCGGATGAATTGGCTAGTAGCCTATGAGACAAAACTCCAAGTGTCGCAAGAAGATGGTTTAATCTACCACGCCCGACAAGAGTTCGGTGCCGACCTACGGCGATGGAGTAATGATGAAGGCCTCGTCATGGAGAGGGGGATCATCTGATTCAGAGAAACAAGGAAAGCTATTACCAAGTTATATAAGGCCATTCTGAATTGTTGCTCAGGTAAGAGAAGTGGCATGTAGACTGGAGCTACCGATGTGTTAAGTGGAAGTCATCCAACGTTCCATGTATCTCGTCTAAGAAAGTGCTCAATCAATGAGGATATGATCGTGCCATTAGAGAATACTGAGATGGACAAAGGATTCTACTACGAGAAGCAACAGGTGGCCGTTTATGATAGAAAGAAGAGAAGGGCTAAGGAAAATGGTGGTTCCACTTGTGCGAGTACAGTGTAGCCCAGAAGGGGACTAAGCCTACGTATAAGATCAAGGAAGAGGTGATACAACATCACCCGTAACTGTTCGAGAAGTGACAGGTTTCGGGGACGAAACCTATTTAAGGGTGGACTTGTAACACCCTGAATTTTATTAAAAAAGAAGAGAAAAGGAAAGTATCTAAAAAGAAACGAAAATGGACACAAAGTGGAGGGGCTAAAGTTGTAAAAAGGACAAAACTTATTATTTTAATAAGAATGGAGGTATGGCCGCCCATTTCAAAAGCAAAATCTGCTTTTTTGCTCTTGGGTGAAGAAGAAGAAGAAGAACTTGGTTTTAGAGAGAGAAAGAGGAAGAAGGAGTTGCAAAGGCAAGTTTCTTAAGTATATGTTCGGTTTTAACAGAATTCACAGCTTCTTGACCGAAGTTCTTGGTGTTCAGTGGTTGTTTTCCGGAGTTTTAGTGCTTAAATCGTGGGGGAACTTCAGACCCAAAGTGTTTTGCTTGAAGGTTGCTTCAGGTGAGTTTCTTGAACCCCTATTTTACTGATTTTCAACTTCTTGGGGCTATTATGCATACCGAATAAATGTTTTAAAGAGTTAACTGAATGTTTCTGCAATTTGTTCGAATGATGTTCTGTGATTTAAGTTTTGATGTTGTTTTGTTGGTTAGAATTGTTGTTAGTATGTTTTAAGGGCCTTAGTATGTTAGATCTGTGTTTGGGTGGTGTTAGAATGTTAATCGGGTGTTTTTGGTAGTTTAGAAATGTTCAGAAGTTCTCATGCGCCAACTTATCTCATGCGCCTAACTGTCCTCATGTGCCCAAGGTCATGCGCCCAAATAGTGGACATGCGCCTGGACAGTAGTTCATGCGCCCAGAATAAGGGTTGATGCGCCTAAGTGTTGATTATGCGCCCAAATAGTGCCCATGCGCCCAGAGTTGCCCATGCGCCTAAGTGTTGATGCGCCTAAGCAGGGCTCATGCGCCTGCATAGTGGTAATGAGCCTACATAGTTGTAATGCGCCCAGACTTTTATACTTAGAATTTTTATGCTCATGCGCCTGAAATGTTCCATGTGCCTCATTTTGGACTTAGGATTTTCTAAGGGGTTTTATGAGGTTGATGTTTGAGATAGGTCCTATTGTGATATGATGGTTTATGCTTGATGTATGCATGATGATGTGATGAGGTTTATGATGTGTGTGTGTGATGTGTTATCTTTCTTCGTTAAACGGTTTTCAAAGCGTATGTATTATGTTATATTATACGTTATGTATTATGTTTTGACTTTACGTGGTATGATGTATGTATGTGCATGCGTAAAGTATTATGTAACGAAGTGAAAGATAATGATAATGAAAAGTGAAACGTAACGAATGAATGAAATTCTTACAAGCGATGAATGGAGGTGCATGACCATGTTGTCGTTAGCTCAACTGTGTGTGGTTTAGCTAACCTGAAGGATACACACAGGGAGTCTATCTATGAGATAGACTCGATGGGAGTCTAATAATGACTCGAAGGGGGTCTAATCCTTGAGGTTGACCCGAATGATATCGTGATGCTCGCCCTGGTACTATGTCACCTTCGGACATGTCGGGGATTTGTTTACAGGCCCCGGCACAGTATCAGTCTTTGGACATGAGTTGGGGGTGTTGCAAACAGACGGGATCCTTATCGCGTACCCCGGTACTATGTCGGTTTCGGACATGAGTTGGGGGTTTGTTTATAGGCCCCGGCACAGTATCGGTCTTCGGATATGAGTCGGGGGTATTGCATGAGATAGGATCTGATTAATGGTAAAAGATGTAATGAACGAACAAATGAACGATGATGAAGATAATAAATAAATATTATCAATGTGTACGTATAATGTGTGATCGCATACGATTGTGAAGGTTATGATTTAACGAAAGTAAAGTATTTTATTTATAAAACTAGAACTCACTCAGCGTCGCTGACTTTTTGTATGCATGATAGTTGGCAGGTATTTTGTTGATGTTCAGGAGTTGCAGGCATGGATGCATACGCTACTATGGACGTATTGAGGCTGGCATCCACGTTTTGTTATAATGTCATATTTTGAAATGTAACAATGATGTATTGTGATGACATGTTTTTAATTACTGATGAAAGTTTTTAAATTCCGCTGCAAAAGTAATGTATGTTTTTGAAATTTTTTTATGCAATGACAGTCCAGCTGTAGGTGTCCTGGGAACGGGGCCTTACAGATTACTTCTATAATATTTAACCAACTTGTTCGTAACAATACAACCTCCCAACCAAGTCTATCATGCATATTCAAAACTAACAAAGTTTCTATATTTGGCCAACTACTAGAAACGAGCTATGTTTTTAACATTTGATCAATTTGAATATGTTTATACACCAAAATTGACCCACTAACATCATCCCAAATTGTCATGCATGCCCAAACCCGCATTACAAAATACTAACCCATTAAAGTTTCCTTTATTGGAAACATATGAACAAATCATGCACAATTTCTCACACCAACACCCAATTCATTTATTCATGCATGCCACAACTTACAAACGCCATTAGATCACTCTAAATGTACCAAATTATGCAACCTAGCAAGCAATTCTAAATTAAAGTTACTAATACCATTAACATATAAACAATTCCGCATCTTTATCATTAATTTTTGTTGCTTGGATGAACCTAGGGTTTTATGACCATAGGGTCGAACAATACATAAAACCTACAAGAGTTCTTACCTGCTTGCCTTAATTTTCGTTAAGTGGTGATTCCTTGATGCTAGAAACATCCAAGAATCATACCCAAATTGAACCAAATATGAATGGAGGTCGAAACCATATCAAATGACCTCAGAATTGAGTGATTCAAGTGGCCATGCGTCCGTCTCTGTAACGCCCGAAAATTTCCAAGAAAAAGAAGGCGGGTGAAGTTGTCGCACGAAAGGAAGTTTTCACTTGAGAAGTTCATGCGAAAAGCTCAGCTGGGTATAAATAGCTGAGAACACCCAGTCTGACTCCATTTCACGCGAAAAGTTTAGCTGCTAGAGAGAGAAATCGGCTGCGTAGAGAGAGAAAGTAAAGAATCCAAGTGTTTAAGGTATGTACGTGTAGTAACTCGTGTTATGTACTAAGAAGGGATTATTGATGAATATAACGCATGGTTATGTAGTTTTAGCTTGACAAAGGCTTCGGGAAGGTTGCGGTTGTGCTAGTACTTCAAGAAGTGAGTTTCTAGTCCCTTTTTTAAGCAAGTTTTATGTTTTTGGGGCTATTATGCATACTATAACGTTTCTAAATGAGTGTTTATGCTTGGTATGCTATTGTTTAAGATGTTTGCATGTTAGAACAGCCTTAGACGCAATAAGTTGTGATTGGGCGGGAAAAACTTGTAGTTTTCGTGCGAGCGCTTTTGATGTACGTTAAGATTTTGATTTCAAGGAAGTTCTTGCGTGAAAGGTGTAGTTTTCACACTATATGCATGTTTTCACGCGACAGGTAGTTCTCGTGTGATTTGTTAGTTCTCGGGCGACATGTGGTTCTTGCGTGACTTGACAGTTTTCGCAAGATAGGATGGTTCTCTCGCGAAAGTGGTAGTTCTTGCGCGAGATGTTGCTTATGTATGTTAAGTTTCTGGATGCTAAGCTGTTATGTGTGATGCGTTATCTTTTCACATTAAACTATTTTAAACTTTATGCTTTATGATGTGACTTTACTAGATATGTATGAGTATGTAAGTAAAGTATTACGTAACAAAAGTGAAAGATAAGGATGATGAAAGTGGAACGTAATGAATGAATGAAAGTCTTGCAAGCAAAATAAAAGGAGGTTTACAACTCATTGAGGAGTTGTTAGCTCAACTGTGTGCGGTTTAGCTAACCCATGAGGATGCACACAGGGGGGTCAGTCTTTGTGAATGATCAAGACGTACTAAAACGGGATCCTTCTCGCTTGACCCCAAGACGGAAGTTGCTTTGTGCACAATGATGGGGCGTAGCATATGACAGGATCTAGATTAAAAGTGAAAGAACGTAAACTAAAGAAAGTACGAAAATGAATGATTATGAACGATGATGATAAGATAATATAATTATTATCAAGATGTACGTACGATGTGTAATCATGAACGAAAGTAAAGGATATGTTTTAACGACAAGTAAAGTATTTTTAAATATAAACTAGAACTCACTCAATGTAGCTGACTTTTTGTATGAATAATAGTTGGCAGGTAACTGTGTGATGCTGAGGAGGTGCAGGCATGGATGCATAAGCTACTAGGAATGATTTGCGTCTAGCATCCATATTTTTGGAAATGATTATTGTATCAACAAAAGTTTGAGATATAAATGAATAATTTGATGTATTGACACGATTTTAATCATGAATTAAAAGTTTTAAGTCCGCTGCAAATGATGTGTTTTAAATGTATTATGCGATGATTGACCAATTGTAAGCGTCCCGAGAAGGGGGCCTTACAAGTTGGTATCAGAGCCAAAGTTTAAGAGAATTGGGTAAAATATTTCAAAAAAAAACCTAAAACATAAACTGAGAATAGGACGAAAAAAGGAAGGGATGCCAGTCCTAGTAACTACATGCCTGCAGGTAAAGGTTTTACGTAAATGTTTTATGTAAGATAATAAAAAGGAATTATGTGCGCGTGTTATGTGATTTATGTGCCCTAGTAGATTTAGATACTAATATAGTCGGGATAGGGAATGCTTGGAGAAGGAAGAGTAAAGTAAGTGGCTAATCACAACTGGCCACTGTAATTAGGGACTTACTATACTTGACGCAATCTGAGCTATTGCCTTGAATGACCGTATTGGTGTTTGAATCTTATAGCGCTTAGATGGCTGGTGGTAGATCTTCGAAGGCTTCCCGAGGTGAAGTGCGTGGTGGACGTGGTGCTGGAACACGTGCCACGAGGAATAAGGCTAGAACTATCGAGACGGCACCTGCAGATCCCGAGATTAATCACCATGAGGGCGGTGATGAGAGTGTTAATCTGAGGGCCTCAGTGAAGGAGACGGTGGTTGAGGAAGTTCATCATGTCATGCAGATGATTATGCCGTCTTTAGTGACCGAGGTCATTCGCGCTGTGAAGGAGGATGAAAAGAAGGAGAAGGAGGAGAGGAGGAAAACTTCTAGGCGAGGGGGCGAAAAAGGAGGTTCAGGGGCAAGGGAGCAACCGGATACTGAGATAGTTGTCTCTAGTGATGATGATGAGGAGGAGGCGGCACAAGAAACTGCAAAAGGGTGCAACTATGGGGTATTGTAAAGATGCAAGCCCCCGACTTTTAACAGGAATAGGAATGCTACTGTTGCTCACCGATGGGTGAGAGAGATGGAGGCGGTACTTGATATTAGCAAGTGCTGAGAGGATTAGAAGGTAAAGTTTGCTACCCACTCGTTTGTGGATTCGGCCTTGTGCTGGTAGGACAATATTGTCCAGGCCGAGGGTAGTAGGGTGATTGGGAGGATGAGGTGGAGTGAACTGAGGAAGCTGGTAATTAAGAAGTTTTGTCCTCACAGGGAACTCGATAAGGTCGAGAGGGAGTTCCTGCAGTTGGAGGCGGGAACTATGACGCACCAACAGTACACGATGAAGTTTAATGAGATGGCAAGGTTACTGCCAGATCAGGTGACGCCTGTGTCATGAAAGATTAAGTGGTACATCCAGGGTCTGCTGGGGATATCCGCAGACACATGATCGCTACCCGCCCAAGTACGTTTAGGTCAGTGGTAGATTTGGTAGGAAGACTGTACGATGAGAGGGAGGAGGTGACCATGGTGGAGGTGAACAGGAAGGTAAGTGGAGATAGGAAATGGAGTGGGAAACGTTTTGGCGGTGGTGGTTTCACCCCCAAAGGAATGAAGGCAAAGGTGGAGGGTCGCAGGGCAGCTGCGACGAGGTAGTGGCGAAGGTGTGCAGCAAGTGTGGGAGAGACCATGTGGTGGAATGTAAGTGGGGATCGAACGTCTGCTTCAAGTGTGGGAGGCCTGGTCATGTGGCGAGAGATTGCGGGGTTATAAAGTGTTATAACTATGGTGAAGAGGGCCATATGAGCAGGGATTGCAAGAAGCCGAGGGCCGAGAACTCCAGGGCAAGGAAGGGGACTAAGAATGAGGGGCAGAGGGTGAAGGCCAGGGCATTCACTACGACTTAGGAGGAGGCTAGAGTGGACCCCGATGTTGTGTCAGGTACATTCCTAGTTAACCAGACTTGTGCCTCTGTACTTTTTGATTCCGGTGCTAGTAGGAGTTTATTTTTGCTGCCTTCTGTGATAAGTTGCCCGCTAGGAGTAGAAAGATTGATGAGCCCTTCGATGTAGAAACTGCTATTGGTAAGTCTACCAGGATTTCTGATGTGGTAGAGAATTGTGACGTAGAACTGGAAGGCCATAGGTTCTCTGCTAGATTGTTCGTGATGCCCTTAGGTGGATTCGATGTAGTCCTAGGGATGGATTGGCTAGCAGCCTATAAGGCAAATATTGTGCGTCGTAAGAAGATGATTCAATTAACTGCGTCAGATGGGAGTTCAGTGACGATCTATGGCGATAGGGTTACTATGGTTCCGAAGGTGATTTCGATGATTGCGGCTGAGAAGTGTATGAGGCGTGGATGTGGTGCCTATCTAGCCTATGTGAAGGATGTGGATGTATCGGTACCATGATTGTCGGACGTGCCGGTAGTGTGCAACTTCCTGACGTATTCCCGGAAGACTTATCAGGTGTGACACCTGACCGTGAGATCGAGTTCCAGATTGACATGATACCTGGTGTCCAACCTGTTGCTAAGGCGTCGTATCGTCTAGCTCCCTCGGAGATGAAAGAGTTGATGACCCAGCTGCAAGAGCTGTTGGATAAGGGATTCATTCGACCAAGTATCTCTCCATGGGGTGCTCCGGTCTTGTTTGTGAAGAAGAAGGACGGTAGCATGAGGATGTGCATCGACTACCGTGAGCTGAACAAGTTGACCGTGAAGAACCAGTATCTATTACCGAGGATTTATGACTTATTTGATCAGCTCCAAGGTGCCAGTTGGTTCTCGAGGATAGATCTCTGATCTGGTTACCATCAGTTGAAGGTGAAGGAGCAGGATATACCTAAAACAGCTTTTCGCATGCGTTATGGACACTACGAGTTTCTTGTTATGTCCTTTGGTTTAACTAACGCGCCAGCTGCTTTTATGGATTTGATGAATAGGGTGTGTCAACCGATGTTGGATAAATCAGTGATTGTGTTCATTGATGATATCTTGATTTATTCGAAGAGCGAAGAGGAACATGCCGGTCATATTCGGGAGGTGCTGGAAACGCTTAGAAGGGAGAAGCTGTATGCCAAGTTCTCCAAGTGCACATTCTGGTTGCGCAAGGTTTAGTTTCTGTGTCATGTGGTCAACCCGAAAGGGATCATGGTGGACCCGACAAAAGAGGAGGTGGTGATGCAATGGAAGTCTCCAAAGATGCTATCTGAGATTCGTAGTTTCTTGGGTTTGGCGGGCTATTACAGAAGATTCATCCAAGACTTTTCCAAGATAGCTTCACTATTGACCAAGTTGACCCAGAAGGAGGTGAAGTTTGTATGGGGTCTAGAACAGGAGAATGCTTTTAAAGAGCTAAAGACGAGATTGACCCAAGCTCCTGTCTTAATGTTACCCGAAAGGAGCGAAGGCTTAGTGGTCTATTCGAAAGCTTCTTATTCGAGGTTGGGTTGCGTGCTAATGCAACGGGGGAGGGTAATAGCCAATGCGTCCCGACAGTTGAAAATCCACGAGGCTAACTACCCTACCCATGATTTGGAATTAGCGGCTTCGCATTGAAGATTTAGAGGCACTACTTGTACGGAACGAAGTGCACTATCTTCACTGACCATAAGAGCTTGAAGTACTTTTCGAGAAAAGGATCTCAATATGAGGCAAAGGAGGTGGTTATAGTCGATCAAGGATTATGATTGTGAGATCCACTACCATCCGGGCAAGGCCAACGTAGTGGCGGATGCCCTTAGCCTAAAAGAGAGACCAGAGTCGATTCGGGTAAAGGCTTATCAGTTGTTAATGACCTCTGATGTGATGAAGCAGGTCAAGGAATTTCAGGATGAGGTGTTAAAAGAGGATCGAATCAACTCCGAAAGGATGAAAGGCCTAGTCATGGAGTTGGGTGAAAACACACTCGGTGTTAGAACCCGATTTGGGTGGATGTGGATTCCTCGTTACGAGGATCTACGGGGAAAGATCATGGATGAGGCCCATAAGACTCGATAATCAATTCACCCCGATGCCACCAAGATGTATCAGGATATGAAGAAAGATTACTGGTGGCTGGGAATGAGGCGTGACATAGCAGAGTATGTGAGTAAGTGCCTTACTTGCCTGCAAGTGAAGGAGGAGCATCAGAAGCCATACGGGAAGATCCAACCTTTGGATATACCCGAGTGGAAATGGGAGCACGTGACCATGGACTTCATTACGAAGTTGCCACGTACGACAAGAGGGTATGATGCCATATGGGTGATAGTAGACCGTCTGACGAAGAGTGCTCACTTTCTACCGATCTTTGAGACGTATTCCTCTGAGAGGTTGGCAGATCTATTCATCAAGGAGATCGTGGCTAGTCATGGTGTACCGGTGTTTATCGTGTCAGACCGTGACACCCGGTTTACATCCAATTTTTGGAAGAGATTTCATGACGCAATGGGGACGAAGCTACATATCAGTACGGCTTACCATCCTCAGATAGATGGTCAATCAGAGAGGATGATTTAGATGCTGGAGGATATGCTACGGGCATGAGTCATTGATTTTGTTGGAAGTTGGGATGAACATTTACCGTTAGCTGAGTTCTCATATAACAACAGTTATCATGCCAGTATTAGTATGCCTCCTTATGAGATGCTATACGGTAGGAAGTGTAGAACGCCCGTATGTTGGGGCGATAGTGGCCAGAAGGAGTTGGGAAGCATTGAGGTGATTGAGGCTACGATTGAGAAGTTGGAGAAGATCAAGTCCCTTATGAAGGAAGTGAAGGATAGACAAGATTTATATGCCGGCAAGAGGCGTAGACCGATTGAATTCAAGGTGGGTGATAGAGTTATGCTGAAGGTCTACCCGTGGAAAGGGATCATCTGGTTCCGAAAGCGAGGAAAGCTAAGCCCGAGTATGTAGGGCCTTTCCAAATTATTGCTCGGGTAGGAGAGGTGGCCTATCGATTGGAGCTACCCGATGAGTTAAGTGGAATTCACCCGATGTTCCATGTATCTCATCTGAGAAAGTGCTTAGCCGACGAGGATATGATTATACAACTGGAGGATAGTGAGGTTGATGAACAACTTAATTATGTGGAGTAACCGGTGGCCATCACTGATAGAGAGGAGAAGAGGTTAAGGAACAAAGTGGTTCCACTTATGCGTGTGTACAGTGGAAACACCGAAAGGGGTCTGAGTCTACATGGGAGACAGAGGAAGAGATGAGACAGCATTACCCGCAGCTGTTCGAGAGCTAACAGGTTTCGAGGACGAAACCTCAATAAGGGGGGTGGACTTGTAACGCCCGAAAATTTCGAAGAAAAAGAAAGCAGGTGAAGTTCTCGCGCGAAGGAATTTCTCACGAGAGAAGTTCATGCGAAAAGCTCAACTTAGTATAAATAGCTGAGAACACCCAGTCTGACTCCATTTCGCATGAAAAGTTTAGCTGCTAGAGAGAGAAATCGGCTACATAGAGAGAGAAAGTGAAGAATCCAAGTGTTTAAGGTATGTACGTGTAGTAACTCGTGTTATGTACTAAGAAGGGATTATTGATGAATATAACGCATGGTTATGTTTTTTTCGCATGGCATAGGCTTCGGGAAGGCTGCGGTTGTGCTAGTACTTCAAGAAGTGAGTTTCTAGTCCCTTTTTTACGCAAGTTTTATGTTTTTGGGGCTATTATGCATACTAGAACGTTTGTAAATGCGTGTTTATGCTTGGTATGATGTTGTTTAAGATGCTTGCATGTTAGAACAGCCTTAGACGCAATAAGTTGTGATTGGGTGGGAAAAACCTGTAGTTTTCGTGCGAGCAGTTTTGATGTACGTTAAGATTTTGAATTCTGGGAAGTTCTCGCGAAAGGTGTAGTTTTCGCGCGATATGCATGATTTCGTGCGACAAGTAGTTCTCGTGCGATTTGTTAGCTCTCGCGCGACATGTGGTTCTCGCGCGACTTGATGGTTTTCGTGCGATAGGATGGTTCTCGCGCGAAAGTGATAGTTCTCACGCAAGATGTTGCTGATGTATGTTAAGCTTCCGCATGCAAAGCCGTTATGTGTGATGTGTTGCCTTTTCACATTAAACGATTTTAAAACTTTATGCTTTATGATGTGACTTTACTAGATATGTATGAGTATGTAAGTGGAACGTAAAGAAAGTGAAAGATAATGATGATGAAAGTGGAACGTAATGAATGAATAAAAGTCTTGCAAGCAAAATGAAAGGAGGTTCACTACTCATTGAGGGGTTGTTAGCTCAACTGTGTGCAGTTTAGCTAACCCATGAGGATGCACATAGGGGGGTCAGTCTTTATGACTGATCAAGACGTACGAAAACGAGATCCTTGTCGCTTGACCCCAAGACGGAAGTTGCTTCGTGCACAATGATGGGGCATAGCATATGACAGGATTTAGATTAAAAGTGAAAGAACGTAAACGAAAGAAAGTACGAAAATGAACAATTATGAACGATGATGATAAGATAATAATAATTATTATCAAGATGTACGTATGATATGTGATCATGAACGAAAGTAAAGGATATGTTTTAATGACAAGTAAAGTATTTTTAAATATAAACTAGAACTCACTTAGCGTAGCTGACTTTTTGTATGAATAATAGTTGGCTGGTAACTGTTTGTGCTAAGGAGGTCTAGGCATGGATGTATAAGCTACTGGGAATGATTTGCGTCTGGCATCCACATTTTTGGGAATGATTATTGTATCAACAAAATTTTGAGATGTAAATGAATAATTTGATGTATTGACACTATTTTAATCATGAATGAAAAGTTTTAATTCCGCAGCAAATGATGTGTTTTAAATTTATTATGCGATGATTGACCAATTGTAAGCATCCCGAGAACAGGGCCTTATAGTCTCACTGAGCTCTACCATCAGCACTACTTTCTGCCATCGGACGCCGCCGGATCCGTCGCAAGGAAGCCAAGCAGTGGCTGGAAACTTCCCCGGAGCACTCTTCTGCTCGGAAAAATAAAAACCTAATTTCTAGGTTTGAAATCAAAATCCCAACGGTGAAAACCTTCGTATATGTGTCTAGAACCTCCTTTAAAAGTTTTGCGTCGATCCAATGGTTAAATTTTCGGGGATCATCCGATCTCTGCTACATGTTTCTTCAAAAACGGAAATTGAGATTGGGGTGAACGATATTTGGGTGAATGGGGGTTAGGGTTGGCTAGTATTTATTAGGTAGTGTAATTAGGAAGTTGGGTGGGCTTTTTGTGGGCTTCTGGTCAGGTTTTGCTATTTTACAGGTCTTTTTGTGCTAAAACTCCAACTAACGAAGCGAAACTTTCTAAATTATAAAAACAAACACTCACGCATTTTATATATCAATTTTATATATATCTATCTAGTGCATAACTATATAATTTCCAGGTATCGTATAATCGCATAACACATAGCTTCATCGAAACAGGTAGCATATAAATTCACAAAATTTATATTTATTTATTTGCTCAAAATATTTATTATTAATTTTGATCACCAACGTTCGGGTACAAACTCATGTGTGTGAAATCATGTGACTTGCATCCGTAACTTAACTGGATAACGAGATGTTACTAATGAAGTTAACGTAATTAACCTAAAAATGTCGGGTGTCACATAATCCCATTGTTGAAAAAATTTTCATCCCGAAAATTTGAGTAAAGATGATACAGGTCTTAATAGAAAAGAAAATTTTAGATTTATGACATTATCACTTTGTTGAAAGAAATTTCGTCCTGAAATTCAACGAATACAGCAAGAGGAGGATACAAAACTTTAAACAGATAAGGGTATTTTTCCTCGCACTCCCACGCGATGTGAACTCAGGTTTAAGATTCGAGTTCCCATAGATTTGACCACAATGATCTTATAGTGATTAAGTGATTTCAGTTTTTGGTTCAAGATCTCAAATGGTTCTTCAATGAACCGTGATAGGTCATTAAATTGCATCACATCAAGTGGAAAGATTGGTGTTGCTTTAGATAATCATCTATGTTGATGAAGAACATTCATGTACGCCACTCCATTCTTCTGATAGGCTCGGTTGGTAGGCGATTTAGATCAATCCTCCTTAGGCTTTCGAATGATACAATCACATTATAGATTTAGATTGTCTTATTTACCAAAAACAAGACACACCCTTCCAAGTTGCGACCCTCAGAAAAAAATTTACTTCCAACATGGAATTCTGACTTTTTTGGATTTGCATGATTCTCTCTATAGTCTCATTTACAAGTTTAGAACCTGTGAGTTGACTATCACCAACCCCTGCTCGATAGATAGGTGATTAGCATTTTCATCTGTATTGTGTCTTGAACGATGCAGTTGTGATGATCAAATGATAACTATCACAATATGAGAGAGTATTAGCAATATGCGAATCTCCCAACTGTTATCGAAATATATGCTGCAAAAGCTTGTAACATGTCTTTAATTGATTTGGACTATACAGTCACCTTAGTCATCGGTTTGGGAATGGTATGTTGTGGTCGGATCCATGATGAGGTTTACTATAATAATTGCCAGAAGTGTGAAGTAAATCGAGTGTCTCGACCTGAGATAATAGCATTTGACACTTCGTGCCGTAAGACTACTCATTTAATGTAGATGGGAGTCAACTTCTCCATCTTGCCAGCATCTTTGATTACTATAGAATGTGGTGGATTTGGTTAAGTATTCTATAATCACTTAGATGATGTTGCATCTGATAGGATTTTGCGGTAGCGCTTGACCATGGAATCCATGGAAATCCACTCCGTTTAATCAGGAGTATAAGTTTAGTAAATGATTGAGCCATATCAAGGTATGGGTAAGAAAGGAATTGGGTGTGGTAACTAAGAAAGTAATTGGTTAGTCAAATGGGCAGACCCGATAGGTTTTTTATGCTCAAATTCTATGTGCCCATTACTCTAGTCATGTAGCAAACTAGCATGATAGATTGGGATGTAAAACTATTCATAGTGTAAAGACAAAATAAAGGATGTATGTAGTCTTCATGAGTAAGATCGTTACAAGGGTTTGATCAATCATTCATTATAGTGTCAACTTTGTTTATTGGTCAATTCGAGGAAAAGTACAATCATTCATCCTTCAAGTGTCCAGTTTTTCCATAGTTCCGATGGGGGGAAATAGATTTCAATTTTATCGCATCATCGTGTGAGTGTGAACGAATGGTAGTAGAAAATCCGAGTTTATACGAGCGAAAATTTGGTAAATTAGATTGTGTTCAACATAATGAGCATTCTATAAGTACTAGAACCATTAGAGGCTAAAATCAAGTGAAGATGAGTCAGTGTCGGATATTTTTTTTATATTAAGTATGGGCATAGGATATGAGTTATATCATTGGATTTCTTAATAACACTTTAGGTGTTGCTAAGACGATTGATACTAATTGATCCGAGATCAAGATTTACCCAAAAACAAAAAGAAACACGAATCCTCAATTACCGGTGGAGATACCGTTAGCGATTTGGGTTCCGTGACCATCGAAGGTCGCAAGGATGATTCAATACATGCTCAAGGGATTCATCACAAACTTATTGATTTATATTAGGGTGAAAGTACAACCATATTAGTGGGCTAATTTTTGGGGTACTCCTAAGAGTTTTGGAAATACCGCACCGATTAGGTGTACACCGATAAATGAAAGTGCTAAGGAAAAGGATTCTCATGGAGGTAAAAATTTTACTATATAATGATCTTATGAGTATAAAAGATAAAATAGTTGCTTAAGTCATCGTGTTCAACTAGATGTTGGTTGGTTTGAATCCTCATTTTCTAACATCAATGAGGCAATTGAATCGTATTTGAGGAAATCCGGTTGAAGCGTTGGTTATGCTGGGGTACAACGGACTATCGACTAGGTAGGGTAATAAATTCAGAGAAATCATAGTTTAAGTGTATGGAATAAAGTGCTAGCTTATGAGGAATTCTTTAGAGAAATCAAACTTTGCGTATATTCCTATTTCGAAAGGCGTGACATGAGATTCTATTAAAGTTCCAGTCTATATGGTTTTCTTGATAAAATTTTGGAGAGAATATTAAGTTCACTAAGACTCTTATATGAATGAAGACAAAATGATGGATTTAATTGATAATAGCTCAGTGTGTCCATGAACATCTTCAACCTGATAGTAGCGTCTATCACTTGCTGGTAAGGTTTAACGATACCAGCTAATTGGTAAGCTGGTCATGAAACCTTCCACTGAAAATGGAAACTTAGGTTAATAAATTTTAGATTAGGACTATTTCACCACACTCTAAGTCTCACCAGGATTCACATGCACTACAAATTACTATCTCGTGTGCACCCGTGATAATTTGTCTTGCACACTCACCCTAGATCCTCCTGTCTTGTGTTAAAATATCCCTCACATGTACTATCAAGAACGAAGTGATGCCTAAGATGAAATTCCATCTAAGGACTTAGTGATCAACCACCGTTTGAACAACTAGTAGTTATGTAAGGATGGCTCACTAGAATTGTTGATTCGAGTATTCACTCGAGTTGAAACACACCATGAGTGTTCAGTCCAACAGATTGTAGATGGAAATAGGTACGTGAAACAGACTTGCATATGGGATATGACTTCGAGAGGTGAAAACGATTTATTGATATAAGTTATTAGATGAAGCAAATAGATGTTCTGCCATATGAGGTAGATTAGGGTTCGAGTATGAAATAAGCAAATTGTTCTCAACTATATGGTCAGTTTACCTTCTAAATAATATCAACCAAAGACGTGAGCTCATGGCTCGAGTGAGTGATGTCATCTTTATGTCAATGTATTTCTAAAATAATATGGGTAAAGGTTTGCCACCACACTATGTACTTCATGCGAGGCCCACGGGTTCGGGCTTGAAGTAGAGTAAGGATAGTAATGTTGGGTTATTTATGATGGTAGGTAAGGGAGGGTATCATTCCAATGAAACCAACCCTTGAAAAGATATGTGCCAATGCTAGGTCTCACCCCTAACATGGATATGAGAAGTCTCATCATAGTAGACGGCGTCACTGGTAGCCTCAAGTTGGTGTCTTCCTTTGCCCTGGTGGTGCGGGATGGGGGTAGATAATAATATGGAAATAAGATTGGTGTGTCCCACTAAATAGAGGGAGATATGGATTATATCAATAGGTCCACAATATGTTATACGTTTGGGTGGTATATACGCAAGTACCTCATGTATAAGTGTTATTGTATACCATGTGAGAGTGTCTGTATTAGTTTGAGAATAATGCTAAGTATGAATGTCGCAACAACTATAGCAATGATTTGTAATTAAGTTTATGTGTGTGTAAATAATGCATTGTGGTTATAGTCTAGAATGCAATGCAATGCAATTCCTAGTTCGCTATAACCAGTGGCTCTGATACCAATCGTCACAACCTCAAATTCCACAGATAGAGTATAACCGCGAGAGTGTGATAAACCAAGATCTCAGCCATTAGTCACACCAAATGACTCTATATGGGTTTAGAGAAAAACCATATGTAAAGGAAACCATAAGCCAATTCAAAGTTCAAGATTTAAGAAATGCGGAAGCAAAATGAAAATGCAATTAAAACACAAACAGTTATCTCATAGTAAATGACCACGCAAAACACACATGCAAAACAAAACTCTAGAAGCATGTAAAAAGTAAATATGTCTTTCCAAAAACCAAGGATGCCATGAGATGCACTAAGTGCTCTTAATCTTGATAACTTGTGAGAAAACATGCAAAAGTGTGTCAACGTAAAGTTGGTGAGTTTACGAGTTTTCAAAACCATAAAATAAACTTGATGCAGATTTAGTAAACAAAGTATATCGAGTAGTTAGCTAGACTACCATACATGTTACACTAGTGTGCAAATCATTCGCAACCGAAGCTGACAGTAATGTATGTATGATGTGCCTTGGCCAATGCCTCCCAGGCATGGTAAAGATAGGACAATTAATCACCCGTTTGACTTCCGTGGTGCTGGAGCGACCAGCCCGGGTGGGGTTTGTCAGAACCAGTAGTATTACTAAAAATTCCCTCGCTAAGTAATGTAATTAATGATCTGAATAGTAAGGCAAGAAAGTGACACTAGGTACCCATGTGATCATACAGTTTTACTAATCCATTAATGAAAATACAGTATGTTATCCCTCCCTAAGGAGTAAGTTTAAGTAAAGTAGTGACATTCACCTTAGGGTGAACAACAGAGTAATTCAATAAGTAATGGTAATGAGACTCAACCTATCATGCAAATAGGTTCATAAGTATGTGATCATGCAGGTTTATGAAACCCTAGTATCCAAACAATCCCATTGTTCATGTGCATTAAGAAAGGTTTGAGCCATTGACTAGCTTTGACTATGTTTGGCCTTGATTGACTGAGATTGACCCAATGACTCATTGGTGACCCGTTAAGTATATTATTATTCCACTAGGCACATATAATCACATTAAGTAAGTAAATCGCATCACATAACATGCATAGTTCCAATCTAAACTTTATTACCAATAAAGTTTCTTCTATTCGCAGTCATGATCAAGAACCAACATTTTTAGTAAACCAACTTGGCTAGCATGTTTAAGAAACTAGGCTAATATACCCTAGATTATCACATCTCGTGTAGCACGTCTAAGCCACATTATGTAATTTACACATCTAATAAAGTTACTAACTTTAGAAAGCCACAATCATAAAATCCAAGTTTTTATGTCGTAAGATGTCTGTTGATGGGAAATTAACATTCTTATATGATTAGGTAATCTTTGAAAGATAAATTCAATCATCATCTTTCATGGAACACACATTGGTTTTTCTTTACACGTGTCAAAGTCCATAAAGTTTTCTCTTTGGGTAAGTTAAATCCACTTGACCAGTTTACTACCAATTATGATATTATCACATAGATATGTCATCATCCTCAACATTATCATGCAAACCTAATATATAATATATACAAGTCATCATTTCCAATGACGTTTCTATATATCTAGTAACTCTAAGCAATCCTTGACCATCAAAGTTGGTTTATGAGATTCAACTCAATAGATTACTTCCATAATAGTTAACCAACATGTTCATAACAATACAACCTCCCAACCAAGTCTATCATTCATATTCAAAACTAACAAAGTTTCTATATTTAGCCAACTATTAGAAACGAGCTATGTTTTTCACGTTTGATCAATTTGAATATGTTTATACACCAAAATTGACCTACTAACATCATCCCAAATTGTCATGCATGCCCAAACCTGCATTACAAAATACTAACCCATTAAAGTTTCCTTTATTGGAAACATATGAACAAATCATGCACAAGATCTCACACCAACACCCAATTCATTTATTCATGCATGCCAGAACATACAAACGCCATTAGATCACTCTAAATGTACCAAGTTATGCAACCTAGCAAGCAATTCTAAATTAAAGTTACTAATACCATTAACATATAAACAATTCCACATATTATGGTTCCGCCTAATCACCAATATTATCTAATTAACATACAATCACTCAAGCGATCATAAAGTTTGCATCTTTATCATTAATTTTTGTTGTTTGGATGAACCTAGGGTTTTATGACCATAGGGTAAAAAAAACATAAAACCTAAAAGAATTCTTACTTGCTTGCCTTAATTTTTGTTTAAGTAGTGATTCCTTGATGCTAGAAACTTCCACGAATCATACCCGAATTGAACCAAATACGAATGGAGGTCGAAACCATATCAAACGACCTCGGAATTGAGTGTTTCAAGTGGCCATGCATCCGTCTCACTGATCTCTACCATCAGCACTACTTTCTGCCATCGAACGCTGCCGGATCTGTCACAAGGAAGCCGAGCAGTCGCCGAAACTTCTCCGGAGCACTGTTATACTTGGAAAAATAAAAACCTAAATTCTAGGGTTTCAAATCAAAATAACAACGGTGAAAACCTTCGTATATGTGTCTAGAACCTCTTGTAAAAGTTTTGCATCGATCCAACTATTAGATCTTCGGGGATCATTCGATCTCTGCTACAAGTTTCTTCAAAAACGGGAATTGAGATTGGGGTGAACGAGTTTTGGGTGAATGGGGGTTAGGGTTGGCTAGTTTTTATTAGGTAGTTTAATTAGGAAGTTAGGTGGGCTTTTAGTGGGCTTTGGGTCAACCTTTTGCTATTTTACAGGTGTTTACGTGCTAAAAATCCAACTAATGAAGCGAAACTCTCTAAATTATAAAAACAAACACTCACGTATTTTACATATCAATTTTATATATATCTATCTAGTGCATAACTATATAATTTTCAGGTATCGTATAATTACGTAACACATAGCTTCACCGAAACAAGTAGCATATAAATTCACAAAATTTATATTTATTTATTTGCTCAAAATATTTTTTATTAATTTTGATCACCATCGTTCAGGTAGAGACTCATGTGAGTGAAATCACGTGACTTGCATCCGTAACTTAACTGGATAACGAGATGTTACTAATGAAGTTAACGTAATTAACCTGAAAATGTCGGGTGTCACATAATCCCATTGTTGAAAGAATTTTCATCCTGAAAATTTGAGTAAAGATGATACAGGTATTAATAGAAAAGAAAATTTTAGATTTATGACATTATTCCTTTGTTGAAAGAAATTCGTCCCGAAATTCAATGAATACAGCAAGAGGAGGATACAAAACTTTAAACAGATCAGGGTATTTTTCCTCGCACTCCCACGCGATGCGAACTCAGGTTTAAGATTCGAGTTCTCACAGATTTTGACCACAATGATCTTATAGTGATTAAATGATTTCAGTTTTTGATTCAAGATCTCAAATGGTTCTTCAATGAACCATGATAGGTCATTAAATTACATCACATCAAGTGGAAAGAATGGTGTTGCTTTAGATAATCATCTATGTAGATGAAGAACATTCTTGTATGCCACTCTGTTCTTTTGATAGGTTCGGTTGGTAGGCGATTTGGATCAATCCTCCTTAGGCTTTCAAAAGATACAATCACATTATAGATTTAGATTATCTTATTTACCAAAAACAAGTCACACCCTTCCAAGGTGCGGCCCTCAGAAAAAAAAATTTACTTCCAACATGGAATTCTGACGATTTTGGATTTGCATGATTCTCTCTATAGTCTCATTTACAAGTTTAGAACCTGTGAGTTGACTATCACCAACCCCTGCTCAATTTAATTTTCTTTTTGAAGTGTTTATTCGAATGTATTCTGCTCGATCTGATGTTATTGTAGGGTTAGATTTGGATCTGTTACTCATAGTAGCGAATTTGAGGAGATAATGTGTGGAATGATTTATCATCATCAATTTGAACCAACTAAGAACAGATTTGCTGACTTTTTGTGTTTTGTTGATGAACAGATGGGTTTTTGATGAACAGAGAAGATCTTCAAGTCAAAGTTTGGCAAGCATCAGTTTAGGGGGAGTATTGTTGGGTTCAACAATAGATAAATTGAAGCTTTCCAAACCACAATCAAAGCCAACTGAAGATCTCATTGTACAAGTTCAGAGACCAAGTTGATAAACAAAACAAAACAAACACAAGACAAAGTCAACAAGACAAAGTCAACATCAAGACCACAAGAAAAGTCAAAATTAGGTCATGATGTAAAAACATTATAAATAGAACCACTAGTTCTACTTTGTAAAGGGTGGTTATTGCAAAGTGTGTGGGTGGTCATTTGTAAAGTGTGTGTTTTTTATGGTGTAAATCACCACCCAAGGAGAAATTCTCTCCTTTGGGTGGGTTTGATGTTCATCCATATCTGTATATGTTTCTTCATTGTAATTTGTTATTCAATATCAATGAAATCATAACATTATACATTACACACACATCCTTGTTCTTTGATTCACACACTTCCACCCATCTTTAATTTTGAATTCTCAGATCTGAAAATGATGAAACCTAAGATCCAGGCTCAACGAATCTGAAATTTTTGATTTAGCAAAATGGTATCAGAGCTGTTGGTTGCTGGGTTCATGTATGTTTCAGATCTGTTTTCATCTTTAAAGGTGTTTACAACAAAGAAGAAAATCAGAAAAATGAAGAACAAGCATCTGTTCATCAAACCATCATCTGTTCATCAACAAAATACAAAGAACAACAAATCTGTTCAAAATTGGCTCGAGTTGAAGATGATAAAACATTCAACAAATCATCACTTCAAATTCGGTGCATTTGTTACAGATTCAAATCAAATCCACAAAGAACATGTGTTCAAAAAGAACATTCAGATCTCGAACAGGTTGCTTCAATCGATGGTTTGTTGAATCTAATCCAACCACAAATCCGACCCAAGAAGAAATATTACTTCGAACAGGTTGCAGATTGAGCCAATTACATGATTTCGAGTACACTACAAGAGTTCGAACAACTTACATGAGATCGAACAAAAATACAGCAGAAGACATCAGCAGATTTATTGTACCAAGTGAAAGAAATGCGGATGGAACTTAATGCATCCGCATTTCATCAAAGAAATGCAGAAGTGTGTTAATGAAATGCGGTTGCTTAAGGCCCCTAATACGGATGCATGAAGGGAACTAATACGGATGCATTAAGGAAACTAATGCGGATGTTCATTTCATGCAACTTAACAAATGTTGATGTTGAACTAAACAAATGCGAATGTTGGTTAACAAATGCAGATGTTGAACTAAACAAATGCGGATGTTGATTAAACAAATGCTGATCTCAGAACTAATGCGGATGATGAAACAAAACAAATGTGGCTGATGAAGACAACTAATGAGGATGTTCAACTTATCTAACCAAACAAATGATGATGTTGTAGACACAAATGCGGATGTTGGTTAACAAATGCTGATGTTGAACATACAAATGCGGATGATGATGAGTTCCAAATGCGGCTGTTGAACAAGAAATGCGGCTGTTTAGGGATTCAATGCAGATGAGTGCCAGAGTTTAACTCAACAAATGCAGATGTTGTGGGAGTTAATGCAGATGAAGGCTGATTATAACCTCAAATGCGGATGAGTTATCTCACAAATGCTGATGTTGATTAAACAAATGCGACTGTTGAACATGCAAAATGCAGCTGTTTTAACATACAAATGCGGATGCTTATATCAACAAATGCGGATGTTAATCACCTAAATATGGCTGCTTGATCAACAAAATTGCATAACCTGGGCTATGAGCCTCCGTTTCTGATGTGCTACCAGTCAAAACGACTGTGGAAACGTGGTACGTGATGGAACCCGCCATAGGCGGGTTATCCTGTTATTTTTCAAAAATAAGGCCTCTAAATGGGTTTTTGGGCCACTTTTATGTTTTTGAGCTTTGATTTCATTCCGTGCATTGCTTCACAAATGCTCATGTTTTGAGTAACTAATGCAAATGTTCAAACAAATGCACATCCAACAACATCAACATCAATAACAACATTAACATCAACATCAACAACATCATCAACAACATCAAACATCAACAACAACATCATCAACAACATCAACATCAACAACAACATCATCAACAACATCAACATCAATAACAACATCATCAACGACAACAATATCAATGAACAGATGATGAACAGATGACTACAACAAACAAGAAAACAAGAAACATGATGAATATGGATGATTGCAACCAACAGGCACATCCATTTTCACATTCAACAGAAATGAAGAAATCAACCTTGGTCACATAATCACTGATCCAATCAAGGATTTGTACAACTGTTAGAAACTCTTTCTGAAGTACTTGGAACCATCCATTTTCAAGTTAATTCAGAGATTCAAAGAGTTGAAGTGTCTTCAAGAGTGACTTATGTTCCTGATACGATTTATTGAAGTTCAAAGCCTCATCATATGCCTAATACATTCTAATCCTTTGAATGTGATATGAACAAACAGTAATCCAAAAGTGATACACATCATATCCAATACGTTAAGTATTCTCAAAGAGATTCTATCCTTTATCAGAAATACATTAGGAGAAGCTTAATCTCAGGGGGAGAACTATAGTGAACTGTGTCAGAACATCAGTTGATCAAGAAGACATGTGACAGAGAAGATCTTCAAGTCAAAGTTTGGCAAGCATCAGTTTAGGGGGAGTATTTTTGGGTTCAACAATAGATAAACTGAAGCTTTCCAAACCATAATCAAAGCCAACTGAAGATCTCATTGTACAAGTTCAGAGACCAAGTTGATAAACAGAACAAAACAAACACAAGACAAAGTCAGCAAGACAAAGTCAACATCAAGACCACAAGAAAAGTCAAAATTAGGTCATGATGTAAAAACATTATAAATAGAACCACTAGTGCTACTTTATAAAATGTGGTTATTGCAAAGTGTGTGGGTGGTCATTTGTAAAGTGTGTGTTTTTCATGATGTAAATCAGCACCCAAGGAGAAATTCTCTCCTTTGGGTGGGTTTGATGTTCATCCATATCTGTATATGTTTCTTCATTGTAATTTGTTATTCAATATCAATGAAATCATAACATTATACATTACACACACATCCTTGTTCTTCGATTCACACACTTCCACCCATCTTTAATTTTGAATTCTCAGATCTGAAAATGATGAATCCTAAGATCCAAGCACAACGTTTCAGAAATTTTTGATTTAGCAAAATTTAATCAACATCCGCATTAGTTCTGTGATCATCCGCATTGGATCCTTAAACTGCCGCATTTCTTGTTCAACAGCCGCATTTGGAACTCATCATCACCGCATTTGTATGTTCAACATCAGCATTTGTTAACCAACATCCGCATTTGTGTGTACAACATCAGCATTTGTTTGGTTAGATAAGTTGAACATCCGCATTAGTTGTCTTCATCAGCTGCTTTTGGAACTCCCACAACATCCGCATTTGGTTGCTACACATCAGCATTTGTGCTTGACATCCGCATTAATTTGCCAAAACATCCGCATTTGTTTGCTATACATCAGCATTTTTGCTTGACATCCGCATTAATTTGCCAAAACATCCGCATTTGTTCACAACTCATGCGCATTTCTTTGATTGAAAAACAAGGCTGCAATTTGCTAACACAACAGTATTTCTTGTTTGCACATCAGCATTTCTTGTTTGTTCATTAGCATTTCTTGTTTGTTTCACACTTAACCAAATGTGTGTTCTTCTGATCTGAATGTAAATGCGAGCTTCAATCCAAATCAGATTCACTTTCTTGCGGGAATGATTCATGAATCATCTTCGAAAGAACGTAAATTGATTTTTTTGAATGCGAGGAGTTTGAATTTGTTGATCTTCTTCGAGGAGCAACCTGTTCGAACTGAATGTAATCTGCAAACAGAATGTAATATGCTCGGCATCATGTAGTTTTCTCGAAATCATGTAATTTGCTCGAATCACACATTGGTAGTTTTGGATAAGCAGCACCATCAATTTAATTTTCTTTTTGAAGTGTTTATTCGAATGTATTCTGCTCGATCTGATGTTATTGTTGGGTTCGATTTGGATCTGTTACTCATAGCAGCGAATTTGAGGAGATAATGTGTGGAATGATTTATCATCTTCAATTCGAACCAAATAAGAACAGATTTGCTGATTTTGTTTGTGTTTTGTTGATGAACAGATGAGTTTTTGATGAACAGATCTTCAAGTCAAAGTTTGGCAGGCATCAGTTTAGGGGTAGTATTATTGGGTTCAACAATAGATAAACTGAAGCTTTCCAAACCACAATCAAAGCCAACTGAAGATCTCATTGTACAAGTTCAGAGACTAAGTTGATAAACAGAACAAAACAAACACAAGACAAAGTCAACAAGATAAAGTCAACATCAAGACCACAAGAAAAGTCAAAGTTAGGTCATGATGTAAAAACATTATAAATAGAACCACTGGTGCTACTTTGTAAAGGGTGGTTATTACAAAGTGTGTGGGTGGTCATTTGTAAAGTGTGTGTTTTTCATGGTGTAAATCACCACCCAAGGAGAAATTCTCTCCTTTGGGTGGGTTTGATGTTCATCCATATCTGTATATGTTTCTTCATTGTAATTTGTTATTCAATATCAATGAAATCATAACATTATACATTACACACACATCCTTGTTCTTCGATTCACACACTTCCACCAATCTTTAATTTTGAATTCTCAGATCTGAAAATGGTGAATCCTAAGATCCAAGCTCAACGTTTCTGAAAATTTTGATTTAGCAGATAGGTGATTAGCATTTTCATCCATATCGTGTCTTGAACGATGCAGTTGTGATGATGAAATGATAACTTTCACAATATGAGAACTCCACTAGCAATAGGTGAATCTCCCAACTGTTATCGAAATATATACTGCAAAAGCTTGTAACATGTCTTTAATTGATTTGGACTATACAGTCACCTTATTCATTGGTTTGGGAATGGTATGTTATGGTCGGATCCAAGTGCTTAATCAAGGTTTACTATAATAATTGCAAGAAGCATGAAGTAAATTCAGTATCTCGACCTGAGATAATAGCATTTGACACTTCGTGCCGTAAGACTACTCATTTAATGTAGATGGGAGTCAACTTCTCCATCTTGCCAGCATCTTTGATTACTATAGAATGTGGTGGATTTGGATAAGTATTGTGGTGGATTTGGTTAAGTATTCTACAATCACTTAGATGGTGTTACATCTGATAGGATTTTCGCGGTAGCGCTTGACCATGGAATCCATGGAAATCCACTCCGTTTAATGAGGAGTATAAGTTCAATAAATAATTAAGCATATCAAGGTATGGATAAGAATTTAATTGGGTGTGGTAACTAAGAAAGTAATTGGTTAGTCAAATGGGGCAACCCGATAGGGTTTTTATGCTCAAATGCTATGTGCCCAATACTCTAGTCATGTAGCAAACTAGCATGATAGATTGGGTCGTAAAACTATTCATAGTGTAAAGACAAAATAAAGGATGTATGTAGTCTTCACGAGTGAGATCGTTACAGGGGTTTGATCAATCATTCATAATAGTGTCAACTCAAGGTTTCATGACGTAGTAAATAAGATTTACTTATATTTTAATCAAAATTGTTCAACTACAGATTGATGCATCAAAGTATTCACAAAAGATTAACTAAATAAATACTAATACAAAAACATCAAACAACAATAGTTCATGCATGGATAGTTTTTTGTTTTTCGTAACAACCTCCAATGCTATGGAGTTTTGATTCTTAAGCCTTCTAAACACACTAGTGAACTAATCTAATCATATTGGATTATAATCATCATTGGATTCACACTAATCAATAATAAATGAAACATAGTATCTATTGTATAAATCGAAACCAAAACCAAACACAAAACCACACGAATGAGCCCTGAAATCAATACGCTCGTGTCCAAAACTCGTCAAGAACATTCCACAACAAACTTCAAAAACTCTTGCCTTAAAAATCCAGAGAATCAATCACAATAACAACCGTGGATCCACAGAATACTTTATTACCATCTAGGCAACGAAACTAGGTGTAAAGAAACAGGAAACTACTCGAATTCACTCACAAAGAATCGAGAATCAAATTACACTAGGTAATAAAAGTAGTCAGTCATCAAACAAGAAACGTGATGCGTGATCGATGAAAAAGAAGTCAAATCAAGGTTGCATGACCTAGTAAATAAGATTTTCTTGTATTTCAATCAATATTGTGTAACTACAGATTGATATATCAAAGTATTCATGAAAGCTTAACTAAACTAATCGGAAAGGAACAAGTTATTCAAAAACATAAAACAACAATAGTTCATGCATTGATAGTTTTTTTCTTTCCGTAACAACCTCCAATGCTATGGAGTTTTGATTCTCAAGCCTTCTAAACACACTCGTGAACTAATCTAGTCGTATCTGCTTATAATCCTTATTGGAATCACACTAATCAATCATAAATGGAACATAGTATCTATTGTATAAATCGAAACCAAAACCACACGAATGAGCGCTGAAATCAATACACTCATGCCCAAAACTCCTCGAGAACATTCCACAACAAACTCTTGCCTTAAAAATCGACAGAATCAATCAAAATAACAACTGTGGATCCACAGAATACTTTATTACCATCTAGGCAACAAAACTAGGTGTAAAGAAATAGGAAACTACTTGAATGCACTCACAAAGAATCGAGAATCAAATTACACTAGGGAATAAAAGTAGTCAGTCGTCAAACAAGAAACGCAATGCGTGATCGATGAAAAAGAAGTTAAATCAAGGTTGCATGACCTAGTAAATAAGATTTACTTGTATTTCAATCAATATTGTGCAACTACATATTGATGTATCAAAGTATTCACGAAAGCTTAACTAAACTAACAGGAAAGGAACTAGTTATTCAAAAACATCAAACAACAATAGTTCATGCAATGATAGTTTTTTGCTTTCAGTAACAACCTCCAATGCTATGGAGTTTTGATTCTCAACCTTCTAAACACACTCGTGAATTAATCTAGTCATATATGCTTATAATCCTCATTGGAATTATACTAATCAATCATAAATGGAACATAGTATCTATTGTTTAAATCGAAGCAAAACCGAACACGAAACCACACGAATGAGCATTGAAATCAATACACTCATGCCCAAAACACGTCGAGAACATTCCAAAAACATCAAACACTCTTGCCTTAAGAATCCACCGAACAATCATAATGACAACCGTGGATACATAGAATACTTTATTACCATCTAGGCAACAAAACTAGGTGTAAAGAAATAGGAAACTACTCTCATACTAGGGATTAAAAGTAATTAGTCGTCAAACAATAAACGCAATGCGTGATCGATGAAAAAGAAGTCAAATCAAGGTTGCATGACCTAGCAAATAAGATTTACTTGTATTTTAATTAAAACTGTGCAACTACAGATTGATGCATCAAAGTATTCATGAAAGCTTAACTAAATAAATAGGAAAGGAACTAGTTATTCAAAAGCATCAAATAACAATAGTTCATGCATTGATAGTTTTTTGCTTTCAGTAACAACCTCTAATGCTATGGAGTTTTGATTCTCAATCCTTCTAAACACACTCGTGAACTAATCTAATCATATCTGCTTATAATCCTCATTTGAATCACACCAATAAGTCATAAATGGAACATAGTTTCTATTTTGTAAATTCAAACAAAAACCAAACAAGAAACCACACAATTGATCCCTGAAATCAATACACTCGTGCCCAAAACTCGTCGAGAACATTCCACAACAAACTTCAGTCACTCTTGCATTAAAAATCCATTGAATCAATCAAAATAACAACCGTGGATCCATAAAATACTTTATTAACATCTACGCAATAAAACTAGGTTTAAAGAAACAAGAAACTACTCGAATTCACTCATAAAGAATCAGAGATCAAATTACTCTATGGATTGAAAGTAATCAGTCTTCAAACAAGAAACGCAATGCGTGATCGATGAAAAAGATGTCAAATCAAGGTTGCATGACCTAGTATATAAGACTTACTTGTATTTTAATCAAAACTATGCAACTACAGATTAATGCATCAAAGAATCCACGAAAGCTTAACTAAATAAATGGGAAAGGAACTAGTTATTCAAAAAAATCAAATAACAATAGTTCACGCATTGGTAGTTTTTTGCTTTCCGTAACAACATCCAATGCTATGGATTTTTGATTCTCAAGCCTTCTAAACACACTCGGGAACTAATCTAATCGTATCTGATTATAATCATCATTGGAATCGTACTAATAAATCATAAATGGAACATAGTATCTATTGTGTAATCTGAAACCAAAATCGAACAAGAAACCACACGAATGATCCCTGAAATCAATACACTAGTGGCCAAAACTCGTCAAGAACATTCCACAACAAACTTCAAACACTTTGGCCTCAAAAATCCACCAAATCAATCAAAATGATAACCGTGGATCCACAGAATACTTTTTTACCATCAAGCCAAAGAAACCAGGTGTAAAGAGATAGGAAACTACTCAAATTCACTCACAAAGATTCGAGAATCAAATTACACTAGGGAATAAAAGTAATCAATCGTCAAACAAGAAACGCAATGTGTGATCAATGAAAAAGAAGTCAAATCAAGGTTGCATGACCTAGTAAATAAGATTTACTTGTATTTTAATCAAAACTGTGCAACTACAGATTGATGCATTAAAGTATTCACGAAAGCTTAACTAAATAAATAAGAAAGGAACTAGTTATTCGAAGACATCAAATAACAATACTTCACGCATTGATAGTTTTTTTCTTTCCGTAACAACCTCCAATGCAATGAAGTTTTGATTCTCAAGCCTTCTAAACACACTCGTGAACTAATCTAATTGTATCTGATTATAATCATCTTTGGAATCACACTAATAAATCATAAATGGAACATAGTATCTATTGTGTAAATTGAAACCAAAACCGAACAAAAAACCACACGAAAGATCCCTGAAATCAATACACTCATGCCCAAAACTCGTTGAGAACATTCCACAACAAATTCAAACACTCTTGTCTTAAGAATCCATCAAATCAATCAAAATGATAACCGTGGATCCACAAAAAACTTTATTGTCACACCCTCAATTTTCACAAACGGGGTAATACTGTTAGGCTTATGACATACCAGGATCTCAGCCACTAGTTACACCAAACGACACATCAATTACAAAACATAATTTCCCGTTAACATTTGAAAATATCCAAAAACATAGTTAATAATATAAACGTGAAAATAATTGCGGAAGCATAAACATTTATAAATTAAGCAGCGCAAAACACGCGCAACCCACGGGAATGTAAATTGTAGAAAACATTGTTTAACCATTTGAAGTAATCTGAATGTATGCAAAGATGAGATGCTCCTAGTCGTGCGCACCTTAAGGACGTGAAAGAAACATGCTAAAGTGTCAACACAAGGTTGGTGAGTTCACAGGTTTAACAGAAAATAGTAAGTAATAGTAATGAAATATAAATTAAGTAATCAAAGCATATAAATAGGTAGCTAGCCTGCAACAAGTCATTATGTGTATGAATTTCATCACCGAACTGACAGCAATAATATAATGAATGCCTCGGCTATGGATACTAGACCACAGCATAGTAAGATAGGCTAACCATTCACCCGTTTGACCTCCAGTCAAGCTAGCGCGACTAGCCCGAGCGAGGTTTGTCAAATCCAGTAGATCTACTAACAATCACCTCTCTAATAACATATTAACGGTCCGAATGAGGCATAGTGGTATCACAATAGTAAACCAATATATGCAGTATTACCAATCTAAAGTGCTGTATAGTTTATGAAAACCAGCATGTTTCTCTCCCCCAAAAGAGAGTATAGTATGAAAGTGGGGCTGTAAACTCACCTTAGGATGCACGGCAGACAAATGAAACCAAATACCACAATGATAACCTCAACCTATTACACAAATAGGTTCATAAGTTTATGCACAAAACATGCTTACAATGCCCAAGTCGTATCACACAATGCCCAACCCAATCCAACGCATAAAATCAAGCTTTGATAACAATTCACACAAGAATCCCTTACAAACCATCTATACATTATTTTGAGGTTAAACCACTTGAAGGTGCCCCAAGACCCATGGGATTACTCCCAAATCAATTTATTTTGACCACAACCTCAACAAAATACAACTCATGTATCAAAACACTTGACCCTTTGTTTGCTGTCCAAGAAGACAGTTTTGACCTACCTTCACTAAAAAGGAGATAACTCGAGTTTTACACATCCAAATTGTGTGTGGTTGGACTTTCTGGAAACTAGACTCAAAAATACAAAATATGGACTCAAGAAACACAGTGATTGGGTTTATTATCATCAAGTTACAACGTACACAAGTTGACTAACAGAATCTGCCAGAATTTTGAAATATTCAAGTTTATTCCAAACATGCATCCTAAGATTAACCAATGACTTCACAAGACCATGTTATCATCTAAAAGTAGTTTGGAAACTCATCCAAGTGTCTTTGCACGTTCATAGGCTTTTGCAAAACTCAAACCATACGATTTATATTCAAACTCTTTCCAATGATCATTACCCGACCCGATGACTTCATTAACACAAATGGATCGACAAACACAACCCATTTACCCCCACATTAATCGATTTCCAGCCCAGCAAACATGGTACCATCAAAGAACAACACACACAACACACAAGAACATCAAAACGCAGCCCCTAGGGTTCGACTTTTACCTTAAAATCTGAAGTGAGCAGAAGGAAAATCACATTGTAGAGGCTTGAGGATCAAGAGGGTGAGCGCAAGAGGATAGGAGAGGGTCAATTGGGGAAGGATGGTGATGATCGTGGCGGTTTAGTGGTGGAGGAAGGAGATCTGCCAAATGGAGAAGGAGAAGGGGGGTTCACGGTTGTCGAATGGAGATGGAGAAGGGTTCATGGTTAATGAAGGGTGGGGGATTAGGGTTTTTGCATGGAGTGAGTGCATTATCTTGCATGTAAAGGGTCCTTCGTTGGCTTTCGGGTTGGGCTGGGTTTACATGTGATGACAACAAACACATAGCTTCTACTACCAACACTTTACCACGCTCGATTTCATTCTTCCAAATTTGTTTAGTTGATAATTACAATAGCAATTATTTATTTATAATAATAATAATTAATATTTTATAATCGAAATTTGATTAATCATAGTTTAATAAATCCCATCTTAATGGAGGAAGGTTAAGTTAAGGGAACGAGGTTAACCTAAAAAATAGGGTTGTCACATCATCCCCTTGTTGAAGGAATTTTCTTCCCAAAAATTAGAACAAACAATAGGTTCAACCACGACGACCAAAGGGTGTTCAGGGGCTTGTGTTGGGTATGGTTTTTGGTATATCTGAAACAAACCCAAATCAAAGGAATGTAAGGAATGTAAGGAATGTAAGGTTTCACGAGAGTTATGACATCATCCCCTTGTTAAAGGGAATTTTGTCTCGAAATTTAAAGGAAAGATATCTTAAGAATGATACCTTAAGAAGTGGATGCCTGATCATTAAACAATTGCAGGTACTTCTTTTTCATTTGGTCCTCACGTCCCAGGTAAATTCTGGTCCACGCTTTGAATTCCATCTAGCGCGTACAATAGGAATCTTACTACGCTTTAAGGTCTTGACTTCTCGATTCATTACCTTTACTGTTTCCTCAATGAAACGTAACTGTTCATCAATCTCCAGTTCCTCTAATGGAACAATGAGTGATTCATCGGATAGGCACTTCTTCAAATTTGAAACGTGGAACACATTGTGTATTCCATTGAGCTCTTCAGGTAAATTCAGCTGATAGGCTACTGGACCAACTCTTTCGATAATCTCAAATGGTCCCACGTAGCGCGGATTTAACTTTCCTCGTTTCCCGAACCGGATTACACTTTTCCAAGGTGAGACTTTCAGGAGTACCTTGTCACTAATATGAAATTCTAATGGCTTACGGCGTTTATCTGCATAGCTCTTTTTTCAATCTCGTGCCGCTCCCATACGGTTACGAACTTGCACGATCTTCTCAGACGTCTCGTGCACAAGCTCGGGACCCGTAAGTTGGCTTTCTCCAACTTCTTCCCAACAGATAGGTGGTCGGCACTTACGTCCTTACAGTGCCTCAAATGGTGCGACCTTGATGGAGGTGTGATAACTGTTATTGTAGGAGAACTCAACCAATGGTAAATGAGTTTCCTAACAGCTGCCTAAATCAATCACACAGGCACACAACATGTCTTCCAGTGTCTGGATCATAAACTCACTCTGACCATCGGTTTGCGGATGATACGCAGTGCTCATATCTAGCCGCATTCCCAATGATCGCTGCAAAGATTGCCCAAAATGAGAAGTGAACCAAGCATCTCAATCAGATATGATAGATATTGGCACACCATGCCGAGAGACTATTTCCCTTAAATAAATTCATGTCAGCTTCTCCATTCTATCATTCTCTTAGATTGCCAGAAAATGCATGGAGTTTGTTAACCGATATACTATAACCCAAATGGTATCGCATCCGCTGGGAGTCCTAGGTAACTTTGTGATAAAGTCCATCGTGATCTGCTCCTATTTTCACACTAGAATTTCAGGTTGTTAAAGTAAACTGGATGGTCTCTGGTATTCCACCTTAACCTTAGAGCAAGTTAGACATCTGCTTACGTAGGTGGCAATCCCATCTTTCATGTTTGGCCACCAGTAAAACTCTTTTAGATCTTGGTACATCTTGTCTGAACCCTGATGAATTGAGTAACATGACTTATGAGCTTCATCCATTACCAACTCTCATAAATTCTCATAGTATGGTACCTAGATCCGTTCCATGAAATAACAAATTCCATCAGCCTTGATCTCTAATTGTTTTTCCATGCCTCGCATGGATTCTGCCTTCAGATTCTTAACTTTCAAGGCCTCAGCTTGAGCAGCCTTGATTTGTATTGGCAAATCGGAGTGGATGGTCATTTGCAATGCGCGCACCCAATGTGGTTTTGATGTTTCCTTTCAACTGAAAGCGTCGGCTACCACATTAGCTTTACCTGGGTGGTACTTGATTGCATAGTGTATTGAGTAATTCTAACCACCGTCGTTGTCGCATATTCAGCTCTTTTTGATCATATATCTGCTGGAGGCTCTTGTGATCTGTATAGATCATGCACTTGGTTCCATATAAGTAGTGCCTCCAGATCTTCAAGGCAAACACTGCAGCTCCTAGTTCCAGATCATGCGTTGTGTAATTCTTCTCATGCACCTTGAGCTGTCTAGATGCATAAGCTATGACATTATTGCGTTGCATCAGTACACATCCCAAACCTTGGATGGATGCATCACAGTTTACAACGAAGTCATCAGTCCCCTCTAGCAAAGCTAGGATCGGTGTGCTGCATAGTTTGTCTTTAAGCGCCTGAAATGCTTATTCCTCTTTGTTGCCCCATTTGTAGATGGTTCCCTTGTGAGTTAGGGCATTCAAAGGTTGTGCAAACTTTGAGAATCCTTCGATAAATCATCTATAATAGCTCGCCAAACAAGGAATTATCGCACCTCAGTAGGTGTTTTTGGTGCCGGCCAATCCTTGATTGCTTCAATCTTTGAAGGATCTACATGTATACCCCTTTCGTTAACCACATGCCCAAGAAATTGCACTTCCCGCATACAGAAATAGCATTTTGAGAACTTTGCATAAAGTTGTTCATTCTTCAACAAATCCAGATTGATTCTCAAGTGTTCCTCATGATCTTTCTTATTTTAAGAGTAGATTAGTATGTCATCAATGAAGACAATGACAATTTATCCAAATAAGGCTTGCAAACACAGTTCATGAGGTCCATGAAAACTGCTGGAGCATTGGTCAGTCCAAAAGGCATTACCGTGAACTCGTAGTGCCCATAGCGAGTCTGGAATGCCGTCTTCGGGATGTCTTCCTCCCGAACCCGTAACTGATAATAACCTGATCTTAGATCAATTTTGGAATAGTAGCTTGATCCTTGCAATTGGTCAAACAGGTCATCAATGCGCGGGAGTGGATATCTGTTCTTGATCGTCTCCTTGTTCAGCTCCCGGTAGTCAATACACATTCTGAAGGTTCTATCTTTCTTTTTCACGAAAAGCACTAGAGCTCCCTAGGGTGAAGAGCTAGGACGTATGAATCTCTTGTCCAGCAATTCCTACAAATGCTTAGATAACTCTTTTAGTTCGTTCGGTGCCAAATGATATGGCGCCCGAGCAATCGGAGCTGCTCCAGGTGCTAACTCAATTTGGAATTCTACCTTCCTGTGCGGAGGAATGCCAGGTAAGTCTTTGGGAAGTACTTCCGGAAAGTCCCTGACAACCGGAATATCTTCGATACGCTTTTCATCCACCTTCTTTTCTGTAACTAATGCTAATAAAGCAAAATGCCCTTTCCGAAGACATTTTTGTGCCTTTAGATATGAGATGATGCCGACCACAGCACCAATCTTGTCACCTTCAACCGTAAGAATCTCATCACCTGAGATAGGTAACTTAATCAGTTTCTCCTTGCAGATGATCTCTGGATTGTTCATAGATAGCCAGTCCATCCCAACTACTACGTCAAAACTACCTAGTGTGATGGGAATAAGGTCTATATTTAATATGTGTCCAGACAAGCCTAGCTTATAGTTGCTAAATACTTGAATAACTATTATCATTTACCATTAGCTATTTCTATGGCATACTCAGAATTCAAGTCGGTAGGTACTACCCCTAGTACTTTACTAAACTTATTGGACACATAACTCTTATCAGCACCAGAGTCAAATAACAAAGAGGCATAACAACCATTTATAGTGAATCTACCAGACACTACAGTAGGGTCATATCGAGCCTCACCCGAGTCAATGACAAAAGCTCTGCCTTTGCCACTATCGCTTCTAACACTATTGTTGTCCTTTCGTTTGTCACCCATACCATAGTTACCATTTCTCCTAAGCTTTAGGCATTCCCTCTTAAAGTGACCAGGTTGTCCACATTCAAAACACACAGTCTGATTATTGTTTTGCTGTTGCTGCTGCTAAGGTGCTTTTGCTGAGAGGTTTACCCTGCAATTCTTGGTAGCATGCCCAAATCTTCTGCACCTCTCACAAGTGTTCTTCATGCATTTCCCATTGTGATGAAACTTACATTTGTTGCATTTTGGAATGTTGCCATGGTAACCACCAGAACTACCTGAATCTTGAGTAGGTTGTGGTTGGTTGAATTTCTTGTTTTGGTGTTGTTGGGGAGTGGAGGATGAAGATTTTTTTCCATTGGCAGAAGGTTCCCATTTTCTCTTGTTGTCATTGGAACTGGATGCAGCACCCCATGGGGGCAGCTTGCCCTGCACGACAGCCGGATCCTTAGGCTGGTGCGCTAGTCTGATCGCCTCCTGTATGGTGTTTAGTCTTGAAGCAGTGACTATGCTCTGGATTTCTTGAGATAACCCATGCAAGTATCTCTCAATCCTCAAGGAAGGAGGGTTGATCATATTAGGGCAAAGAGTGGCGAGCTCATGAGAGCGAGTGGTGTATGCCTTGATCTTAGAACCCGTCATCTTCAGGTTCCAAAATTCCATTTCCAGCTTCTACACCTCATCATAGGGGCAGTATTCTTCCTTTATCATAATTTTAAAATCTTCCCAGGTAGTCTGATTAGCAATTTTGATACCCAACATTTGTACCTGGGTGTTCCACCAGGATAAAACAGCTTCGTCCAAAGTGCCGGTAGCGTACTTCACCCTACTCTCAGCAGGTCAGTTGCACATCTCGAACACAGACTCCAATTTTTCAAACTAGCAGAGCTGTCCCACAGCTCGTTCTGTTCCCTTGAATGGGTTAGGCTTGCAGTCCATGAAGGACTTGAAAATACAGATTCCTTGACCTGCAACAATTTTTGATCAGGACCTTGGAATTTTAACGGATGTTATAATTTAACAAAATTGACGGAACGTTAACGTCTTAAATGAGGTTGGTATAGCTTACTTATTGGAGCGAGTTGAGGGTTAGGGTTGTGGTTAGCCAGTGCATCAGCCACATGCTGATTGATTAGTGCAGCCAATTCCGCTAGAGTCATGTTGATCGTACCACGACCACATCCTCGTCCGCGTCCAGACATTCTTAACAATCACAATATACGAAAATAAGTAAATATGCAACATATCAACTTCATATAAGTATAAGCAATTAAAAAAATTTAGCACACACAACTAAATGTTCATATAATAATTTCTGGTAAAATAAATTGTAAATACGTCTACAATTAATCAAACCAAATATCAAGATTCAAAAACATAAGTCGGATGGGAAACAACCCTTCCCACCTAGGTGTGAAATAAACAAAAGTCTGATAAACGAATATAATGAATAGAAAAGGGAAATCAATATGAATCGACGGATCCAGTGCTATCCTCAGGCTCGTCCTCAGGCTGCTAAGGTTCCTCTTCTGGCGCCTCCTCTAGCGCCTCCTCTGGCTTCTCTTCTGGATCTTCCTCCATAGGCTCCTGCACTGCGTTCAGTGCGTTGACTTGACCCTCAAGAGTATCAAGTCACTGACTATTAGCAGCGATGTCCACCTTGTCGCCAACTACACGCTCAAACAAGTCAGTGACACGAGCCCACATGCTTGTTATGACGATCACCCAACACGTTAAGTAGTTTCTTCAATTCCTTGATCTCCTTGGATGATTCTCATACTACTTTCTTCAATGCTCTATTATCATCCCACAGCTCGGCAACACGGTTAAGCTCGAGGTGTAAAGTGGCTGCCATAGCAGCCATGGCCTGCTCAGGAGGACAGGGGAGGGGAGGTAGGGTAGGGGCATTAGGATTCTTAGCCGGAGTGGACCTAGTGCGAGGCCGGTGTTCAGGAGGTAGAGGGACTTTTTTCTCCTGAACTAGATTGGTCATATACTGGGGATAGTATTCCCACTTATGAACTGGTGGGTACTGTGGTAAGGCAAACGGTTGGTCGTAATCGAACTCCTCGTTGTTATTAGGGCACACTGGCCAGTCGT
Organism: Flaveria sonorensis; assembly: GCA_025506505.1. Classification (NCBI taxonomy): domain Eukaryota; kingdom Viridiplantae; phylum Streptophyta; class Magnoliopsida; order Asterales; family Asteraceae; genus Flaveria; species Flaveria sonorensis. Next base: position 24,426,799 of record CM046432.1, on the reverse strand, counting down.
ACGGACCCGTAGGTGGAGGTATAAAATCAAAGTGAAGGGTCTCTTTCCTCGAGAAGAAGAAGAAGGAGGTGCAGAAGAAGAAGAAGCCATTCCTGCAAAGAACCGCTCACAGGAATGAGCAACAGTAAGCAATCCAGCAAGTAAAGCCAACAGGTAAGAACAACTAGTGAAGCTAAATGTGTCTATATGTGTGTAGCTAAGGGATCAGGCTATAGTCTAAATGCAATGCAAATGAAATACAAATTTATTTTAGTTCGCTATAAACATTGGCTCTGATACCAATCTGTCACACCCTTAATTTCCACAAACGGGGTATTACCGTTAGGCGTGTGACACACCAGGATCTCAGCCACTAGCTACACCAAACGACACATCAATTACAAAACATAATTTCCCGTTAACATTTGAAAATTTCCAAAAACAGAGTTAATAATATAAACGTGAAAATACTTGCGGAAGCGTAAACATTTATAAATTAAACAGCGCAAAACAAACGCAACCCACAGGAATGTAATTTGTAGAAAACACTGTTTAACCATTTAAAGTAATCTGAATGTATCCAAAGATGAGATGCTTCTAGTCATGCACACCTTAAGGACCTGAAAGAAACATGCTAAAGTGTCAACACAAGGTTGGTGAGTTCATAGGTTTAACGAAAAACACTAAGTAATAGTAATGAAATACAGATTAAGTAATTAAAGCATATAAGTAGGTAGCTAGCCTACAACAAGTAATCAAAGCATATAATGAATGCCCCGGTTGTGGATACCAGACCACAACACACTAAAACAGGCTAACCATTCACCCGTTTGACCTCTAGTCAAGCTAGCACTACTAGCCCGAGTGGGGTTTGCCAAACCCAGTAGATCTACTAACAATCACCTCGCTAATAACATATTAACGGCCCAAATGAGGCGTAGTGGTATCACAATAGTAAACCAGTATTTACAGTATTACCAATCTAAAGTACCGTATAGTTTATGAAAAACAACATGTTTCTCTCCCTCAAAAGAGAGTATAGTATGAAAGTGGGGGCTGTAAACTCACCTTAGGGTGCACGGCAGACAAATGAAACCAATACCACAATGGTAAGCTCAACTTATTACATAAATATGTTCATAAGTTTGTGCACAAAACATGCTTACGATGCCCAAGTCGTATCATACAATGCCCAACGCAATCCAACGCATAAAATCAAGCTTTGATAACAATTCACACAAGAATCCCTACAAACCATCTATACATTATTTTGAGGTGAAACTGTGACATCCGGTAATTTTCCGTTACCAAACTTCGTTAGTTTGGTTAGGTCTTGCATACACGTGTCGTGAGCACACACTAGTTGTCGTTGAACGTTGGTGCCTTAATAATAATTAGCAATGATAAACAGATAATAATTTAACTAATAATGTTGGTTATTAATTTGTGGTTACGAGTTTTATAAATTTTAAATATTAATTGTGAATTTTACTTGTTAATGTGATTACGTGTTATATTTATGTTATGTGGTTTGTCAATAGTTGAGATATACATGGTTATTATTGATGATTAATAAAATTGGTGTTTAGTAGTTAAAAACTATTTAAAAAGTGTTAGAAAGATTAGTTTTTATAAATTATAAATAATAAGGGCTAAAAGGTAACATTTTAAATATAATATTTACTAAAAATCAAAAACCTAATTCCCTTAAACACCATAATCAGCCACGACCATCATCCTTTCACACACAAACCGCGACTTTCGACCAAGAACAAGCAAGAGAGACTCGATTTTGATTGATTCCAAGGATTGCAACACGTTAACAACACCAATTCTTAGCTATTACTCGATTAAAGGTTAGATTTTTATGGGTTTTTCATGTTTTCTTAACATTGACCGAACCCTAGTTCGATTTTTGTTCTAAATGTTGAATTTTTGATGGTTTGTTGATTGTATGATGTTAGTTAGATAGTATTGATGATAGTTTACGTGGATTGTACAAGAAATTCGTGATTTTGATGCGTAGATCATACCTTACTAATAATAGTAAATTTTGTGCATGAACTTGATGATTTGATGATGAATTGATGATGTTATGATGTTAATGATGTTGTATGAATGTTGGAATTATGATAATTATGCTAGAAATCCAAGAATTGATCATGTAGTTCATACCTTGCTAAAAGTAGAAACTTTTAGATATGAGATTGGTGAATTATGATGATTTGATGATGTTGAATATGTTTAAATGATAGTTATGAGCTTGAATAGGTATTGTCTTGATGAATTCATGATTGAATTGAGCGTTAGAATGATTTTGGGATGTTACTTTCCCAAAAGGGAAACTTTATTTATGTGGAACTTTGGATATGGTGAATTGAGTATAATCATGATGTTAGGGTCATGTTAGAATGTTTATTGATGGTTTCTACTATGGTGGAATGTGTTAATTGGGTTGTATGGATACTTGATTGGTCAATTGGGAAATTTGGACTTTTATGAATTATACATGATGATGATCGTCATACACACGTGCGAATCTGAGGCCCCTACTTAGTAGGATTGGCAGGGTTTAGGGTGTGAAGTCGTGAGTGGCTTCACATGGCATGTTGTGCATGATTAGACTTTATGTATGATGTACTAGTTTTGATGTAATTATAATTGTGTTAAGCATGTTGACTACTGGAGATTCGCATGAGTTGTGTATGATAATCTAAGTTGTATGATGATCTTGGTAGAACAGTGGTTGATGAAGTGACATACGTGAACAACTTGTATGATAACCGTGTATGATGAGTTGCTAGGCTTGATTAAATGGGATTTCAACAATAATGTCACCAACGGGTCAAACGGGTCAACTGGGTCAAATGTGTCTTGTTTTTCCAAAACCTTGCATCAATGTGTTTATTGAGCACTTAGGGTTGTTAATGATTATGTGTACACGTACTCACGTACTTGCGTGTTCTAGGTAACCTCTAAAGGTTGTCTTTCCTCTCTCTCTTAAGTTAGCTTTAATATCATTTATGTGCACACCAGGTGAGTTCATGCCCCATTTTATTTACACTCTCTTTTGGAGGAGATAGCATACTCGTGCTGAAACGCTTTATTGATTATAAGTTGTGTATAGTGTAATGTAGTGCGATATACTATGAAAGTCTTTACACTTTTGAATCATTAATATTAGAACTAGCGGGAAATCTTGTGTAGTACTACTGGGCTTGACAAGCCCCACCTGTGCGACTCGAGGGCAAACGGGTGCAATATTGTCCTAACACATGGTGTCACGACCTTGTAAGTCGTGATGGGAGGCAATCAAACGAAACGGTATCAGCTTCGATCGCGAAATCACTACGATTATTACTTGTGAATTTAGACTAGCTATCTAATTCAATGCACTCTTATATTTTATAACTGTTACTGTTATGTTTTACGCAAACTCTTGAACTCACCATCCATTGTGTTGACTCTTTTAGTATGCTATTCTCAGGTCGTGGTTATGAAAAGCCTAGGAGCACTCACGGGGGGTCAGCATTATTGGAAACATTTTATTTTGGCAATTGAAACAAATTCTGTACTTGGTTTTGAATAACGGTTGGGCGCGCGTTTTGCGCTCTTTACATTTTGTACCCTTGTGTTTGCTTTACTTACAAAATGCTTCCGCAAATATTTTGAAGTTTTAAACTTTGGTTTGGTTTGAATGGTTCATATAGAGTCGTTTTGAGTAACTAATGACTGAGATCCTGGTTTCTTCACACACCTCGTGGTAAAACCCCGCACGTGGATTTTGAGGGTGTTACAGATTGGTATCAAAGCCATTGGTTATAGGGAACTAGGTTGCATACACTAGACTATAACCGCACAGTTTGTTAGTTACTCGTCACTTATTTCCTTACTGTATACTCATTGGCATACGCATCACGTACTTCGCAGCATGGCATCGTCATCCAGAGATTTAGGCAAGAGACCTGCACGGTCTGAATCACCTCCTTTTTCACCCGTGTCGGATAGGGGATCAGACTGGCCTTGGCACCCTTACCCTTCTGAGGAAATAGATTGGGATCAACCTTTCGTAATACCCGAGCTCGATCCTCCACGGAACTGGGATTTTTACCCCACCTATATAAATCGTATGGCTTACAGGGAGCGAATACCACCTGTAGCTCCTACTTGACCCAGGACTAGATCGTCGACAGCTTCTCAAGCACACACACTTCCTACCTTGGACATCCCACACGAGCAGGCGTTTGCAGCATTGGTGGCTACACTAGACACCGAGCGGCAGCGTATTAGAGGACTCACTAATGAGAACTCCACTCTACAATACGAGATGCGACGGTTACGGTTACAGGTAGAGATGCTCCAGGAGCGACTTTCGATGGCCATTAGTGGGCATCATACTCTGGCAGGCAATGTGCTAACGCTTACCAAGCGCATGAACGCACAGGATCATCAGAACATAGTGGTAGATGATAGATTTGCTAACCTAGAGGCACAGTTAGTAGCGCTTCAGATTGCTGAAGCCCCTGCACCTTTTGCAGACCCTGAGGAAGAAGACCCGGAAGAGGAACCTGAAGAAGCGCCTGAGGAAGACCTGGAGGAAGAAGACCAGAGGAAATGGAAGAGGATAGCAATGGATCGAACGTGTTAGATTGATTCCACTTTCTTATGACTTGGACAATATAGTGTTTCTTTTCTTTGAAACCTATGTGAGAAGGGTTGTTTCCCACCCAACTGAAAAACTAAAATTTTGACATTGATGGAATATTTTGTGAACCATTTACAATTTATTTATCTTTGATTATTATTTTTGTTATAAATGTTATGGTTGTGGTAAATTCATTATTTCTTTCTATTGTACTTCAAAGAGATTAACGTGTTGGATGTTACTCATTATTGTATTTATGAATGTAAAGTGAAATATGGACGCAAGAGGTAGAGGACGTGGACGTGGCCGTGGACGTGGCCGTGGACGTGGTGTCGGTGGTCGTGGTACCGGTGCTATAAACATGACCCCAGCTGAATTAGCTGCCTTGATAAATCAACATGTGGAAGCAGCGGTTGGTGCACAAGCTGCCCAATTTAGAGGTAAATGATGACCTTGGTCATCAACTGCATAAATGTTTCTACTAGATGGTTAACCCATTTGATTGGACTAAATAATCCGAAACGTTGAATACAGGACCGCCAGCGTGCACATATAAAGCACTCATGGTCTGCAAGCCCCACTTGTATAGTGGAGCTGAGAGAGCTGTAGGGCTCGTACGTTGGTTTGAGAAGACCGAGTCAGTCTTCTCAAAATGCAACTGTCCAGCGGTGGATCAAGTAAAGTATGCCACAAAGACACTTGAGGGCGCAGCACTCTCATGGTGGAATGCCCAAGTACAAATGCTTAGTCAGGCAATCGCCAATGCTTTACCATGGGATGAATTCAAGGAAATGATGATGGAGGAATATTGCCCTCGTAGCGAAGTTCAAAAGCTGGAAGCCGAATTTTGGCAGCCCAAGATGGAAGGATCGGAGATTGAGGCCTACACAACAAGGTCTCATGAGTTGGCAACGCTTTGCCCAGGCATGATCGACACGCCTGTTAAGCGGATTGAGCTTTATCTACGTGGCTAGGTTTTGGAGATACAGAGCATGGTGACTGCTGCAAACCTCCCTACTATTCAACAGGTGATCCGACTAGCCCACAAACTTACTGATCAAGCGGTAGAACAAGGAAAACTACCCAAGCGGGGCGCTGTGGCAAGCGTGCCCGACAATAAACGCAAGTGGGACGGCTCAGGCAACAAGGGATCATCATAACAGTCAACCTCAGTAGCAACAGCATCATCAGCAACAGAGGAGGTTCGACAACAACAAAAGCTTCAACCAGACGACTCCCTCAAACCAAGGGCCAAGCGGATACGGAGGGAGACACCCAAAGCGCAACCGGTGTAACTATCATCATGTGGGCAGATGTGACAACTTCAAATGCCAGTGCTGTGGAAAGATTGGACATGCAGCAAAAGACTGCCGTGGCGAGCTGATGAAAAAGCCACAACAATCCCAGGAAACACCCAAAGGCTGCTTTGAATGTGGGAAAGAGGGCCATTACAGGAGAAACTATCCTTAGTTGAGGAAGAACGAGAATGGTGCAAACAACGGTGGGAACAACAACAACAACAACAACAACGGCAATGGCAACAACAACGGTGGTAACAACGATGGAACAAAAGGGAGAGCCTCTGTTATTGGTTCAGGTGAGGCTCTAAACGACCCGACTACTGTTACTGTTAATTTTCTGTTAACGGTCGTTTTGCTACTATACTGTTTGACACGGGAGCCGATAGAAGTTTCATCTCCACTAAGTTTAGTAGCCTTTTAAGTGATATGCCCTCAGCATTAGAATCTAAATACACCATAGAGTTAGCTAATGTTAAGCAGATTCACGTAACGCATATCCTTAGAGATTGCAAGATAAAACTTGTTGGTCATACCTTTGACATAGATCTCATGCCTGTTACACTAGGGAGTTTTGATGTAGTAGTAAGCATGGATTGGCTTTCCGAAAAGCAGGCGGAAGTCATATGTCATGAGAAGATCAAACGAATCCCTATTGGTGAAGAAATTATTACGGTCAGAGGCGATAGAAGTGGTGCAGTGATGGGCATCATCTCATTCATGAAAGCACAGAAGTTGTTGCAGAAAGGTCGCTTAGCCATATTGGCCCTCATTACTGATAAACAACCAGAAGAAAAGAGGATAAAGGATATCCCTATCATTCGTGACTTTCCTGAGGTGTTTCCATAGGATCTGCCTGGATTACCACCTCATCGTCAAGTTGAATTCCAGATTGATTTGACTCCAGGAGCCGCTCCGATTGTGAGAGCACCTTACTGGTTAGCTCCAAACGAACTACAAGAATTATCTGCTCAACTACAAGAGCTGTTGGATAAAGGGTTTATCCGACCGAGCTCGCCGCCTTGGGGAGCACTAGTTCTGTTTGTCAAGAAGAAGGATGGTACATTTCGAATGTGCATCGACTATAGAGAACTGAACAAGGTTACAATCAAGAATAGATACCCACTACCTCGTATAGATGATTTGTTCGATCAACTTCAAGGATCAAGCTATTATTCTAAGAATGACTTGAGGTCTGGGTACCATCAACTGAGAGTTCGAGAGGAAGACATCTCGAAGACCGCCTTCCGTACACGTTACGGTCATTACGAGTTCTTGGTCATGCCATTCGGGTTGACGAATGCACCAGCCATATTCACAAACCTCATGAATCATGTGTGCAAACCCTATCTCGATAGTTTGTTATTGTGTTTATCAATGACATATTGATCTTTTCAAGGACTGAGGAAGAACATGAGGAACACTTACGTTTAATCTTGGAATTACTTAGAAAGGAACAACTGTACGCCAAGTTCTCCAAGTGTGATATCTGGATACGTGAAGTGCAATTCTTGGGTCATATTGTTTCTTGCAAAGATTGAAGCAATAAAGATTGAAGCAATAAAGAATTGGGCGGTACCCAAAACGCCAAGCGAGATACAACAGTTTCTTGGACTGGCAGGATACTATCGGCGATTCATTGAATGATTTTCTAAGATCGCTCAACCTGTCACAGCCTTAACTCATAAGGGAACAACGAACAAATGGGGTGAGAGTCAGGAATCTGCTTTCCACTTACTGAAATAGAAACTGTGTAGCGCATCGATATTGGCGTTACCGGAGGGAAGTGATGACTTCGTAGTCTATTGTGATGCTTCTATTCAAGGACTTGGTTGTGTCTTGATGCAGCGAGATAAAGTGATAGCTTACGCCTCAAGACAACTAAAGGTATATGAGAAGAACTATACCACCCATGACTTGGAACTGGGTGCGGTAGTTTTTGCCTTAAAGATCTGGAGACATTACTTGTACGGTACCAAGTGCACTATTTACACCAATCACAAGAGTCTTCAGCACATCTTTGAGCAGCAGGAATTGAACATGAGGCAAAGACGCTGGGTAGAATTATTGAACGACTATGATTGTACTATCAAATATCATCCGGGAAAGGCTAATGTAGTCGCTGACGCGCTGAGTAGAAAGGAAACTGCTAATCCCCGACGAGTGCGAGCTTTGCAACTTACGATTAGCACATGGTTACCTGAACAAATCCGAGAGGCTCATACTGTAACACCCGAAATTTTGTCAAAATAAAAGAAAATGAAAGTATCTTGCAAAAAGGAAAAAGGAACAAAAGTGGAAGGGGGCTAAGTGTAAAAAAGTACAACATTCAATATTTTAATATATATTGAAGGTATGGCCGCCCACTTCACATACCATATTCTGCTTTCGACAAACAAAGAAGAAAGAAAACAAGCAGGAACATTTCTCTCGGTTTGTGAAGAAGAAGAACCTGATTATTTTCGAAGGTGAGCATTACTTTGCATAATTAGCTCGGTTTTGTTGGGGTTTTTCAACCATGAAACTAATTTTTATGTGCACTCAAGTTTGGAGGAGTTTTACTTGTTGGCTGCACAGGTGAGTTCTAGACCCTGGTTTTATGTGTTTTTAAACTTTTGGGGCTGAAAATGCATGATTTAAAATGTTCTACAATTTTTAATTTGTACCCGTATGTATATGTGCATGTATGATGGTGTTTTATGGATGTATATGTGTTGGGGATGTTTAGAATGCTTGTTATAAGCTTAGAACATGTTAGAATGCAGATTGGGTTTGAATTTGATTCTGAAAAATGAACAACAGTTGGTCATGCGCCCAAATAGGGCTCATGCGCCTGGAATTTTGCCTTAGAAAAAAATGCGCCTCAATAGTTCCCATGCGCCTAGGAGTTTGTCTGAAAATATTGGGTTAACCCATGCGCCCAAACAATACCCCATGCGCCCAACCATTTTGCTCAGGTGCCTAAGTGTCAGTCATGCTCCTGAACAGTACCTCATGCGCCCAAGTTAGTGCCCAGACGCCTAAGTGTTGGCTCATACGCCCACATAGTGTTAATGCGCCCGAGCAGGATTCATGCGCCTGCATAGTGCTCATGCGCCTAGAATACTTAGAAAATTTTCTGAAATTTTGGGAAATTAGAATTTTAGGGTTTGACCCCGGTTTGACTTAGTGTTTTTATTTGTTTATTTTATGCATGTTTTTAGGCTGCTCTTATGTTCCTTATTATGTATTGTTGTGTCGTTTTATGTGGTGTGATTATGCTCATAAAGTATTATCTTTAATCAAGAGAAAGATGAAAATTAATGAAAACTGGAACATAATGAATCAATGAAAGTCTTGCAAGCAAATTGAATGGAGGTAATCGACCATGTTGTCGTTAGCTCAACTGTGTACGGTTTAGCTAACCCGAAGGATTTACACAGGGTCAATCTTTGAGATTGACATGACCCTTGCTGCTTGCCCCAGGTGACTGGGTCAGCTTAATACATAATGTTCGAGGTCTATTTTTAGACCTCAGGCCCATCATCAGCTTAGTGCACAATGTTCGGGGTATTGCACATTGGTCCGAAAGGAAAGTGAAAGATAATAATGGAAGAAAGAATGGAAAACCTGTCACATGACATAAACGACCATAGTATCTTATAAAAACCTGTCACATGACACAAACTGAGCCTTAAAGAGTATACCATACCTGCTGGGGGGTACACCATAGTATCTTATAAAAACCTGTCATATGACACAAACGACCCTGCAGGATCTCAGTGTGGCACCCTTCCGATTATGACAGAAGGCACTATGCATGGGGGATTCCCCAAGTAGATCTACCCATATAAAATAAGCGGTTCACATAAGAATTAATGATTGTGATACAAGTAGGTGCAGGTTCTAACATTAGCACAACATATAATAGCATCGCATAATAGTACACAAATAACTTTTTGTTCAAACATAGCATGCTTCATCCCAAAATACTAGTAAAAAGGGAACACCAAAACTCACCTTAGAATCAAATAAAACTCCTTCAAGTATCAACAAGTACAAGTCCTAGCACCCTATGATCAAGATACATGTAGTAAGCTAATGTTCTTAGGCTATTGGAAGTGTAACTAAGTGCATTTGATGGTCATACAATCATGTGGCTTCGATTCTTAGAAGTTTGCATCAAAAAGTTCCCTTTTTAGGGAAGTTGGGGTTATTTGAGCAAAAAGTCCATTTTTTAAACTAACCCGTTAAAACCTGTTTTTAACCTAAACCGACACTCTAATCCATTTTCTTTTGACTTTCCACCAAAATATCACTTTCAGGTCTTCTATCTTACTGAAACAATATGGATTTATAGGTTTTAGGCTTGTTACACTATTTTTAGAAATTTATCCAAAAAAATCTCTCGGTTTAAGCTTATATTTGTTAAATAAATTCATACAATCACGCATTTACCCAAAAATTCACCAAATTCGGTTTTTAACACTAAAATACTTATTTTAGGGCCTGGAATTTATAGAACTTGCAATCTTTTAAGTTTGACCATTTTTGAAAATTTTACCACCTTTTCGGTTCACTAAATAGGGTCTTTGAGTCCATTATACCATACCAATCCACCCATTTCCATAATCTTATAAGTTCAACATCATCAAACTACTGGAAAATAAATTAACCTCATGGATTTTACAGTATTAATTAACAAGGTTAAGATTAAGGTGTTTCTACACCATTTACACATGTGTAAACATAAAAGTTCAAGTTTAAACATCCATATAACTTTCTGTAATATTAAGTCCAGATTATTATAATCTTCACAAGACATTTTTAAGCAGGTTTTAAGCATAGAATGGGGGTTGATCAAGACAAGTGGTTAAATGGGTGCTAAAAACTCAAGAAAAAGAGGGTTTTCGGGTTCAATCATGTGCACCAACCCATGATATGAGAGCATTTAGAAGAATGTACCTTTTGTGAAGTCGTAAGTCACACAAAGATAGTGATATGGCCGCAAGATTCTGGTTTGAAACAAGAAAAGTGGGATTTATAGAAGAAAAAGAGATAAAAACTCAAGAAATAGTTTTCGTTTGGGTACAAAGATGCTTACACACAAGATGTTCCATGTTTTTGAGATGATTTAGAGAGTATGAAGGCTGTTGGTTCGAGAGCTTGAGCTGAAACTTCGTGTTCCTGCAAGAATCTCGCTTGATAGCACACTTTAACTCCTCCTATGACAGGGTTTAGCTCCTATTCGGTGTTGTTCTTGAAGAAGCCTTCGAACACTTGCTGAAAATAGCGAAGAATTGTTGAATGCAGGAAAAAGAGAGAGTTCTCGAGAAGAGAGAGAGAAAGAGAGATAGAGAGAGTGTTCGATTAAGAAAAGAAAGAAAGAAAATATGAGGGTGGAGTGTGTAAACGGGTTTGGGTGAATTTGAGGGAGAGTGTGGTTGGTGAGTGGGGGTGGCCGAATGCATTTTGACAATCCCATGTATTGGGTGATTTGGTGGTGCTCAGACTGGTCAAATAGTCTTCTAGGAAGTTTTTGAAAAATTTCAGAATGTTAAGTGTTCGGGAGTTAGAAAAATTTTAAGGCCAAACAGTGCCAATGCGCCTGAATAGCGCTCAAATGCCCACTTCCAAAATGCCCTCAGTGCTCATGCGCCTAAACAGTGGTAATGCGCCCGCATAGTTCTAATGCGCCCGCACAGTTCTAATGCACCTGAACAGTTCTCATGAGCCTGAACAGTTCTCATGTGCCTAAGAGAAAAATATGTACGGAAGACTTGGATTTAATTTTTGTATAATTATCAGGGTAGTTTAGCCAATTTAGTGAATTTTCTAGCCTCGGGAAATAGTTTCTAGACTAAAGCAAGTCCTAATAGAATCATCCAAGGAAATTAAACACACAACAATAAATCACAGAAGGAAGAGATATATAAACATGATAAAATAATGAAAATGAGACAATGCTAGATAAATTTAAGTTTTTGAAGTCGGACCTAGGAGTCGGTTGTTACATTCTCCCACCGTTTGGGAAACTTCGTCCTGAAATTTTACTTTCAATTATTTTCTGATCTAGTGGGCTTAAAGAGGTGTGGATACTCCTTTCTCATCACATCCTCTCATTCCCATGTGAATTTGGGTCCTCACCTAGAGTTCCATCTCACTTTAACTTTGGGTATACGACTTCGTCTAAGTTTCTGGACCAGTCGGTCGGTAATCTCTATGGGCTCTTCCATGAATTTCAATTCTTTAGTGATTTTGGCATCCTTCAATTGTAATTCCAATGCTTTGTCTACAAGACACTTCTTCAAGTTAGACACATAGAAGGTGTCATGTACATAGCTCAACTCTTGGGGTAGTTTTAATTGGTATGCTACCGGGCCAATTCTCGATAAAATTTTGAATGGTCCAATGTATCTCGGGCTTAGCTTGCCTTTCTTGCCAAATCTGACTGTGCCCTTCCATGGTGCGACTTTTAGCATCACTCTATCACTCACTTGAAATTCCAGGGGCTTTCACCATCTATCCGCGTATTTCTTTTGACGGTCTCTGGCTGCTCTCAGTCGTTCCTTAATCTTGAATACCTTATCAGTGGTTTCCATTACAATATCGGGTCCCATTACTTGGCTATCACCAATCTCATTCCAGCTTAATGGTGATCGGCATTTTCTACCATATAAGGCTTCATACGGAGCTGGTTTTATACTGGCGTGGTAACTATTATTGTAGGAGAACTCCACTAGAGGAAGGTGGTTATCCCAACTTCCCCCGAAGTCGATCGCGCAAGCTCTTAACATGTCTTCCAAGGTTTGTATGGTTCTTTCACTTTGTCCGTCAGTTTGAGGGTGGTATGCGGTGCTTAGGTCAAGACGGGTCCCCAAAGCCTGTTGGAGAGACTTCCAAAATCGTGAAGTGAATCGACTATCACAGTTGAGATAATCGGTAGTGGCACTCAGTGTCTTGTTACTATTTCATCGATGTATAGTCGTGCTAGCTTCGGTAAACCGTAATCTTCTCGAATAGGTAGGAAGTGAGCTGATTTGGTAAGCCTATCCACTATTACCCAAATAGCATCATGTCCTCGAGAGGTTCTTGGCAACTTTGTAACAAAATCCATCATAATGTTATCCCATTTACATTCGGGGATTTCGGGCTGTTGTAAGGTTCCTAATGGTTTCTGGTTTTTGGTTTTTACCATTGCACACGTCAAACATTTCCCCACATAGGTGGCAATGGATTTCTTTAACCCGGGCCACCAGAAGAGAGTCTTTAAGTCTTGATACATCTTGTCACTTCCTGGGTGAACCGAATATCTGGATTTGTGGGCTTCATCTAGGACTATCTCTCTAATTCCTCTATGTTTCGGTACCTAAGTCCTTCCTTCATGCTTATACAATCCATCATTACTCACTTCTAGACATCTTTCCATTCCCGTTAGCATCTCCTCAGTTAGCTTGTCCACTTTCAGGGCTTCCTTTTGTGCTTCTTTTAATCTAGTGGTAAGGCTAGTATATACGCTCATTCTTAAGGCACGGACGCGAAGGGGTTTTTTCCTTTCCTTTCTACTCAACACATCCGCCACTACATTGCCCTTACCTGGATGGTAACAAATCTCACATTCATAATCGTTCAACAATTCTACCCACCTTTTTTGGCGCATATTTAACATTTTCTGATCCAGAATGTGTTGCAAACTTTTATGATCAGTGTAAATGCGCACTTGGTACCGTAGAGATAGTGTCTCCCTATTTTGAGCGCAAACACCACGACACCCAGTTCTAGATCATGAGTAGTGTAGTTTCTCTCATGCTCATTTAACAATCTGGACGCGTAAGCAATCACCTTATCTCGCTGCATCAATACACACCCCAGCCCCTGACGTGAGGCGTCGCAATAAACTACGAAATCCTCAACGCCTTTCGGTAGGGCAAGGATAGGTGCACTGCATAGCTTCTCCTTGAGTATCTCAAATGCCTCATTCTGTTCCTTTTCCCATATGAAGGCTGTATTCTTTTTGGTTAGTGCGGTTAATGGCTACACAATTCGCGAGAAATCCTTGAATAGTATCCGGCCAAACTAAGAAATTGCCTTATCTTGGTAGGAGTTTCAGGAATCTTCCAGTTTTTAATGGCTTCTATTTTTGTTGGATCTACTTGAATACCTTCTTTGTTCACCACATATCCTAGAAACTTGATTTCGCGCATCCAAAACTCACATTTGGAGAACTTTGCATATAACTGCTCATTCTTGAACAACTCAAGAATCAGTCTAAGGTGCTTCTCATGCTCTTCCTTACTATGGGAGTAGATAAAAATCGTCAATAAACATAATCACGAACTTGTCTAGATACGGCCTACATACTCGGTTCATGAGGTCCATAAATACCGCAGGTGCACTAGTCAGTCCGAAGGGCATGACTAAGTACTCATAGTGTCCATACCTAGTCCTGAAGGCTGTCTTGGGTATGTCTTCTTCCCTTATCTTTAGTTGATGGTATCCCGATCTTAAATCTATCTTGGAGAAATAGCTGGCTCCCTGTAATTGATCGAACAAGTCATCGATTCTTGGGAGAGGATAGCGATTCTTGATAGTAAGCTTGTTCAAATCACGATAGTCAATACACATTCGTAGGGTTCCATCCTTCTTTTTAACAAATAATACCGGTGCACCCCACGAGAAACACTTGGTCAAATGAATCCTTTATCCAGCAATTCCTGGATTTGTACCATTAGCTCCTTCATCTCGGGTGGAGCGAGTCTGTAAGGTGCCTTGGCCACTGGTGCGGCACCAAGCACTAGGTCTATTTGGAATTCGACCTGTCTAGTTGGAGGGAGTCCCGGTAGCTCCTCGGGAAATACTTCCAGGTACTCAGCCACCACCGGTATGTCTTCGATTCTCTTTTCTTCTTTTGCTTTCATCACGTAGATTATGAAAGCGGAGCATCCTTTGTGGAGACTCTTGGTAGCCTTCAGGTGGGATATCATGGGGTACAACGTGTTGCTTCTTTCACCATGGGCAACTAGTGTCTTTCCGTCAGTTAAAGGTATTTTAAGCAAACGTTCATCGCACACGATTTCAGCCTTATTTTTGGCTAACCAATCCATTCCCATGACCACATCAAATCCTCCTAACGTTATAGGCATCAAGTCTATTTTAAATGAATTACCCTCTAATTCTATCTTGCAGTCTTTGATGATTTCATGGGTTTCTATTATCTTGTCGTCAGCTAATTCTACCGTGTATGCATCAGTTAGGGTACAAGCTTCCAAATCAATCAAAGGCCTAAAGGTAGTAGAAACAAAACTACTTGTTGCTCCAGTATCAAATAAAACAGTAGCAGGGTGGTTATTTATGAGAAACGTACCATTAACCACGTCAGGATCCTTACGGGCACCATTGGGATCCATTATGAACGCTCTTCCTTTGGGCTTGTTAGGCCTGGCGTCCTTATCCCTCGCTAGCTTGGGACACTTGTTCCGCATGTGTCTTGGATCCCCGCACTCGTAACATTGCTTCCCGGGCTCATACGTACAATCTTTAATCAGGTGACCGGTTCGCTTGCACCTGAAGCAAGGCATCGGGTTGCATTCTCCTTGGTGGTGTAGTTTGCACTTGTTATAGAAAGGGCTTGTACCTAAGTACAGTTTTCAGGCTCTTGCCCCCTGATCATCACGTCTTGTCCTTTGCCAGCCCTCTGCTTGAGCTACCGCTATTGCCAATAGGCCTTTTAGCATCAAACCACTTTCTCTTCTCACCCGTCACCTTCTTCTTGTCCTCAGTCTTCCCCTGTTCCATCCAACTAGCTCTAATCAAGTCATCTATCAAGCTACTAGTAAGATCGACTGCTGCTTGGATGGTTGTAGGCCTGGTAGATCGGACCATGCCTCGAACTCTAGGATGCAGTCCCCAGATAAAACGGGCTACGCCTTTCATTTCGAGAGTCACCAAGTGGGGCACTAGTCGGGACAGAGCCGAGAACCGATTGATGTACTCAGTGTAATTTGGGCCTTTCATTTCAAAGCTCAGAAATTCAGCCTCCAGCTTCTCTAGTTGATTCATTGGGCAGTATTTACTGGTCATCAATTCTCTAAACTCCGACCATTTCATGCTGCCGGCAGCATTTCTGCCTCGTTGCTGAACGATGGTCTTCCACCACTCCAAGGCTGGCCCTTTCAGAGATTAGGAGGCGAACCTGACCGTGTGCTCAGTTTTGCACTCGCTTATATCAAATACAGCCTCGATCTCGTCTAACCATCGGTAAGTATCAATCGCACCCTCGGTGCCATAGAAATCTTTTGGTTTGCATGCCATAAAAGTTTTGTAAGAACACCCGGTCCTTATTTCTCAGCATCCTTGGCGTTACCTACATTGTTTCTAGGTCCTTCATTTCCAGTTGTATTTTCCCGGTCTGCGTTTATTTGAGCTATGATGGTGGGGATAGCATTGGTGATTTGCTACGCCACCAGATTGGTGATCCTTTCATCATTGGCATTTTCTTCATGGGTGGTCCTTGGTGGAGTAGGTGGTCGATTTCCACCCTGGTTCTCGATGCGCCTTGCACCCCTATTCCTTCCCCCACGTATTCCATGTATAGGCGGCATTCTGGGGTCAACATAGATAAACTCATTTAGTGTCTTATAAGATTTTTTTCAAGTATCTCGTTACATCGATTTGACTCCTATAGGTCGCTTCACCAAACACATGAGGGTTCCCGAAAAACATTATAAGTCATACATAGTTTCATTCTAATTTTAATAAAGTTAATTAACATTTTAAGGGGCAGTCAGATTAGTTCCCTAGAATATACTATTGTACAAGCTTCATCAAGGGTTACCTGAAATATGCTCAAAAAGATTTTTGTGTCAACTATAAAGTTGGTGAGTTCAAGTGCTTAAAGTTCAAAAACAAAAGGGCTCTTTAGAATCCATAAGTTATATTTAAAAAAACATAAGTATCACTGTTAAGGGGTCACAATCAACCCTACACTCAGCCCCGGCTAGCCTCTTCTAAACTTGTGTTATGCCGGTTATCCCATAGGGGAAACTGAGCCTCAAAGAGTATACCATACCTGCTGGGTGGTACACCATAGTATCTTATAAAAACCTATCACATGACACAAACGACCCCGCAGGATCTCAATGTGGTACCCTTCCGGTTATGATGGAAGGCACTGTGCGTGGGGATTCCCCAAGTAGATCTACCCATTTAAAACAAGCGGTTCACACAAGAATTAATGATTGTGATACAAGTAGGTGCAGGTTCTAACATTAGCCACAACATATAATAGCATCGCATAATAGTACACAAATAACTTTTAGTTCAAACATAGCATGCTTCATCCTAAAATAGTAGTAAAAAGGAACACTAAAACTCACCTTAGAATCAAATAAAAGTCCTTCAAGTATCAACAAGTCCAAGTCCTAACACCCTATGATCAAGATACATGTAGTAAGATAATGTTCTTAGGCTATTGGAAGTGTAACTAAGTGCATTTGATCATCATACAATCATGTGGCTTCGATTCTTAGAAGTTTGCATCAAAAAGTTCCCTTTTTAGGGAAGTTAGGGTTATTTGAGCAAAAAGTCCATTTTTTAAACTGACCCGTTAAAACCCGTTTTTAACCGAAACCGACACTCTAATCCATTTTCTTTCGACTTTCCAGCAAAACATCACTTTGAGGTCTTCTATCTTACTGAAATAATATGGATTTATAGGTTTTAGGCTTGTTACACTATTTTTAGAAATTTAACCAAAAATCTCTAGGTTAGGCTTATATTTGTTAAATAAATTCATAAAATCACGTATTAACCCAAAAATTCAACAAATTCGGTTTTTAACACTAAAATACTTATTTTGGGGCCTGGAACTTATAAAACTTGCAATCTTTTAAGTTTGACCATTTTTGAAAATTTTACCACCTTTTCGGGTCACTAAATAGGGTCTTTGAGTCCATTATACCATACCAATCCACCCATTTCCGTAATCTTATAAGTTGAACATCAACAAACTACTAGAAAATAAATTAACCTCATGGATTTTACAATATTAATTAAGAAGGTTAAGATTAAGGTGTTTCTACACCATTTACACATGTGTAAACATAAAAGTTCAAGTTTAAACATCCTTAAAACTTTCTGTAACATTAAGTCCAGATTATTATAATGTTCACAAGACATTCTTAAGCAGGTTTTAAGCATAGAATGGGGGTTGATCAAGACAAGTGGTTAAATGGGTGCTAAAAACTCAAGAAAAAAGGGTTTTCGGGTTCAATCATGTGCACCAACCCATGATTTGCGAGCATTTATAAGAATGTTCCTTTTTTGAAGTCGTAAGTCTCACAAAGATAGTGATATGGCCGCAAGATTGTGGTTTGAAACAAGAAACGTGGGATTTATGGAAGAAAAATAGATAAAAACTCAAGAAATAGTTTTCGTTCGGGTACAAAGATGCTTACACACTAGATGTTCCGTGTTTTTGAGATGATTTAGAGAGTATGAAGGCTATTGGTTCAAGAGCTTGAGTTGAAACTTCGTGTTCTTGCAAGAATCTCGCTTGATAGCACACTTTAACTCCTTCTATGACAGGGTTTAGCTCCTATTCGGTGTTGTTCTTGAAGAAGCCTTCGAACACTTGTTGAAAATGGTGAAGAATTTTAGAATGCAGGAAAAAGAGAGAGTTCTCTAGAAGAGAGAGAGAAAGAGAGATAGAGAGAGTGTTCGATTAAGAAAAGAAAGAAAGAAAATATGAGGGTGGAGTGTGTAAACAGGTTTTGGGGAATTCAAGGGAGAGTGTGGTTGGTGAGTGGGAGTGGCCGAATGCATGGTGACAATCCCATGTATTGGGTGATTTGGTGGTGCTCAGACTGGTCAAATATCTTCTTGGAAGTTTTTGAAAAATTTCAGAATGTTAAGTGTTCGGGAGTTAGAAAAATTTTGAGGCCAAACAGTGCCAATGCGCCTGAATAGCGCTCAAATGCCCACTGCTAAAATGCCCTCAGTGTTCATGCGCCTAAACAGTGGTAATGCGCCAGCACAGTTCTAATGCGCCTGAACAGTTCTCATGCTCCTGAATAGTTCTCATGCGCCTGAACAGTTCTCATGCGCCTGAACAGTTCTCATGCGCCTAAGAGAAAAATACGTGCGGAAGACTTGGATTTAATTTTTGTATAATTATCAGGGTAGTTTAGCCAATTTAGTGAATTTTCTAGCCTCGGGAAATAGTTTCTAGACTAAAGCAAGTCCTAATAGAATCATCCAAGGAAATTAAATACACAACAATAAATCACAGAAGCAAGTCCTAATTTAAGGTTTTGAAGTCGGACCTAGGAGTCGGTTGTTACAGAAGATGATGGTTCAACTACAGGAGTTGATGGATAAAGGATTTATTCAACTGAGTATCTCTCCTTGGGGTGCTCCAGTCCTGTTTGTTAAGAAGAAAGATGGTAGTATGAGAATGTGTATCGGCTACCGAGAGTTGAACAAGTTAACGGTGAAGTACCGATATCCCCTACCCAGGATAGATGACTTGTTCGACCAGCTCCAAGGTGCCAGTTGGTTCTCAAGGATAGATCTCCGATCTGGCTACCATCAATTGAAGGTGAAGGAGCAAGATATTCCTAAGATAGCTTTTCGTTCACGTTATGGACATTACTAGTTTCTCGTTATATCTTTCGGACTAACTAACGCGCCAGCTGCCTTTATGGATTTGATGAACCGAGTGTGTCGGCTAATGTTAGATAAATCAGTGATTGTGTTTGTTAATGATATCCTTATTTATTCGAAGAATGAGGAAGAACATGCCGACCATATACACGAGGTATTGGAGACACTTAGAAGGGAGAAGCTATATGCTAAATTCTCTAAGTGTGCTTTCTGGTTACGCGAAGTTCAATTTTTGGGTCACGTTGTGAATTCTGAAGGAATTATGGTGGACCCGACAAAGGTTGAGGTAGTAATGCAACGGAAGTCTCCAAAGACGCCATTCGAGATTCGCAGTTTCTTGGGTTTGGCGGGCTACTACAGAAGGTTTATCCAAGACTTTTCCAAGGTAGCCTCACCTTTGACTAAATTGACTCGTAAGGACGTGAAGTTTATGTGGGGTCGGGAACAGGAGGATGCTTTTGAGGAGTTAAAGGCAAGATTAACTCAAGCTCCTATTTTGACATTACCCGAAGGGAGTGAAGACTTAGTGGTGTATTCGGATGCTTCTTACTCGGGACTGGGTTGCGTGTTGATGGAAAGTGGAAGGGTAATAGCATACGCTTCCTGACAGTTGAAAACCCACGAAGTCAATTACCACATGCATGATTTGGAGCTCGTGGTAGTGGTCTTTGCCTTAAAGATTTGGAGGCACTACCTGTACGGGGTGAAGTGCACAATCTTCACGGACCACAAAAGCTTAAAGTATTTCTTCGAACAAAAGGACCTCAATATGAGGTAGAGGAGGTGGTCAGAATTGATCAAGGATTATGATTGTGAAATCCATTACCACTCGGGCAAAGCCAATGCAGTGGCCGATGCCCTAAGCTGAAAGGAGAGACCCGAGCCAATCCGGGTGAAAGCTTATCAGTTGGTGATGACCTCTGACGTGATGACACAGGTCAAAGAATTTCAAAATGAGGCATTGAAGGAAGAACGCCTTAACTCTGAAAGGATGAGAGGTTTGGTCGTGGAGTTGGGAGAGAATACCCATGGAGTTAGAACTCGCTTTGGGCGGATGTGGATCCCTCATTATGGAGACTTATGGGGGTGGATTATGGATGAAGCTCATAAGACTTGATACTCCATTCATCCTGGTGCTACCAAGATGTATCATGATATGAAGAAGGATTACTGGTGGCCGGGAATGAAGCGCGATGTAGTGGAGTATGTGAGTATGTGCCTTACTTGCTTGCAAGTGAAGGCAGAGTACCAGAAGCCATACGGGAAGGTCCAACCTTTGGATATACCCGAGTGGAAGTGGGAGCGCATCACCATGGACTTCATAATGAAGTTACCTCGTATGACAAGGGGGTACGATACCATATGGGAGATAGTTGATTGTTTAACAAAGAGCGTTCACTTCCTACTGATCCGCGAGACTTACTCATCTGAGAGACTGGCGGATCTATTCATCAAAGAGATTGTAGCTCGTCATGGTGTGCCGGTGTCTATCGTGTCGGACCGTGACACCCGGTTCACATCGAAGTTTTGGAAAAGATTTCATGATGCGATGGGGATGAGACTGCACATTAGTACGGCTTACCATCCCCAGACAGATGGTCAGTCTGAAAGGACGATTCAGACGCTCGAGGATATGCTCTGAGCATGCGTGATCGACTTTGGAGGAAGTTGGGATGATCACCTACCGTTAGCGGAATTCTCATACATCAACAGTTAACATGCCAGCATTGGCATGCCACCATATGAGATGCTATACGGTAGAAGGTGTAGAACGCCCGTGTGTTGGGGAGACATCGGGCAGAAGGAGTTGGGAAGTCTTGAGGTGATCGAGGCTACGACAGAGAAGTTGGAAAAGGTCAAAGCCTTTATAAAGGCGGCCAAGGATAGACAGAAGTCGTATGCCGACAAAAGGCGTAGACCAATAGAGTTTAACGTGGGCTATAGAGTCATGTTGAAGGTCTCACCTTGGAAGGGGATCATCCGATTCAGGAAAAGGGGTAAGCTCAATCCAAGATATATAGGGCCTTTCTGAATCATCGCACGAGTAGGAGAGGTGGCCTATCGGTTAGAACTGCCTGATGAGTTAAGTGGAATTCACCCGACATTCCATGTATCTCATCTGAGGAAGTGCTTGGCTGATGAAGATATGATTGTACCACTGGAGGACATCGAGGTGGATGAACGGCTTAATTATATAGAGCAACCAGTGGCAATCATCAACCGGAAAGAGAAGAGACTGAGAAATAAAGTGGTTCCACTTGTGCGTGTGTAGTGGAAACACCAGAAGAGTTCAGAGTCTACGTGGGAGACGGAAGAAGAAATGAGACAATATTACCCATAGTTATTTGAAGAATGACAGGTTTCGGGGACAAAACCTCTTTAAGGGGGGTAGACTTGTAACACCCAAAAATTTTGTCAAAATAAAAGAAAATAAAAGTATCTTGCAAAAGGGAAAAAGGAACAAAAGTGGAAGGGGGCTAAGTGTAAAAGAGTACAACATTCAATATTTTAATATATATTGAAGGTATGGCCGCCCACTTCACATACCATATTCTGCTTTCGACAAACAAAGAAGAAAGAAAAGAAGCAGGAACTTTTCTCTCGATTTGTGAAGAAGAAGAAGCTGATTATTTTCGAATGTGAGCATTTCTTTGTATAATTGGCTCGGTTTTGTTGGGTTTTTCAACCATGAAACTGATTTTTATGTGCTTTTTGTGTCCGGTTGCTTGTTTTGGCTTGTTTTAGGTGTTTGAACTCTTGTGCCCTCAAGTTTGGAGGAGTTTTACTTGTTGGCTACAAAGGTGAGTTCTAAGCCCTGGTTTTATGTGTTTTTAAACTTTTTGGGGCTGAAAATGCATGATTTAAAATGTTCTACAACTGTTTAATTTGTACCCATACGTATATGTGCATGTATGATGTTTTATGGATGTATATGTGTTGGGGATGTTTAGAATGCTAGTTATAAGCTTAGAACATGTTAGAATGCAGATTGGGTTTGAATTTGATTTTGAAAAATGAACAATAGTTGGTCATGCGCCCAAATATGGCTCATGCGCCTGGAATTTTTCCTTAGAAAAATAATTCGCCTCAATAGTTCCCATGCGCCTAGGAGTTTATCTGAAAATACTGTGTTAACCCAAGCGCCCAACCATTTTGCTCAGGCACCTGTGTTAGTCATGCGCCTGAATAATACCTCATGCGCCCAAGTTAGTGCCCAGACGCCTATGTGTTGGCTCATACGCCCACAGAGTGTTAATGCGCCCAAGCAGGATTCATGCGCCTGCATAGTGCTCATGCGCTTAGAATACTTAGAAAATTTTCTGAAATTTTAGGAAATTAGAATTTTAGGGTTTGACCCTAGTTTGACTTGGTGTTTTTATTTGTTTATTTTATGCATGTTTTTAGGCTGCTCTTATGTTCCTTATTATGTATTGTTGTGTGGTTTTATGTGGTGTGATTATGCTCATAAAGTATTATCTTTAATCAAGAGAAAGATGAAAATTAATGAAAAGTGGAACATAATGAATGAATGAAAGTCTTGCAAGCAAATTGAATGGAGGTGCACGACCACGTTGTCGTTAGCTTAACTGTGTATGGTTTAGCTAACCCGAAGGATATACACAGGGTCAATCTTTGAGATTGACATGACCCTTGCTGCTTGGCCCAGGTGACTGGGTCAGCTTAGTGCATAATGTTTGGGGGTCTATTTTTAGACCTCAGGCCCAGCATCAGCTTAGTGCACAATGTTCGGGGTATTGCACATTGGTCCGAAAGGAAAGTGAAAGATAATAATGGAAGAAAGAATAAAAAGATAATGATGATAATTATGAAGATTATCTGAATGTACGTATGATGTGTGCTCACACTCGAAAGTAATGTTTTTTATTCAAAAAGGGGTATTTTCATACACAAACGATACAAGGTACTTTTAAACGTTTTAAAACTAGGACTCACTCAGCAATGCTGACTTTTATGCATTTTCAGTTAGCAAGTAAATATTGCTGAGGATGGCACTCGGGAAAAACTACTTGTCAGGGCAAGACTGGCATCCGTTCATGCTTAATGATTTTGTTGTATTGTAATGCAACTAATTGATTATTTTGTAACCCAAACTTACAACGATGTATTATTTTGCAACATTAATTATATGCATGAATGGTTTTTGTAAACTTAATTCCGCTGCAATATTTTATGAAATGTGTATTATTTAATATAATAGTGCTATGATTGTCCAACTGTGAGGCCTCCGGGAACGGGGCCTTACAATCCACAGAATACTTTATTACCATCTAGGCAATGAAACTAGCTGTAAAGAAACAGGAAACTACTCGAATTCACTCACAAAGAATCGAGAATCAAATTACACTAGGGAATAAAAGTAGTAAGTCGTCAAACAAGAAATGTAATGCGTGATCGATGAAAAAGAAGTCAAATCAAGGTTGCATGACCTAGTAAATAAGATTTACTTGTATTTTAATCAATATTGTGCAACTACAGATTGATGCATCAAAGTATTCACGAAAGCTTAACTAAACTAATAGGAAAGGAACTAGTTATTCAAAAATATCAAACAACAATGGTTCATGCATTGATAGTTTTTTGCTTTCCATAACAACTTTCAAACATAATCTTGAACTAATCTAGTCGTATCTGCTTATAATCCTCATTGGAATCACACCGATCAATCATAAATAGAACAGAGTATCTATTGTATAAATCAAAACAAAAACCGAACATGAAACTACACGAATGAGCCTTGAAATCAATACACTCGTGCCCAAAACACGTCGAGAACATTCCACAACAAACTTCAGACACACTTGCCTTAAAAATCCATAGAATCAATCAAAATAACAACTGTTGATCCACAGAATACTTTATTACCATCTAGGCAACGAAACTAGATGTAAACAAACAGGAAACTACTTGAATTCACTCACAAAGAATCGAGAATCAAATTACACTAAGGAATAAAAGTAGTCAGTCGTCAAACAAGAAACTCAATGCGTGATCGATGAAAAAGAAGTCAAATCAAGGTTGCATGAACTAGTAAATATGATTTACTTGTATTTTAATCAAAACTATGCAACTACAGATTGATGCATCAAAGTATTCACGAAAGCTTAACTAAATAAATGGGAAAGGAACTAGTTATTCAAAAACATCAAATAACAATAGTTCACGCATTGATAGTTTTTTGCTTTTCGTAACGTCCTCCAATGCTATGGAGTTTTGATTCTCAAGCCTTTTAAACACACTCATGAACTAATCTAATCTTATCTGCTTATAATTCTCATGGAATCATACAAATAAATCATAAATGAAACATAGTATCTATTGTGTAAACTGAAACCAAAACCAAAAAAGAAACCACATGAATGATCCCTGAAATAAATACACTCAACAAACTTCAAACACTCTTGCCTCAAAAATCCACCGAATCAATCAAAATGATAACCGTTGATCCAAAGAATACTTTATTACCATCAAGCCAAACAAACAAGGTGTAAAGAAATAAGAAACTACTCAAATTCACTCACAAAGAATTTAGAATCATATTACACAAGGGATTGAAAATAATCAGTCGTAAAACAAGATGATCGATGAAAAAGAAGTCAAATGAAGGTTGCATGACCTAGTAAATAAGATTTACTTGTATTTTAATCAATATTATGCAATTACATATTGATGTATCAATGTATTCATGAAAGCTTAACTAAACTATGAAAGGAACTAGTTATTCAAAAACATCAAACAACAATAGTTCACGCATTGATAATTTTTGCATTCCGTAACAACCTCTAATGCTATGGAGTTTTGATTCTCAAGCCTTCTAAACACACTCATGAACTAATCTAATCGTATTTGCTTATAATCCTCATTGGAAACACACTAAACCATCATAAATGGAGCATAGTATCTATTGTATAAATCAAAACAAAAACCGAACATGAAACCACACGAATGAGCCTCGAAATCAATACACTCATGCCCAAAACACGTCGAGAATATTCGATAAACTTCAAACACTCTTGCCTTAAGAATCCACCGAATAAATCATAATGATAACCATGGATCAATAGAATACTTTATTACCATCTAGGCAACGAAACTAGGTGTAAAGAAATAGGAAACTACTTGAATTCACTCAGAAAGAATCGAGAATCAAATTACACTTGGGAATGAAAGTAATCCATCGCCAAACAAGAAATGCAATGCGTGATCGATGTAAAAGAATTCAAATCAAGGTTGCATGACCTGGTAAATAAGATTCAATTGTATTTTAATCAAAATTATGCAACTATAAATTGATGAATCAAAGTATTCACAAAAGCTTAACTAAATAAATGATTAAGAAACTAGTTATACAAAAATATTAAACAACAATAGCTCACGCATGGATACTTTTTGCTTTCTGTAACAATCTCCAATGCTTTTGAGTTTTGATTCTCAAGCCATCTAAACACACTCGTGAACTAATCTAATCATATCTGATTATAGTCATCATTGGAATCAAACCGAACAATCATAAATGAAAAATAGTAACTATTGTATAAATCGAAACCAAAACCGAACACGAAACCACACAAATGAGCCTTGAAATCAATACATTCATGCCCAAAACTCGTCGAGAACTTTCAACAACAAACTTCAAACACTCTTGCCTTAAAAATCCATCGAATCAACCAAAATAACATCCATGGATACACAGAATACTTTATTAACATATACGCAACGAAACTAGGTTTAAAGAAACATGAAACTACTCGAATACACTTACAAAGAATCAAGAATCAAATTACTCTATGGAATGAAAGTAATCAGTCATCAAACAAGAAACGCAATGCGTGATCGATGAAAAAGATGTCAAATCAAGGTTGCATTACCTAGTAAACAAGATTTACTTGTATTTTAATCAAAACTATGCAACTGCAGATTGATGTATCAAAGAATTCATGAAAGCTTAACTAAATAAATGGGAATGAAACTAGTTATTCAAAAACATCAAATAACAATAGTTCATGCATTGGTAGTTTTTTGTTTTTTGTAACAACCTCCAATGCTATGGATTTTTCATTCTCAAGCCTTCTAAACACATCGTGAACTAATCTAATCATATCTGATTATAATCATCATTTGAATCGCACTAATAAATCATAAATGGAACATAGTATCTATTTTGTAACCTGCAACCAAAACCGAAGAAGAAACCACACGAATGATTCCTGATATCGATACACTTGTGCCCAAAACTCATTGAGGACATTCCACAACAAATCCAAACACTCTTGCCTCAATAATCCACCGAATTAATCAAAATGATAACTGTGGATCCACAAAATACTTTATTACCCTAAAGCCAAAGAAACCAGGTGTAGAGAAATAGAAAACTACTCGAATTCAATCACAAAGATTCGAGAATCAAATTACACTAGGGAATAAAAGTAATCAATCATCAAATCAAGGTTGCATGACCTAGTAAATAAGATTTACTTGTATTTTAATCAAAACCGGGCAATTATAGATTGATGCATTCAAGTATTTATGAAAGCTTAACTAAATAAATAGGAAAGGAACTAGTTATTCAAAAACATCAAATAACATTAGTTCACGCATTGATAGTTTTTTGCTTTCCGTAACAACCTCCATTGCTATGAAGTTTTGATTCTCAAGCCTTTTAAACACACTCATGAACAAATCTAATCGTATCTGATTATAATCATCATTGGAATCACACTAATAAATCATAAATGGAACATAGTATCTATTGTGTAAATTGAAACCAAAACCAAACAAGAAACCACATGAATGATCCCTAAAATCAATACACTCATGCCCAAAACTCATTGAGAACATTCTACAACAATTTAAAACACTCTTGCCTCAAAAATCCAACGAATCAATCAAAATGATAACCGTGGATCCACAGAATACTTTATTACCATCAATCCAAACAAACAAGGTGTAAAGAAACAAGAAACTACTCAAATTCACTAACAAAGAATCTAGAATCATATTACATAGGGGAATGAAAGTAATCAGTCATAAAACAAGATGATCGATGAAAAAGAACTCAAATCATGTTGCATGACCAAGTAAATAAGATTTACTTATGTTTTAATCAATATAGTGCAACTACATATTGATGTATCAATGTATTCACAAAAGCTTAACTAAACAAATAGGAAAGGAACTAGTTATTCAAAAACATCAAACAACAATAGTTCACGCATTGAAGTTTTTTGCGTTCCGTAACAACCTCCAATGCTATGGAGTTTTGATTCTCAAGGCTTCTAAACACACTCATGAACTAATCTAATTGTATCTGCTTATAATCTGTGACATCCGGTAATTTTCTGTTACCACACTCCGTTAGTTCCGTTAGGTCTTGCATACACGTGTCGTGAGCATACACTAGTTCTCGTTGAACGTTGGTGGCTTAATAATAATTAACAATGATACACAGATAATTATTTAACTAATAATGTTGGTTATTAGTTGTGCTTATACGATTTAATTATTATTTGTGGATTTCATCTTGTAACGTGCCAACGTGTGTATTTAATTCGTGTATTTTTGTGACTAGTGAAAATAATGCATATGATTATTATTGTTAATTAATAATGTTTATATTAGTAAGTTAAAACCTTTTAAAAAGTAACTAAAATCTTAGTTTTAATAAAATGTAAAACTATAGGGGTTTAAGTGGTAATATTGATAAATTAAATAAAAAAAACTAACCCTAGCCCCCACCCATACCCATCGGCCGCGAACACCTTCCAAACACCCACACCATCGCGATTTTCAGCAAGAACAAGCAAGAAAGCTTCGGTTTGGTTCGATTTCAAGGGTTATAACATGTTAGAAACATCAATTCTTGTCCAATACGTGACTAAAGGTTAGTTTTTGTGGTTTTTCATGGTTGGTTATTATGGCTGAAACCCTAGATCGAAATTGATGCTTGGATGTTGATTTTTAGATTGTTTGATGAATGTGTGATGTAAGTTATTGTTGATGGTTTACGTGGATTATGCAAGAAATTTACGATTTTGATGCGTTGTTCATACGTTACTATTAATAGTAACTTTATTGCATGAAGTTAGTGATTTGATGATGAATTGATGATGATATGGTGTTTATGATGTTGTATGAATGTTAGAATGATGATGATTATGCTAGAAATCCAAGAATTGTTAATGTAGTTCATACCTTACTAAAAGTAGAAACTTTTGGATATGGGTTTTGTGAATTATGATGATTTGATGGTGTTGAACATGTTTAAATGAAAGATATGAGCTTGAATTGGTATATTGTTAATGAATTCAAGTATGTATTGGGTGCTAGATAGATTTTGGGATGTACTTTCCCGAAATGGAAACTTTAATTGCATAGAATCTTAGATATGATGAATTGGGCATGTTTGTAACGTTAGGATCATGTTAGAAGGTTCGTTGATGCTGTCTAATGTGGTGGAATAGATTATTTGGGTCATATGGATGCTTGTTTGGTTATTTGGAGATTTGATCTCTTAGTAGGTATACATGGTGATGGATTATGTGGGTTATGATAGGATCATGTTTGGGATTGTAATAGATCGCTGTTGGATATTTTGGTTGGTATGAATCTTGTTGAATAATGTGATGGTGATCGTCATACACACGTGGAAATCTGAGGCCCCTACTTAGTAGGATTGGCAGGGTTTAGGGTGTGAAGTCATGAGTGGCTTCACATGGCATGTTGTGCATGATTAGACTTTATGTATGATGTACTAGTTGTGATGTGATTGTAATTGTGTTGAGTATGTTGACTACTTGAGATTCACATGAGTTGTATAATAATCTAGTAGTATGATGATCTATGTAGAACAAGTGGTTGATGAAATGACATACGTGAACAACTTGTATGATAACCATGTATGATGAACTGTTATGCTTGATTAAATGGAATTTCAATTAGTATGTCACCAACGGGAAAAACGGGTCAACTGGGTCAAATGTGTCTTGTTTTTCTAAAACCTTTGGTCAATGTGTTATTGAGCACTTAGGGTTGTTATGGTTCTGTGTACACGTACTCATGTACTTGCATGTTCTAGGTAACCTCTGAAGGTTGTCTTTCCTCTCCCTTTCAAGTTAGCTTTTATATCGTTCGGGTGCATACCAGGTGAGTTCATGCCCCACTCTTTTATACACTCTCTTTTGGGGAGATAGCATACTGACTTACAAACGCTTTATTATTATAAGATGTGTAAAGTATGATATAGTGTTGAATACCATGAAAGTCCTCACACTTTCGGATCGTTAATAATGGTAACTAGGTGGAAATCTTGGGTAGTACTAATGGGTCTGACGAGCCCCACCTGTACGACTCGAGGTCAAACGGGTGCAATTTTGTCCTAACGTAAACATTATCACGACCTGGTAAGTCATGACGGGAGGCAACAAATGAAACAAAGTCAGCTTTGATCGCGAAATCACTATGATTATTACTTGTGAATTTAGACTAGCTATCTAATTCATGCACTCTTATATTTTACTCTTTTATTTTATACTGATACAATTATGTTTTACTAAAACTCTTGAACTCACCAACCATTGTGTTGACTCTTTTAGTATGCTATTCTCAGGTTGAAGTTACTATTGCATAGGTGCACATTCGCTGGTCAGCATTGTAGATGTCAGCATTGTTGGAACCCTTCGTTGGTTTTTGGTTGTTAAGCATTTTTGAATTTGTTTTGCACAACGTTGGGCGCGTGTTTGAGCATGTTTACATTGTGTTACATTATTCTGGTTTTCATATTTTTGTTAAACGCTTCCGCATCATTTTAAAGTTAAACTCTGATTTTGGTTGTATGTTCATATAAAGTCGTTCTGAGTAACTAACGACTGAGATCCTGGTTTGTCACACGCCTCGCGGTAAAACCCCGTAAGTGGATTTTGAGGATGTGACAGATTGGTATCAGAGCAATTGGTTATAGGGAACTAGGTTGCATACTCACTAGACTATAACTGCACAGTGTGTTAGTTACTCGTTACTTGTGACATCCGGTAATTTTCCGTTACCAAACTCTGTTTGTTCCGTTAAGTCTTGCATACACGTGTCGGAGCACACACTAGTTGTCGTTGAACGTTGGTGACTTAACAATAATCAGTAATGTTAAATTGATGATAATTAAGTTAACAATGTGATTATTAAGTTATGCTTATGTGATTTAAATGTTAACTGTAATTTTATCGCGTAACGTGAAAACGTGCATATTTATTTCGTGTGTTTGTGATAAATGGGAATTATGCATGATTGTTATTAGTGATTAATAATAATTATGTTTAGTAGTTAAAAACTATTTAAAAACTATTCAAAAAGCCTAATCTTTATAAAATACAAATTATAAGGGTTAAAAGGGTAAATATGATTAATTAAGTTACAAAATCAAAAACAAACCCTAATCCCCTAACCCATTCGGCCGCGACTTGCATCCCCTCACCCTGACCATCGCGAATTCAGCCAAGAACAAGCATTCACATTCGAATTTGGATCGATTTCAAGGCATACAACAAGTTAGAACCTTCAATTGCAAACTATTACACATCTAAAGGTTAGATTTTTATATGATTTGATGATTGTTCATGATTGGCCGAAAGTTCCATGCGAATTCTGCAATTGATGGTCGATTGATGCTTGTTTGTTGTTGTTAATGTGTTTGCTAGATAGATTACATGTTAATTAACGTCAAGTATGCAATAAAGGTTGGATTTTTACAAGTTTTTATGGAAATTACATTAGGGCCGAAACCCTAATTCGAAACTTGCAATTGGGGATCGATTTGTTGATGTTGGTTAGTGTTATTATGTTAGTTGGATTGTATATATGCTAGTTAACGTCGATTATGCAAGAAAGCTATGATTTTGAAACATTGTTCATAGGTTACTAATAATAGTAACTTTATTTTGCATGGTTGATGTATGAATGTTATGGATGTGTTTGTGATGATGATTAGATGCTAGATGGTTGATATGAATGTTAGGAATTCAAGAATGCATGTTGTAGTTCATACATTGCTAAAAATAGTAACTTTTGGGTATGAAAGTTGATGAATCATGATGATTAGGTGTTGTTGATCATGTTTAGATGTTGTCATGGACTTGAATTGGTATATAATTGATGAATTCATGATTGTTGTGTGAGTTTGATGAAGTTGGGATGAACTTTCCCAAAAGGGAAACTTTAATTGTGCAAATCCTTGAATTGGATGATTTGAGCATGTTTGGGATATTAGGATCATGCTAGTGTGTTCATGGATGGTTTCTAAGGTGATTAAATGTGTTGTTTAGGTTATATGAATGGTGGTTTGGTTTGTTACCTGTTTTGGCCTGTTGTGATTCGCATGACTTGTATGATAATTGGTTGTATGATGATCTAGGTAGTACATGTGGTTAATGATGTGCTATATGTAATCAAGTTGTATGTTGATCATGTATGACATACTGTTGTGTTAGTATTAATGAATTATCACCTATAATGTCACCAACGGGTCAAACGGGTCAACGGGGTCAAATGTGTTTTGTATTCAAAAACCTTGAGTTCTTTGGTTTGTAGAGCACTTAGGGTTTCATGTTGATTCTGTGCACACGTACTTATGTACTCTTGTGTTCTAGGTGACCTTTGAAGGTTGTCTTTCCCTCTTTCTTTCAAGTTAAGCTCTAGGTTAATTCTTGCGCGCATCAGGTGAGTTCTTGCCCCACTCATTTTACATAATCTCTTTTGGGGGAGATAGCATACTGTTGATCACAAACGCTTTTATATATGAGTGTGTATAATATTGATATAGTGTTGTTTACCATGGAAAGTCCTCACACTTTCGGATTGTTAATATTGAATAGCGGGGAAATTTTGGGTAGTACTACTGGGTCTGACGAGCCCCACCTGTGCGACTCGAGGTCAAACGGGTGCAATTTTGTCCTAACACATATTCGTCACGACCCGGTAAGTCGTGACGGGAGGCAACAAACGTAACACAGTCAGCTTCGATCGCGAAATCACTATCATTAATATTTTTATGTTAATAGACTAGCTATCTATTGCAATACACTACTTATGACTTGAAAACTGTTTATCGGTTTAACTCTTAACGCAAACTCTTGAACTCACCAACCATGTGTTGACTTGTTTAGTATGCTATTCTCAGGTTAAGGTTGCCAGTTGCCTAGGAGCACGCACACCAGCATCGTTGAGTTGTCTACATTGTTTGTTTACACATTTGGGTTTATTTTCATATTAAACATTTGTGTTTGGGGCGCGTATGTTTTGCGCATTCTCTTTACATACTACTTGTTTTGGGTTTTCTGTTTTAAAAACGCTTCCGTAGTATTTTAAACGTTAACTCTGGTTTTGTTTATTAATCATATAGAGTCGTTCTTGGTAACTAATGACTGAGATCCTGGTATGTCACGCGCCTCGCGGTAAAACCCCGCTCGCGGATTTTGAGGGTGTGACATTACTTATCCCTTGCTGTATACTCATTGGCATACACATCACGTACCTCGCAGCATGGCATCGTCATCAAGAGCTCTAAGCAAGAGACCTGCACGATCTGCGTCACCACCTCCTTCTCCCGTACCTGATAGGGGATTTAACTGACCCCGACATCCTTATCCTCCTGGCGAGATAGACTGGGATCAGCCTTTCATACCGCCTGAGCTCGATCCTCCGCGGAACTGGGATTTCTACCCCACCTACATACGTCGTACGGCTTATAGAGAGTGTGTACCACCTGTAGCTCCTACCCGACCTAGGACTAGGGCATCAACAGCCTCTGCATTGCCTACTCTTCCTTCCCTGACCTCCCTCTCGAGCAGGTGATTGCAGCTTTAGTGGCTACGTTAGACACTGAGCGACAGCGTATCAGAGGACTTACTGACGAGAACTCCATTATACGATACAAGATGCGTCAGCTGCGTCTCTTGGTAGAGACACTTCGGGAGCGACTCTTGATGTATGTTGGTGGGCATCATACCTTGGCTGGTAGATGCGTCTCCTGGTAGAGACACTTCAGGATCTGAGATCGAGGCTTACACTACGAGGTCTCACGAGTTGGCGACACTTTGCCCTGGCATGATCTATCAGCCGATCAAACGGATTGAGCTTTATCTGCGTGGCTTGGTTACGGAGATACAAAGCATGGTGACTGTTGCGAACCTCACCACTATCCAGTAGGTTATTCAATTGGCTCACAAACTTATTGACCAAGCCGTAGAGCAGGGAAAGCTACCCAAACGGGGCGCTGTGGCAAGCATGCCTGACAATAAATGCAAGTGGGACAACTCTGGCAACTAGGGATCTTCGTCAAACAGCCAATCTCAGCAACATCAGCAGCAACAACAGCACACTCAACAACATCAGCATCAATAGCATCAAAGGAAGTTTGACAACAATCGTAACTTTAATCAGTCATCCTCCTCATCCCAGGGATAAGGTGGATATGTGGGGAAATATCCTAAATTGTTAGACCCTGAAAGGATCATACTTGCCAACTTAAGAGGTGGTTGGAGGTTGTTCTGGTTGGATAACATCATTAACAGAAGACAACAAAAGATTACAGAAGACATTATTTACAGAAGACCAAGAAGACAAAAAAAGACTAAGTATAGACTACCCGCATTTGTTAATGCAGATAACTTGTGAACAAATGCTGACAAGTGTTTGTCCACCCGCATTAACAAATGCGGATGAAGACAAGAAATGCTAAACAAGAAGTGTTCACCAGCATTTGTCCATGCGGATGAACTGAAGAAATGCTGAACAAGAAGTGTTCACCCGCATTTGTCCATGCGGATGAACTGAAGAAATGCTGACAAGAAGTGTTCACCCGTATTAGTTTATGCGGATGAACAAAAGGAAATGCTGCCAAGACTTGTTCATCTACATAAACTAATGCGGGTGAGCAAACACATGCTGATCAAATGCTGCTGACGACTTGTTCACCCGCATAAACTAATGCGGATGAACTAAGTTAATGCTGATCACAAGACAACTAATGTTGATGAAGACTTGTTCATCCGCATGAACTAATGCGGATGAACAACTTACAATGTTTTTACTTATTTTGTACTTAGACAAAGACTAGATTCTCTTGTATAGATCAGGGTTAGTTTAGTCATTTGTACAGATTATGTGTATGCCTATAAATAGGGCTGCATACCCTAACTTTGTAAGTTTTTGGTCTTCAACAGTTATAACATCAATATTATACATCTGTGACTTCTGTGTTCATGTACTGCATTTACTCAAACCTTTATTTCAGGTTCATCTATTCTGTAATATAGTGATTCCGCAACTATATTACTGACTCAGTCGCATATTCGATCCTAGGTTGAGTCACATCAACCGAGAATATCATTCTCAAACCTAGTCAATTGGTATCAGAGCCTCGGCTCTTGAATTCATCACAGAATCTTCTCAGATTTTGTGTGAAAATCGATTAAACTGTAGACTGAGTTGTTTATCAGTAAGATCTATACTTTTGATAAACATACACACTGAAATGGAACACAAAGAAGTGGTACCATACAGATCTGTCGTTGAAAAACCTTCACACTCACAAACAACAAAACATAGGACTCCTTCCGGCTAACAGATCTAAACTTAACAGATCTCGTAAAGTCTGTGAATAGAAAATTCAGAGAACAACTCACTACTCAAACTTAAAATCAACTTAAAACCTTACTTAACCAAGTTAAAATCAGTTTATTAACATGGACTCTCATAATCTTTCTGAAATTGGGCATGCTTCTAAACCTCCTATGCTTAAACACAAATCTGAGTTTAAGCAGTGGAAAATTCATTTTAGAAACTACATTACAGGAGTAGATCCTGACTACTGGATATCTATTTGCAAAGGTCCCTACATTCCACTGTCTCTAAATGCTGATCAAGCTGCTCAGTACAAAACTGCAAGAATTCCCAGTGAGGATCCCAATTTAACTCTTGATGATGAAGAATATAAGAAAATCAAGATTGATCTTAGTGCTTATTCCATCCTTACACAAGCACTAAAAATGGATGTTCTGAAAAGATTAGAAAAATATGGAACAGCTAAAGGGGTGTGGGATGCTCTACAGATCATGTGTGAAGGAAGTAGTGAAGTGACTGAAATTAACAAAAATAAACTGAAAAACCAATATGAAACTTTTCATCACACCAAAGGAGAGTCAATCTCAAGACAACTTCATAGATTTGTTCAAATTGTAAATGATCTTGAAATCATGGGGGTCACTTACAAAGAAAAAGAATTGAATAAGAAAATGCTACACAGTTTACTTGAAAGCTGGAAACAAAATGTCACTATGTTAAAGAATACCCTTGATTTGGAGAGTACAAGCTTAGATATCATGATTGCCAAAATGAGGCTTTGGAGTTGGATGAAAGGAGTAGAAATCTTAGTGGACCACAAGTCATTGAGGCTTACAAATTTCCATCAGAAACTCATTCTGTTGAGAATGCATTTGTGATTGAAGAAGATGACTTTCTCTCAACTGGTGACCATTCAAAGACAACTGGATTTTGTGCTGCTCAATAACATAAACCCTCATCTTCTGCTCAGCCCACAGCAACACCCTGCAGTATACCCAATGATCAAAGATCTGAAGAACAGAAGGCTACTTACAATGCCTTTGTTGCTAGCTTTGAAGCCTATCTTGGAGGGAGACTCACATCAGCACACTTAATTCAAGAGGATCTGGAAGAGATGGATCCTGATGATGTTGAAGAAATGGATTTACAATGGCAGATGTCCATGATTGCCATGAGAGCAAAGAAGTTCTTTCGTAAAGGGAAGAAACTAAGTCTTGATGAGAATACCAAGCTAGGGTATGACAAATCCAAGGTTAAGTGTTTTAACTGTGGAATGACTGGTCATTTCTCTCAAGAATGTAAAGCTCCTAGGAGAAGCAACACCAACTTTCAAAGTCCCACACATGGCCAGCATTCATCTCAACACAATACCAACTTTCAATCAAGCAACACTCATCTACGCCAGCAGCAGAATCAGCAACACCAATTCAGCAAAGACAACCTCTGCTGACTCATCAATCTCAAGGAAGTAATCAACAAACTTCCAATGCACTTGTGATCAGACAAGATGGAGTTTGTGAGCTTGGAGCTTGTATGCTGGGAAGTCCAACCACAGTTTCAGAATCATGCACTTATGGCACATATCAATGATGGACCAACTCCAATGCCATCTGAGGTAAAATCCAATCTATTACTGAAAAATGTGTTCTAAAGTAAACAGGGGTACAGGGAACAAATCACAAATTGGCTAATAAAATAAGAGAAGAAAAGGTGAAATCAGAAATGTTAAAACAAGAAATGAGAATTTATGAAGTGAAAATCAAATCTCTGTTATCTGACATGGAAACACTCCATGGTGAAAAGTACACACTTGTGGTTGAAAATAAGAGGTTAACTGAATTGTTGACCAAATCAAAAGCTGAGTAATCAGCTACTAAAATGAAACTTGAAAAGTTTCAGCTCTCATCTGTCAAGCTGCAAGAGTTTACTTGTGTCTCAAAAGGGGGCTAAAGATATGACTGGGATAGGCTACAAAACTTGTCCTTCCTCCATATAATGATAACTACAATGTTATGCCTGAGTCACTTACTCAATCAGATACAACCAAAGTTCCCTTAGTCACCAAAGGGAAAACCACTTTTGTACAAAAATCTAAAGTGAAATAAGGCAATACAGAAAAAAGCAGCATCAGTCCACAAAAACAAAGCAAGTCAGAATTGTGAAACAATCTGTTAGCACCCCAAAGACTGATATGAGTTCTCCATCAAGATTAAAGGACAATCAAATGTATTGTGAATTCAATGATATGACCAATCACAATACAGATGAGTGCTACTTCACTGAGTACTGCTCTATCTGTGACATGAACAATCACTCAACGAAAAACTGTCATTTTAACAAATATTGTTCATTATGTGATATGACCAATCATAATACAATTGATTGTTACTTTAATAAAAAAGGATTGAAAATTTCACAAAACAAGCTTATTTCATCAGTTCCAACCGACAAGGTTAGACACAAAAGTCCAACAAACCTAAACAAATCACTGAAGTCTCATCAAAAATATAAAATTAAAGTGATTTCTGACAAGCAAAAATCTGTTCAACCTTTACACAAAAATCAAAAGGAAAGACTTGTATACTCTTCTGACACTTCAGATGAAATTGATGAAATCAAACCTCAAAGAAGTAATAGAAAAGTGCTGAAATCATTCTCCTTAAAACTCAAACAAGAGGAAAATATCAAGAGTAACAGTGATTGATGCAAAGGGACAACCCAAGACCATTATGGCTTGGGTCCTCATTCTAACTAGTACTTTTGTGCTTGTAGGGTCATTCATACAGGTCCAATAGCTTATGGTACGTGGACAGTGGATGCTCTCGACACATGACTGGAGACAGTTCCTTCCTTCATGACTTCAAGCATGTTCAAGGAACTACTGTGGCATTTGGAGGAGATTTACAAGGTGGTAGAATTACAAGAGAAGGTTCTGTGACAAATGGACTGTTGAGCTTTGATAAAGTGAACTACTACGAGCAACTAAACTTCAATCTGCTCAGCGTGTCTCAGATTTGTGACAAGAAATATTCCACTCACTTCACTGACTCTCATTGCTACATTCTGAAACCAGGATTCTACATTCCTGAAGAATGGGTTGTCTTGAAGACACCGAGGAAGAATAATACATATGTCTTGAACCTTAATTCTGCTCATCCGTCTGAAGAGACATGTCTTTGTCTAAAGCATTTGTTGATGAGTCACAACTTTGGCATAGATGTTTAGGACACACGAACTTTAAAACATGAACAGATTGGTCAAAGGAAACCAGTAATTGGTTTGCCTCAAAAAGAATTTCATTTTGTTGATCACTGTACTGCATGTCTTAAAGGAAAACAACATAAATCCTCACATAAGCCAAAGCTTGTGAACACAAACAATTCTCCTTTGAAGTTACTTCATATGGATCTCTTCGGTCCAACTCATGTCATGAGTATTGGAAAGAAGCACTATTGTTTGGTGATCACAGATGACTTTACACGATTTACATGGGTCTTCTTTTTACTTCATAAAAACGAGGCATCCCAAATAATAAAAGATTTTATCACAAAAATAGAAAATCAACTTGATTTAAAAGTAAAATCAATCAGAAGTGATAACGGGACAGAATTCAAAAATGAGGATCTTAGTTCATTTTGCTCACACAAAGGCATTGTTCAGCAATTTAGTGCAGCTCGGACTCCACAACAAAATGGAGTGGCTAAAAGAAGGAATAGAACACTAATTGAAGCAGCTCGAACAATGCTGGCAGATGCAAAACTGCTCATTACATTTTGGGCAGAAGCTGTCAACACTTCATGTTTTGTACAAAATCGAACTCTGATAATTAAGAACACAATAAAACTCCTTATGAACTTCTTTTCACAGAAAACCTTTTATTGGATTTTTGAAGTCATTTGGATTCCGGTCTCAATATGAACACCAGAGACATTTAGGAAAGTTTGCTCCTAAGTCTGACGAGGGATTCTTGTGGGATATTCCTTGTTTCAAAGGCTTTTCGGGTGTTTAATCCTAGATTAAACATCATTGATGAATCCACAAACATTCAATTCAATGAGCACTCTTTTCCAAATCATCAATCGGTCCTGACTGGTTGTTTGATATTGACTCATTTACAAGATCTTTGATCAGTTTAACTTGTCAAATGCAGATCCTCTGGCTCAGTGGATAGAAGAACTGATTTTCTTATGATTCCACCTTCTTCTGATGATCAAGCTAATGAGGAAGTGCCTCTACAAGCTGATCCTGTGAGACCAGTTTCAACATCAAAGTATTCAACCGAGGCTGATCATAACACAATGCCTTCTCCTTCTGCTGAACCATCACTGAAGTGAGAAATCCTGAACCAGCTTGTGCACCAGTTGAAAACAACAGAAATTCAAATGATGAAAGTATCCAAAGTGCTGTTGAAGCCAAAGATGCTGATCCTTCTGATTCCTTTCATCATTCTCCCTCATCACCTCCAAAAATGAGCCTCTCACCAAGATGATCTGAATGTCTCCAATCTTGATGTGTCCATTGCTGGTGATTTGATTCCATTACCAGGACACACAAGAATCATCCAATGTCCAACATTATTGGTGATTTAGATGAGCGGGTGACACGAAGCAAGTCAAGTATTGCAAACATCTGTTTGTTTTCTTTTTTTCTGTGTCAAACTATACCCAAAAACATTAAAGAGGCTCTTCAAGATAATAGCTGGATTAAGGCAATGCAGGAAGAATTGCTACAATTCAAGAAACAAGAAGTATGGCAACTGGTGGATCTTCCCGAAGGTCAATACCCTATCGGCACCAGATGGTTATACAAAAACAAGACTGGTGGCAGAGGGATTGTCATCAAAAACAAAGCAAGGTTGGTAGCACAGGGATATACACAAGAAGAAGGAAAAGATTATGATGAGGTGTTTGCTCCTGTTGCTAGATTAGAAGCCATACGACTATTTCTTGCGTACTCTGCTTCCATGAAATTCACAGTTTATCAAATGGATGTAAAGTGTGCATTTTTGTATGGTAAGATCTCTGAAGAAGTCTACGTAAGTCAACCACCAGGATTTGAGGATCCCGATTTCCCTCACAGGGTATACAAGCTTGATAAAGCTTTGTATGGCTTACATCAAGCCCCTCGGAAATAGTATGAGACTCTGTCATCTTTTCTTCTTGACCATGGTTATGAAAGAGGGAAGATTGACCAGACTTTATTCAGAAAGAGAAAAGGGAATGAGATGCTGCTTGTCCAGATTTATGTGGATGATATCATATTTGGCTCCACCAACAAACAACTCTGCAAAGACTTTGAAGATCTTATGCATTCAAAATTACAGATGAGTGCTATGGGAGAACTCACATTCTTCCTAGGTCTTCAAGTACAACAAACATCCACTGGAATCTTCATCAACCAGTCAAAATATGTGGAATCCATGTTGAAAAAGTTTCACTTTGCAGACTGCCAGTCCATCAGAACACCTGTTGATACAAAAGTGAAGATTGGTCTAGACTCAAATGGCAAATCTATGGATCAGACTCTTTATCGATCCATGATTGGTTCACTCATATATTTAACAGCCAGTAGAACTGACGTTATGTTTGGTGTTTGTGTTTGTGCAAGATATCAGGCAGATCCTAAAGAATCTCACGTGAATGCAGTCAAGAGGATATTCAGATATCTTAAGGGCAAACCTGCTCTTGGATTATGGTATCCTAAGGATGGAGACTTCAATCTCTATGCATATACTGACAGTGACTTCGGGGATGCAATTTCAACAGAAAGTCCACATCTGGCGGTTGTCAATTTCTTGGTCCCAGACTGATGTCATGGCAGTGCAAGAAACAGACCAATGTTTCTGTATCGA
Organism: Flaveria sonorensis; assembly: GCA_025506505.1. NCBI lineage: Eukaryota > Viridiplantae > Streptophyta > Magnoliopsida > Asterales > Asteraceae > Flaveria > Flaveria sonorensis. The sequence goes on along the minus strand of CM046432.1, from coordinate 24,385,758 downwards.
CAGCTGAAGCTGAATACTTTGCAGCATCAGCTTGCTGTTCTCAAGTTCTCTAGATTTAAAACCAGATGCTTGATTATGGTTATAATTTCTTGCAAACACCAATCCATATTAACAACACTGCTGCAGTCTTCATAACAAACAATCTAGTTCAGCACTCAAAAACAAAACATATTGAAATTAGACATCACTTTTTGAGAGACTGTGCTGAAAAAGGTTTAATCAAGCTGATTCAGGTTAACACAGACAATCAGCTAGCTGATTTGTTTACTAAAGCATTTGACCCAAGTCGGTTTGAATTCTTAGTCCAATCAATCGGCATGATTAACCTTGAGTAAAAATCAAAATTTACAAAAACATCAAAAAAAATTCACAAAATTACAAAAAGAAATCAATTTTTGTTGAAGTCCTTGATTTGTACTTCTTGGGAAATGATATAATTGTAGTCGTTATATCATTCACTATGCTTAATTCAATATCTTGAAAGACTGACATGACCTACCTGATATGAGGGTAGGCTCAACTTGGATCAGAAGATAAATGCTATGATAAACTAAAGATCACATTCAACTGTTAATGCATCATCTCAGAGCATGTAAGTATCTAACCTATCCAAGTGTATGTATGTGTAGTAACCTAAACACACCAGGTCATGATACCTTATGAATCTCATTCACATCAGTTTCTCCTTTGTTTTATTGAGCAAAGACCTGGGGAAACAAGCACAAGTGCTGATGTCTAGATCCAAAAAGAGTCCCAATGAGGAACACATCCAATACGGGTGAAAAATAAAACAAAATATAACAAAAAGAATCCCAAAGTGGAACACCTTCCAAAGTGAAGAGCAAAACGAATCCCAATGAGGATCAAACAAAATAAGGATCAGGTAAAAGAATCCCAAAGTGGATCCCCATTACCAAAATGAATGAGATTTCATAATTTAAATGACCAGGTATTGAAAGTTGTGAAAAAGTTCTACCATACAGTACATGACGATAGTTGATCTTGCTATGCTTATGAGTGTGAGGTTCATGTTGAATCTTTAATTAAATCAAAACATGATAAAAATCACATGTATTACAATACTGACCAAGCATGAGTTTAAGAGGATAAACATACCTTCAATCAATAAGTTCAATGACAACTTGCACTTATGAAAGATAAGATTGATATGATCCCAAAATTTCAAACAATAGTACAAAATCTCTTCATTTACAGATATGCTAAACAATCAAAATTCAGAAATATTTTCCTTAAATTTTATAAATTTGTTTAAAGTTTTTATCACATATGGATATAAACTTTAGGGGGAGTAACAAAATTTACAAGGAAATATTTACAAAATCACAAAAAGATATAACTGGCAATACTGTTTGAAGTGATTGTGTTTGTATGGAAATTATACCATAAACTGATTTAGAAGATGCACATGGCCTAAAATCAGTCAAACTAGGAAACATGTATCACATCAAGGATACAAGTCAATCTAAGCAAGAATTGACAATTTCAGAATCTGCTAAATCTTCATAAAGCACCAATGATGTAGACTCATCTTCATAAAATCAGAAACAGCTGTGCATAACCTGTCAGAATCATCCACTGCAACTACATTAATTTTTGACAAGTTCAAAATTTAATGCGGGTAAGAGCATTGGTTAATGCGGGTGAAGGTAACCCTGTCATTTAACCAATGCGGGTAAGTGTTTTTGTGCAAGTAAAACTAATGGGGACAACAAAGTGTTCACCTGCATTTGCTACGGTAAATGCTGATAAGTTAAACTTTGTTCACCCTCATTTGCTGCAGTAAATGCTGATAAGTTAAACTTTGTTCACTCACATTTGCTACAATAAATGCTGATAAGTTAATTTTGTTCACCCGTATTTGCTACAGTAAATGCGGATGGGTAAAATTACTTCTTCCGCATTTGTTACAGTAAATGCGCCCATAGAAATTCTCTATGCGCATTTGCTACAGAACAGAACTTTTGAGCACTTGTAAAATTTTATGAAAATTATGATTGTAATATAAATACTCATCTAATGAGTCATTTATTACTTTTCAAATTTTGAGTGAACGTTTCATAGTGAGACAAGTGCCAGAAAATATACTTCTTCAAAATTCAAATCTATTATCATCAACAATCTTAGTGCTCGAGCCAAACATCAAAACATTCAAAAGTGTCCTTTGAATCAAAACATTGTCGACTACAAGGTGATTATCAGAATTTTGAAAAACTTCGACTGTCAAACAAATGTTGGAACATAGAACCCTAAAATTGCGAAACTCTCAAACTACACAATAATAATGGATTTACATGAATGTCAAAGTTCATTAAAACTAATGATTAGTGTATACAACAAGGATTTTAGTGGTTCTAAGTACAACTGAGACACCGATGAACAGGGGATATCATCCCACAACATTGTGAAATCAAAACTAGTGTTTAGAATGTAAAATTTATGAATCATAAATCAACACAACAGAAAGAAACCAAAACTTTTGAACTGTTCTTCATTCAGAATCAAACTTAGGTCAAAACACCTAATGCATCAGTAACAAGCAAAATCACTATTTTGACTTAAAAAATCAAAATTGGACAAATCAAACACAATTCATATCAATTTGAGATATGTTACATTCTCACTAATTCATTCATATATTATGCAGATTACACATGGCTAACCTGACCTGGAGTAAGCTCCATAATGTTAGTGGTTTTCTTGATCCTGATGTCTCAGAAGCTGAGGGACTCAGAGACATGATCAGGTTCATAGCCACAACAAGAGTGGCTCATGCCATAACAGTGAGACCTGTAATCTATGAGAATTACATCAGATCTTTCTGGGGAAATGCAAAAGTATTGGAGATTGATGGAGAGAAAGTAATTTCTGGAAGAATATCTGATGATCACACTCTGTTGATATCAGAACAATCTATGAGAGAATGCCTTCAATTTCAAGATGATCCTAATTCTCCAACTGAATTTGATGAGGATGATATAATGACCTTCTTTGCAAACATTGGATATGAAGGTGGATTTGAGGCAAAACAAATAGTCAAGGGGTTGGTTGATTTGCAATGGAGATTCCTCATTCATTATGTGCCACATTGCTTATCCAAAAGGAAGACTGGATGGAATGATATACCCTTGACTACATCATCACTTGTTTGTGCTCTCTATACAAACAGACCATACAACTACTCAGTATATGTATTTAATGGTATGGTTGCTAATGTTGAAGTAGGAAGAAGAAACATGTTCCTCATGTACCCAAGATTTATCCAGTGCTTAATAAATGAAGCCTTTCTTGATTTGGCATTAGAAGGTCCCATTCTAGATATGCCTCATTATAATGCCAAGTCTTACAAATACATCAAAAAGAGGGATCCTAGAAACTCATATAGTGGTACTTTCTTCCCACTACTGCCATGGATGCAACAGCAGATTAATCCTTAAGAATAAGTACATGATATTGAGGAACAAGCTCAAAATAATGTTCCTGTTGAGGAACCATTCATGAAGAGGCTGCTGATGTTTTACAAGAAAGAGATGAAAAAACTATTGAAGAACAGCCTGCTGCTCTCAATCCACCTACTGCTGATGAGCATGCAGCAACACAAGAAGAAATATTAAGGCCAATGTCACCACATGTTGATGTAGGTGGTGATCTTCACATTGAGCCTTCAACACATGATGATGAGATTCATTCCCTTTTTAGGATTGATCCCATTATATCCTCTCCATCTTCATACATGCACACTCATGAAGAACCCTCCAACAGCCCCTCACATGAAGCTGCTGCTGATTCTGATGGATCTGGTGAATCTACCAGTTCATCTTCTGAATCATCTAGTGATGTGGAGGATTATCCACAACCTACACCACTGCCTGAGAGACAAATGATCTCAGATGAGGGTCCCTCAAAAAGTTATGCTGAATCTTAGATAAACAGGCCTGATGAAAAAGACAAACTGATTTCTGAGTTGATGCTTAAAGTCTCCAGAATGGAGAAAACTCTTGATAGAAGGGCAGGAATCATAAATGATAGGATTCAGGAACTTGATGAAAAAAGAACTGAATGAATTAAAAGCCAAGTATGATGCTGATATGAGAACAAAAGATGAGGAGATCAAACAATTAAAAGCCTCTTTAGAGATGTCAAGAGAAGAAATCAGTTGTCATGTGGACACTGTGGCTATCCAAACTATGGCTATGGAAGATCAAGAACACATGTTGGAGATGTGAACAGAAATTATTGTTGATCTAAACAAACAAAATGAGGCTTTGAAGAAAAGAATTGATGAATTGGAACTGATTGCTCAATTAAAGGCTGAATTTGAAAGAGAAGCAACAAAACATGAAGCTGAAGAAACAGATAAGGCAGTTCATTCACAACATCAAGAAACCAATGGTGTTAGGGATGATGATAGCTGGGAGATGTAGTACATTCTGATCCATCTACTGAAAAAGAAGCTATGATGAAAGAACTAATAGATGACATGGATAGATTCTCTTCAAGTGAATTCATTATAGATGAGGAATTCTAGGATTACATCAAAAACACCAAATCCCCTTCTGAGTCTATAGTTGTAATTCCATCACAACCTGTGCCAATAGAAGAAGAACTGAGAATGCAGCTTGTTCCTGCTGTTGTATTGACTATTGAACAACAAAGTTTAATCAATAGACTTTGTGATGAATTCAAAGAAAAGGAAACAGCTAAATAGAACAGACAAGAAGGTGAACAACAAAGAATCACTACTGAGCTTAAGGCTGTTGAGGAAAAACAACAGGCCAAAACTGATGTAGCTTCAACATCAGGACCAAGAGTGATCACATACATAAGAAAAAGGAAATACTTGACTAAAAAAGAAAAAGGAAAACTTCCTATGGTTGAGGAAGAACAACCAAAGAAGAAGGCTAGAGATGATCCTTGGAGTTTAGCAGCAATTGCTAAATTCTTAGATGAACATAAACAAGCAGAGAAAGAGTTACAACAAACTCTTGAAGTGATAATGTTAGAAGAAGGAGAGATTGAGGATGAACAAACTGAAAAACCCTCTGCTGTTGACAGTCCTGCAATTATTGAACCATCTTTGGAGAGTATGGTAGAGAAGGCTAAGACTAATGATCTTATGATACATGTCATGTTCCTGATCAACCATGGATATGATGCTGATGTTGTGTTTAGCATGACTTATGAAGGGATTGTTGAGGAAGTGAAAAAGATGGAAAAGTTGCTGGACCCATCCTTTGTCACAGAATATGAGAAGGAGAAAGAGACTGTCAAGCCACTCCTAGTATCACAAAGCCTGAAAAGAAGGACGACACCCAAACAGCATATCCTGATCCCTACAGTATGACAGATAGGGAGATGAAGGATTATCTTTCTAAACAGGGATTTACAAAAAGAAAGCTAGGGAACATGAAAACCAATTCACTAAGGGCTGCTATGTTGAAAATGATTAATGAGAAAAGAGATAGGCTAAAATCTCTCGAAGAAGAAGTGATTAGGAAGAAGCCCAGAACAAGAACATCTGCACAAGATGTACAATTAACAACAAAAGACAAAGATGTTCTGGCCCTATTCTGCACAAAAATCCAAAGTGGTTCATTGAACCTTCACAACTGAAACTTCAAGAAGGATTGATAATTATTGAGATGATTAGAGGGGTATCTACTCCCAAAGGCAAAACTGATGTCAAAATATTGCCTGGAAGTACGATAGCAGTTGGAACATGTTCATGGTGAAGAGAATCTCAGGCCTGGTGCAGTTCTTTACTTAATATATAGCCTTAGTTTATGCTATGAAGGTCCATGATTTAAAAGAGTTGGCTGATCTGGACCTAATCAATCATGATGGGATGTACAGGGGTTATGAGTTTGTGGAAATACTGAAGATGTTTAAGCGAACTAACAACTTCAAATCATTGAAAGCTATCTGCACCAGAAAAGACAAAACATTCAAGAACCCATTTGATCAAAGAAAGAAAGGAGAAGCTGAAGAGATTGTGTTTCCTGAACTACATGTTAAGCCAACAAAAGTTTGAAGAGGAAAATGATTGCTGGTACTCATAAGACAAAGCCTATTTCAAATGTGTATTATGATGAAGACACCTTTGAGCTAGTAATTGAAAGAAAATGGGAAGGAAAGGAAGCCCCTGAAATAAGAATCTTCAGTGGGTATGAGGTTAGATTGCTAGATGAGTCTTACATTCATTACATCTTTACCAGACACTTCAGAGCTCTCAAAACAAGGCTGCAGAAGATGATATAGAGTTTATTTTGAAGTGTGTGAAGATATTGAAGCTGGCTTTTGATAGAATTAACAACAAGAGAGAACAAAGGAAGAAGAAAAGGCTACCTATGCAGATGGGCAACATAGTCAAGTTGGAAGTTGATGCTGATGGTTCACTGGTGATTCATAGAGATGGGTTATCTTCTATTTCAGTTTGGGAACCCATCTCTTTGAAATAAATGCCCATTGCGGCTATTCATACAATGAGTGAGATGAAGATTCATGTGCTCAGTAGAGAAAAGATAAAGGAAGCTAGGGATTTTTCTAACATGATAAAGGCTATTCTCAATCCATCAATGGCACAACCAGAAACATTAGAAGAAGCTGCTGCAACTCTCCTCCCAACATTAGTCCAAAAGAAGACTACACAAGAAGACCGACCAGAATCATCACAACCACCACCACCATCACACTCTTGAGGAACCTAGGCAGTATAATCCTTAGGGGGAGTATTGTTAGACCCTGAAAGGATCATACTTGCCAACTTAAGAGGTGGTTGGAGGTTGTTCTGGTTGGATAACATCATTAACAGAAGACAACAAAGGATTACAGAAGACATTATTTACAGAAGACCAAGAAGACAGAAAAAGACAAAGTATAGACTACCCGCATTTGTTAATGCGGATAACTTGTGAACAAATGTTGACAAGTGTTTGTTCACCCATATTAACAAATGCGGATGAAGACAATAAATGCTGAACAAGAAGTGTTCACCCGCATTTGTCCATGCGGATGAACTGAAGAAATGCTGAACAAAAGTGTTCACCCGCATTTGTCCATGCTGATGAACTGAAAAAATGCTAACAAGAAGTGTTCACCCGCATTAGTTTATATGGATGAACAAAAGGAAATGCGGCCAAGACTTGTTCATCTGCATAAACTAATGCGGGTGAGCAAACACATGCTGATCAAATGCTGCTGACGACTTGTTCACCCGCATAAACTAATGCGGATGAACTAAGTTAATGCTGATCACAAGACAACTAATGCTGATGAAGACTTGTTCATCCGCTTGAACTAATGCGGATGAACAACTTACAATGTTTTTACTTATTTTGAACTTAAACAAAGACTAGATTCTCTTGTATAGATCAGGGTTAGTTTAGTCATTTGTATAGATTATGTGTTTGCTTATAAATAGGGTTGCATACCCTAACTTTGTAAGTTTTTGGTCTTCAACAGTTATAACATCAATATTACACATCTGTGACTTCTGTGTTCATGTACTGCATTTACTCAAACATTTATTTCAGGTTCATCTGTTCTTTAATATAGTGATTCCGCAACTATATTACTGACTCAGTCTGCATATTCGATCCTAGGTTAAGTCACATCAACCAAGAATATGCAAGAAATTTACGATATTGATTTTTTGTTCATATGTTACTATTAATAGTAACTTTATTGCATGAAGTTGGTGATTTGATGATGAATTGATGATGATATGGTGTTTATGATGTTGTATGAATGTTAGAATGATGATGATTATGCTAGAAATCCAAGAATTGTTAATGTAGTTCATACCTTACTAAAAGTAGAAACTTTTGGATATGGGTTTTGTGAATTGTGATGATTTGATGGTGTTGAACATGTTTAAATGAAAGATATGAGCTTGAATTGGTATATTGTTAATGAATTCAAGTATGTATTAGGTGTTGGATAGATTTTGGGATGTACTTTCCTGAAAGGGAAACTTTAATTGCATAGAATCTTAGATAAGATGAATTGGGCATGTTCGTAACATTAGGATCATGTTAGAATGTTCATTGATGGTGTCTAATGTGGTGGAATGGATTAGTTGGGTCATATGGATGCTTGTTTGGTTATTTGGAGATTTGATCTCTTAGTGGTATACATAGTGATGGATTATATGGGTTATGATAGGATCATGTTTAGGATTGTAATAGATCACTGTTGGATATTTTGGTTGGTTATGAGGCCCCTATTTAGTAGGATTGGCAGGGTTTAGGGTGTGAAGTCGTGAGTGGCTTCACATGGCATGTTGTGCATGATTAGACTTTATGTATGATGTACTAGTTGTGATGTGATTGTAATTGTGTTGCGTATGTTGACTACTTGAGATTCGCATGAGTTGTATAATAATCTAGTAGTATGATGATCTAGGTAGAACAAGTGGTTGATGAAATGACATACGTGAACAACTTGTACGATAACCATGTATGATGAACTGTTATGCTTGATTAAATGGAATTTCAATTAATATGTCACCAACGGGTCAAACGGGTCAACTGGGTCAAATATGTCTTGTTTTTCTAAAACCTTTGGTCAATGTGTTATTGAGCAATTTGGGTTGTTATGGTTATGTGTACACGTACTCATATACTTGGGTGTTCTAGGTAACCTCTGAAGGTTGTCTTTCCTCTCTCTTTCAAGTTAGCTTTTATATCGTTCGTGTGCATACTAGGTGAGTTCATGCCCCACTCTTTTATACACTCTCTTTTGGGGGAGATAGCACACTGACTTACAAACGCTTTATTATTATAAGATGTGTAAAGTATGATATAGTGTTGAATACCATGAAAGTCCTCACACTTTCAGATCGTTAATAATGGTAACTAGCGGGAAATCTTGGGTAGTACTACTGGGTCTGATGAGCCCTACCTGTGCGCCTCGAGGTCAAACGAGTGCAATTTTGTCCTAACGTAAACATTGTCACGACCTGGTAAGTCGTGACGGGAGGCAACAAACGAAACACAGTCAGCTTCGATCGCGAAATCACTATGATTATTACTTGTGAATTTAGACTAGCTATCTAATTCATTCACTCTTATATTCTACTCTTATATTTTATACTGATACAGTTATGTTTTACTAAAACTCTTGAACTCACCAACCATTGTGTTGACTCTTTTAGTATGCTATTCTTAAGTTGAAGTTACTATTGCATAGGGGCACATTCACGGGTCAGCATTGTAGATGTCAGCATTGTTGGAACCCTTCGTTGGTTTGTGGTTGTTAAGCATTTTTGTATTTGTTTTGCACAACGTTGGGCGCGTGTTTGCGCATGTTTACATTGTGTTACATTATTCTGGTTTTTATATTTGTTAAACGCTTCCGCATCGTTTTAAAGTTAAACTCTGATTTTGGTTGTATGTTCATATAGAGTCGTTCTGAGTAACTAACGACTGAGATCCTGGTTTGTCACACGCCTCGCGATAAAACCCCGCAAGTGGATTTTGAGTGTGTGACATAATCCTCATTGGAATCACACTAAACCATCATAAATGGAACAAATCCAATCGTATCTGATTATAATCACCATTGCAACCACACTAATAAATCATAAATGGAACATAGTATATATTGTGTAAATTGAAACCAAAACCAAACAAGAAACCACATGAATGATCCCTAAAATCAATACACTCATGCCCAAAACTCGTTGAGAACATTCCACAACAATTTCAAACACTCTTGCCTCAAAAATCCACCGAATCAATCAAAATGAAAACCGTGGATCCACAAAATACTTTATTACCATCAAGCCAAACAAACAAGGTGTAAAGAAACAAGACACTACTCAAATTGACTAGCAAAGAATCTAGAATCATATTACACAAGGGAATGAAAGTAATTAGTCATAAAACAAGATGATCGATGAAAAAGAAGTCAAATCAAGGTTGCATGACCTAGTAAATAAGATTTACTTGTATTTTAATCAATATTGTGCAATTAGATATTGATGTATCAATGTATTCACGAAAGCTTAACTAAACAAATAGGAATGGAACTAGTTATTCAAAAGCATCAATCTACAATAGTTCACGCATTGATAGTTTTTTGCATTCCGTAACAACCTCAAATGCTATGGAGTTTTGATTCTCAAGCCTTTTAAACACACTCATGACTAATCTAATCGTATCTGCTTATAAACCTCATTGGAATCACACTAAACCATCATAAACGGAACATAGTATCTATTGTATAAATCGAAACAAAAACCGAACATGAAACCACACGAATGAGCCTTGAAATCAATACACTTATGCCCAAAACATGTTGAGAACATTCGACAAACTGCAAACACTCTTGCCTTAAGAATCCACCGAATCAATCATAATGACCATCGTGGATCGACAGAATACTTTATTACAATCTAGGCAACGAAACTAGGTGTAAAGAAATAGGAAACTACTCGAACTCACTCACAAAGAATCGAGAATCAAATTACACTAGGGAATGAAAGTAATCCGTCTGCAAACAAGAAACGCAATGTGTGATCGATGAAAAACACTTCAAATCAAGGTTGCATGATGTAACACCCCGAATTTTATTTAAAAAGGAAAGAAAAGGAAAGTACAAAGAAAGAAAAGTAAATGGGCACAAGTTGAAGGGGGCAAAGTGCAAAAGGTGCACAAACTTATTTTTTTAATATATATGGGGGTATGGCCGCCCCATAAAGCAGAGACTTGCTTTTGGTTCTCTGCCAAAGAAGAAGAAAAAGGAAACTTCGGGTTTTTAAGGAAGAAGAAGAAGAATTCGCATCAAAGGTGAGTTTTCTTGAGCTTATGTTCGGTTTTAAAGGTAGTAAGCAACTTTTAACTGAAGTTCTCGGTGTTTAGAGGTCGAGTTCAGGATTCTTGAAGCTGAATTTGCAAGAGGCAGTGTGTTGCTTGAGGATTTGCAACAGGTGAGTTTCTAGAACCCCTTTTTACTGGTTTTAAGGTTTTGGGGCTATTGTGCATACCGAACAAACATTTTAAAGTGTTACCCGAATGTTATGCTTGTTGTGATTCGTTGGTGTTGTTTTGTTGGGTGTTTTAGAGGCTGGTTTTGGGTTAGAAATGTTGTTAGCAGTTTGTTAAGTGCCTTAGTAGGTTAGATCTGTGTGTTGGGTAGTGTTATGAAAGTTTCGGGTGTTTATGGCAGTTTAGAGATGTTCAGAAAGATCCCATGCGCCCAACTGATTGTATGCTAAGTGTCCTCATGCGCCTGAATAGTGCTGATGCACCCAGGTCATGCGCCCAAATAGTAGCCATGCGCCCAGAAAACTGTCCAGGTGACTAAGTGTTGGTCATGCGCCTAAGTGACCTCATGCGCCCAAGGTCATGCGCCTAAATAGTGGAAATGCGCCTGAATAGTGGTTCATGCACCCAGAAATAAGTGTTGATGCGCCTTAGTATTAGGCATGCGCCAGCATAGTGCTCATGCGCCTGGACAAGGCTCATGCACCCAAATAGTTCTCATGCGCCCAGGCTGTTTACACTTAGAATTTCATGCTGATGCGCCTACAATGATTAATGTGCCTCATCTTAGACTTAGGGTTTTCTAACAGGCTTTAAGAGGTGATGTTTGAGATAGGTCCCGTTATGATGTGTTGGCTTGTGCTTGATGTATGCATGATGTTGTGATGGGGTCTTTGGTGTGTGTAATGTGTTATATGTTGTCTTTCTTCGTTAAACGGTTTTCATAATGTATGTATTATGTTATATTATACGTTGTGTATTAAGTTGTGGCTTTACGTGGTTTGATGTATGGCTATGAATGAACGTAAAGTATTATGTAACGAAGTGAAAGATAATGATAATGAAAAGTGGAAAGTAATGAATAAATGAAAGTCTTGCAAGCATGGTTGAGGTGAGTGACCGTGTTGTCGCAACAGACTCGTAAGCAAAGGTTGAGGTGAGTGACCGTGTTGTCGCAACAGACTCGTAAGCAAAGGTTGAGGTGAGTGACCGTGTTGTCCAACAGACTCGTAAGCAAAGGTTGAGGTGAGTGACCGTGTTGTCATAATAGACTCGTAAGCCAAGATTGAGGTGAGTGACCTTATTGTCACAATAGACTCGTAAGGGGTTTAATCCATGAGATTCACTCGAAGGATGTCGTGATGCTTGCCCCGGTATTGTGACGGTCTTCGGACATGAGGCGGGGGTATTATAAAAAGAGACAGGGTCCTTGTCACGTACCCCGGTACTGTGTTGGTCTTCGGACATGAGTCGGGGGTTTGTTTACAGGCCCCGGCACAGTATCGGTCTTCGGACATGAGTCGGAGGTATTGCATGAGACAGGATCCAGATTGAAGTGAAAGATAATGATGTAAGTACGAAACGTACGAAATGAATGATGATGAAGATAATAATAAAGATTATCAATGTGTAAGTATGACATGTAATCGCATACGTTTACGAAGGTTATGTTTTAACGAATGTAAAGTATTTAAATTATAAAACTAGAACTCACTCAGCGTCGCTGACCTTTTTGTATGCATGATAGTTGGCAGGTATTTTGTTGATGCTGAGGAGTTGCAGGCATGGATGCATAAGCTACTGGGAGCGTTTTGAAGACTGGCATCCACATTTTATATGATGTTGTATTTTGAAATGTTATCGATTTATGTAATGTGATCACATGAAGTTTTTAAATTCCGCTGCAAAACTGATGTTTGCTTTAAATATTTTATGCGATGACGGTCCAGCTGTAAGCGTCCCGTGAATGAGGCCTTACAAGTTTGTATCAGAGCCAAAGTTAAGAGAATTGGTTAAATATTAAAAAAAAACCTAATCTTAAACTGAGAATGGGACGGAAGAAAAGGGATGCCAGTCCTAGTAGCTATGTGCCTGCAGGTAAAGTGTTATGTAAAAGGTTTTATGTAAGTTAATGTTAACCGGTATTATGTGCGCAATTATGTGGCTTGTGTGCTTTTGTGTAGATTTGATACTGATGTAGTCAGGATAGGAAATGCTTGGGAAATGAAGGGTAAAGTAAGTGGCTAATCACAACTGGCCACTGTGATTAGGGACTCACTATACTTGACATAACTTGAGCTATTACCTTGATTGACCATCTTGGTGTTTGAATCTTGTAGTGTTTTAGATGGCGGGGTGGTAGGTCTTCTGAGGCTTCACGAGGTGGAGGTCGAGGTGGACGTGGTGTTAGGCCGGTGTCACAAGGAGCAGAGCTAAGACTGCTGAGATGGCTCCTGATGTGCCAGCGCTTCGTCACCAGGACGGTGAGGACGGGAGTGCTAATCTGAGAGCCTCAACAAAGGAGGCAATAGCAGAGGAAGTCCATCAGGTCATGCAGACGATTCTGCCGACTGTAGTGACCGAGGTCATTAGAGCTGTGAAGGAGGACGAGAAGAAGGAGAGTGAGAAAAGAAATATAACTAGATAAGGAGGCGAGGAAGGAGGTTAAGGGGAAGGGAGCAACCGGAGACTGACATGGTTGTCTCAAGTGATGATGAGGAGATAAGGAGGCGAGGAAGGAGGTTTAAGGGGAAGGGAGCAACCGGAGACTGACATGGTTGTCTCAAGTGATGATGAGGAGGATGAAGAAGTGCTGCAGGAGACTGCGAAGGGATGCAGCTATGGAGCATTCCAAAGGTGTAGGCCCCATATGTTTGATGGAAATAGGAGTGCTGCTGCTGCACAACGTTGGGTGAGAGAGATGGAGACGGTACTTGACATTAGCGAGTGTCGCGAGGGTCAGAAGGTGAAATTCGCTACCCACTCATTGTGGATTCAGCCTTATGCTGGTGGGACAACATTATCCAGGCTGAGGGTACCATGGCAGTTGGGGAGGATGAGGTGGAAGGAGCTGAAGAGGTTGGTAATTGAGGAGTTTTGCCCTCATAGAGAGCTTGACAAAGTTGAGAGGGAGTTCCTGCAGCTGGAGGTGGGAACGATGACTCACCAACAGTACACCACGAAATTCAACGAGATGGCAAGGCTGGTGCCAGATCAGGTGACGTCTGTGTCACGAAAGATTAAAAGGTATATTCAAGGTCTGCCAATAGATATCCGCAGACATCTGATCGCTGCTCGACCAGGCACGTTTAGGTCGGTGGTTGATCTGGCGGGGAGGTTGTACGACGAGCGAGAGGCGATGGCAATAATGGACAAAGAGGAGGAGCAGGGCTATGTTAAGATTGGGAATGGAAGGCGAGATAATGATGATGGTGGATTTGAGGCTGGTGGTAGTAGTAGGTGAGGATGGATGATCCAAGGATGTTAACAAGAGAAGCGAGGGCATGCAAGAAATATAGGAAGGAGCATGTAGGAGAATGTAAGCGGGGATCAAATATCTACTTTCAATGCGGGAAGGAGGGTCACCTGGCAAGAGATTGTCGCTTGATGAGATGCTACAGGTGTGGCGAGAATGGACACAGGAGCAGAGACTGCATGAAGTCAAGGGCTGAGAGCTCTGGGACAAGGCAAGGGGTTCAGAATAAGGAGAACAGAGGACGAGGGTTAGAGCATTTGCCCTGACTGGGAGGAGGCTAGAGCAGACTTTGATGCGATGTTAGGTACGTTTCTGGTATTTTAAACTTGTGCATCTATGCTTTAATTATGGTGCTAGTAGTAGTTTCATTCCTGCTGCCTTTGTGATAAATTGCACGTTAGGAGTAGGAAGATCGATGAGCCTTCGATGTAGAAATTGCCATGGGTAAGTCCACTAGGTTACCGGATGCCCTAGAAGATTGCGCGATAGAATTGAGAGAGCGCGTATTTTCTGCTAAGCTGTTCAGGACAGATGTAGGTGGATAGACGTACACCTTTGGGTGATTTGGCTAGTAGCCTATGAGGCAAACACGAGTGTTGCAAGGAGGTGGTTTGAACAACCACGCCCGAAAGGAGTTCGGTATTGATCTACGGCAATGAAATAATGATGAAGGTCTCGTCTTGGAAAAGGATCATTCGAATCAGGAAGTGGGGAAGGCTAATACTGAAATCTAAAAGACCAAATTAAATCATGCTCAGGTGGGAAAAGTGCATGACGACTGGAGCTACCTGACACGTTAAGTGGAAGTCATCCGATGTTCCATGTATCTCATCTGAGGAAGTGCTCAATCGATGAGGATACGATCTTGCCATTTGAGAATACCGAGATGGAGGAAAGATTCAACTACGTGGAGAAACTGAGGGTCATTTATGATAAAAAGAAAAGAAGGGCTAAGGAGAATGGTGTTTCCACTTGCGTGAGTACAGTGGAACTCCGAAAGGGATCAAGCCTAAGTGTAAGAACAAGGAAAAGGTAAGACAACGTTACCGTAACCGTTCGAGAAGCGACAGGTTCGGGGACGAAACCTATATAAGGGGGGTGGACTTGTAACACCCCGAATTTTATTTAAAAAGGAAAAGAAAGGAAAGTACAAAGAAAGAAAAGTAAATGGGCACAAGTTGAAGGGGGCAAAGTGCAAAAGTTGTAAACTTATTTTTTTAATATATATGGGGGTATGGCAGCCTATAAAGAAGAGACCTGCT
This sequence comes from Flaveria sonorensis, assembly GCA_025506505.1. Lineage (NCBI taxonomy): Eukaryota > Viridiplantae > Streptophyta > Magnoliopsida > Asterales > Asteraceae > Flaveria > Flaveria sonorensis. The sequence continues at coordinate 24,370,237 of CM046432.1, read as the reverse complement.
TTTGTTTCTCGGCCAAAGAAGAAGAAGAAGGAATTTTGGGTTTTTGAGGAAGAAGAAGAATTCACATCAAAGGTGAGTTTTCTTGAGCTTATGTTCGATTTTAAAGGTAGTAAGCAACTTGTAACCGAAGTTCTCGGTGTTTAGAGGTCGGGTTCGGGATTCTTGAAGCTGAATTTGCAAGAGGTAGTGTGTTGCTTGAGGATTTGCAACATGTGAGTTTCTAGAACCCCTTTTCTGGTTTTAAGGTTTTGGGGCTGTTGTGCATACCGAACAATATTTTAAAGTGTTACCGAATGTTATGCTTGTTGTGATTCGTTGGTGTTGTTTTGTTGGTGTTTTAGAGCTGCATTTGGGTTAGAAATGTTGTTAGCAGGTTCTTAAGTGCCTTAGTAGGTTAGATCCGAGTTTTGGGTAGTGTTTGGAAGGTTTCGGGGTGTTATGGCAGTTTAGAGATGTTCAGAAAGATCCCATGCACCAAACTGATGTATGCTAAGTGTCCTCATGCGCCCAAGGTGGTGCGCCCAAATAGTGCTGATGCGCCCAGGTCATGCGGCCAAATAGTAGCCATACGCCCAGAAAACTATCCAGGTGACTAAGTGTTGGTCATGCGCCTAAGTGACCTCATGCGCCCAAGTCATGCGCCTAAATAGTGGACATGTGCCTGAACAGTGGTTCATGAGCCCAGAAATAAGTGTTGATACGCCTTAGTATTGGGCATACGCGAGCATAGTGCTCATGCGCCTGGACAAGGCTCATGCACCCAAATAGTTCTCATGCGCCCAGGTTGTTTACACTAAGAATTTCATGCTGATGCGCCTAGAATGATTAATGTGCCTCATCTTGGACTTAGGGTTTTCTAACGGGCTTTAAGAGGTGATGTTTGATATAGGTCCCGTTATGATGTGTTGGCTTGTGCTTGATGTATGCATGATGTTGTGATGGGGTCTTTGGTGTGTGTATGTGTGTTATGTGTTGTCTTTATTCGTTAAACGGTTTTCATAATGTATGTATTATGTTATATTATACGTTGTGTATTATGTTGTGGCTTTACGTGGTTTGATGTATGGCTATGAATGAACGTAAAGTATTATGTGACGAAGTGAAAGATAATGATAATGACAAGTGGAAAGTAATGAATAAATGAAAGTCTTGCAAGCAATGGTTGAGGTGAGTGACCGTGTTGTCGCAACAGACTCGTAAGCAAAGGTTGAGGTGAGTGACCGTGTGTCACAACAGACTCGTAAGCAAAGGTTGAGGTGAGTGACCGTGTTTGTCACAACAGACTCGTAAGCAAAGGTTGAGAATAGACTCGTAAGCTAAGATTGAGGTGAGACTTATTGTCACAACAGACTCTAGGGTTTAGTCCATGAGATTCCCCGAAGGATGTCGTGATGCTTGCCCCGGTATTGTGACGGTCTTCGGACATGAGGCGGGGGTGTTGTAAAAGAGACGGGGTCCTTGTCACTTACCCCGGTACTGTGTTGGTCTTCGGACATGAGTCGGGGTTTGTAAAAGAGACGGGGTCCTTGTCACTTACCCGGTACTGTGTTGGTCTTCGGACATGAGTCGGGGGTTTGTTTACAGGCCCCGGGCACATTATCGGTCTTCGGACATGAGTCGGAGGTATTGCATGAGACAGGATCCAGATTGAAGTGAAAGATAATGATGTACGTACGAAACGTACGAAATGAACGATGATGAAGATAATAATAAGATTATCAATGTGTAAGTATGACGTGTGATCGCATACGTCGAAGGTTATGTTTTAAAATGTAAGTAGTATTTATTTATAAACTAGAACTCACTCAGCGTCGCTGACCTTTTGTATGATGACAGTGGCAGGTATTTTGTTGATGCTAAGGAGTTCCAGGCATGGATGCATAAGCTACTGGGAGCGTTTGAAAACTGGCATCCACATTTATATGATGTTGTATTTGAAATGTATCAATTTACGTAATGTGATCACATGTTTTAATTATTAATGAATGTTTTTAAATTCTGCTGCAAAACTGATGTTTGCTTTAAATATTTTATGCGATGACGGTCCAGCTGTAAGCGTCCCGAGAACAGGGCCTTACACATGACCTGGTAATAAGATTCACTTGTATTTTAATCAAAATTATGCAACTATAGATTGATGCATCAAAGTATTCACAAAGCTTAACTTAATAAATGATTAAGAACTAGTTATTCAAAAAATTAAACAACAATAGTCCCGCATGGATAGTTTTTTGCTTCTGTAACAACCTTTAATGCTAGGAGTTTTGATTCTCAAGCATTCTAAACACACCGCTCGTGAACTAATCTAAACATATATGATTATAATCATCATTGGATCACGCCGATCAATCACTAATGAAAATAGTATCTATTGTATAAATGGAAAATCAAAGCCGAACACGAAACCACACAATGAGCCTTGAAATCAATACTCGTGCCCAAAACTCATCGGAAACATTCCACAGCAAACTTCAACCAACTCTGCCTTAAAATCCACCGAATCAATCAAAATAACATCCTTGGATCCACAGAATACTTTATACATCTACGCAATGAAACTAGGTTTAAAGAAACATGAACTACTAGAATTCACTTACAAAGAATCAAGATCAAATTACTCTATGGAATGAAAGTAATCAGTCATCAAACAAGAAACGCAATGCGTGATCATGAAAAAGATCTCAAATCAAGGTTACATGACCTAGTAAACAAGATTTACTTGTATTTAATCAAAATCATAAATGGAACATAGTATCTATTGTGTAACCTGAAACCAAAACCGAACAAGAAACCACATGAATGATTCCGATATCAATACACTCATGCCCAAAACTCGTTGAGACATTCCATAAAATTCAAACACTCTTGCTCAATAATCCACCGAATCACTCAAAATGATAACTGTGGATCCATGAATACTTTATTACCCCAAGCCAAAGAAACCAGGTGTAGAGAAACAGGAAAATACTTGAATTCACTCACAAAGATTTGAGAATCAAATTACACTAGGGAATAAAAGTAATCAATCCAAACAAGAAACATGTATGTGATCGATGAAAAAGAAGTCAAATCATGGTTGCATGACCTAGTAAATAAGATTTACTTGTATTTTAATCAAAACTATGAAACTACAGATTGATGCATTCAAGTATTCACAAAAGCATAACTAAATAAATGGGAAAGGAACTAGTTGTTATTCAAAAACATCAAATTACATTAGTTCAGCATTGATAGTTTTTGCTTTTCGTAACAACCTCCAATGCTATGAAATTTTGATTCTCAAGCCTTCTAAACCCACTCGTGAACAAATCTAATTGTATCTGATTATAAATCTCATTGGATCACACTAATAAATCATAAATGGAACATAGTATCTATTGTGTAAATTGAAACCAAAAACCAAACAAGAAACCATCAATGATCCCTAAAATCAATACACTCATGCCCAAATTCATTGAGAACATTCCACAACAATTTCACACTTTGCTTGCCTCAAAAATCCACCAAATCAATCAAAATGGTAACTGTGGATTCACAGAATACTTTATTACCATCAAGCTAAACAAGCAAGGTGTAAAAAAACAAGAAACTACTCAAATTCACTAACAAAGAATCTAGAATCATATTACATAAGGGAATGAAAGTAATCAGTCATAAAACAAGATAAACGATGAAAACGAAGTCAAATCAAGGTTGCATGACCTAGTAAATAAGATTTACTTGTATTTTAATCAATATTGTGCCATTATATATTGATGTATCAATGTATTCACAAAAGCTTAACTAAACAAAGGAAAGGAACTAGTTATTCAAAAACATCAAACAACAATAGTTCACGCATTGAAGGTTTTTGCATTCTGTAATAACCTCCAATGCTATGGAGTTTTGATTCTCAAGGCTTCTAAACACACTCATGAACTGATCTAATCGTATCTGCTTATAATCCTCATTGGAATCACACTAAACCATCATAAATGGAACATAGTATCTATTGTATAAATCGAAACAAAAACCGAACATGAAACCACACGAATGAGCCTTGAAATAAATACACGCATGCCTAAAACACGTCAAGATCATTTGAAAAATTTCAAACACTCTTGCATTAAGAATCCACTGAGTAAATCATAATGACCACCGTGGATCAACAGAATACTTTATTACCATCTAGGCAACGAAACTAGGTGTAAAGAAACAAGAAAACTACTCGAACTCACTCACAAAGAATCGAGAATCAAATTACACTAGGGAATGAATGTAATCCGTCGTCAAACAAGAAACGCATTGCGTGATCGATGAAAAAGACTTCAATTCTAAGTTGCATGACCTGGTAAATAAGATTCACTTGTATTTTAATCAAAATTGTGCAACTATAGATTGATGCATCAAAGTATTCCTAAAGCTTAACTAAACAAATAATTAAGAAACTAGTTATACAAAAACATTAAACAACAATAGTTCATGGATGGATAGTTTTTTGCTTTCTGTAACAACCTCCAATGCTATGGAGTTTTGATTCTCAAGCATTCTAAACACACTCGTTAACTAATCTTATCATATTTGATTATAATCATCATTAGAATCACACTGATCAATTATAAATGAAAAATAGTATCTTTTATATAAATGGAAACCAAAGCCAAACACGAAACCACACGAATAAGCCTTAAAATCAATACACTCGTGCCCAAAACTCGTAGAGAACATTCCACAGCAAACTTCAAACACTCTTGCTTTAAAAATCCACCGAATCAAACAAAATAACAACCGTGGATCAACAGAATACTTTATTAATATCTACGCAACGAAACTAGGTTTAAAGAAACATGAAACTACTGGAATTCACTTATAAAGAATCAAGAATCCAATTACTCTATGGAATGAAAGTAATTAGTCATCAAACAAGAAATGCAATGTGTGATCGATGAAAAAGAAGTCAAATCATGGTTGCATGACCGAGTAAATAAGATTTCCTTGTATTTTAATCAAAACTATGCAACTACTGATTGATGCATTCAAGTATTCACAAAAGCTTAACTAAATAAGTGGGAAAGGAACTAGTTATTCAAAAACATCAAATAATATTAGTTCACGCATTGATAGTTTTTTGCTTACCGTAACAACCTCCAATGCTATGGAGTTTTGATTCTTAAGGCTTCTAAACACAATCATGAACTAATCTAAAGTATCTGCATATAATCCTCATTAGAATCACACTAAACCATCATAAATGGAACATAGTATCTATTTTATAAATCGAAACAAAAACCGAACATGAAACCACATGAATGAGCCTTGAAATAAATACACGCATGCCCAAAACACGTCGAGAACATTTGACAAATTTCAAACACTCTTGCCTTGAGAATCCATTGAATCAATCATAATGACCATCGTGGATCCACAAAATACTTTATTACCATCTAGGCAATGAAACTAGGTGTAGAGAAACAAGAAACTACTCGAATTCACTCACAAATATTCGAGAATCAAATTACAATAGGGAATAAAAGTAATCAATCATCAAACAAGAAACGCAATGTGTGATCGATAAAAAAGAAGTCAAATCATGGTTGCAAGACCTAGTAAATAAGATTTCCTTGTATTTTAATCAAAACTATGCAACTACTGATTGATGCATTCAAGTATTCACAAAAGCTTAACTAAATAAGTGGGAAAGGAACTAGTTATTCAAAAACATCAAATAATATTAGTTCACGCATTGATAGTTTTTTGCTTTCCGTAACAACCTCCAATACTATGAAGTTTTGATTCTCTAGCCTTCTAAACACACTCATGAACAAATCTAATCGTATTTGATTATAATCATCATTGGAATCACACTAATAAATCATAAATGGAACATAGTATCTATTGTGTAAATTGAAACCAAAACCAAACAAGAAACCACATCAATGATCCCTAAAATCAATACAATCATGCCCAAAATTCGTTGAGAACATTCCACAACAATTTCAAACACTCTTGCCTCAAAAATCCACCGAATCAATCAAAATGATAACCGTGGATCCACAAAATACTTTATTACCATCAAGCCAAACAAACAAGGTGTAAAGAAACAAGAAACTACTCAAATTAACTAACAAAGAATCTAGAATCATATTACACAAGGGAATGAAAGTAATCAGTCATAAAACAAGATAATCGATGAAAAAGAAGTCAAATCAAGGTTGCATGACCTAGTAAATAAGATTTACTTGTATTTTAATCAATATTGTGCAATTACATATTGATGTATCAATGTATTCACAAAAGCTTAACTAAACAAATGGGAAAGGAACTAGTTATTCAAAAACATCAAACAACAATAGTTCACGCATTGAAGTTTTTTGCATTCCGTAACAACCTCCAATGCTATGGAGTTTTGATTCTCAAGGCTTCTAAACAACAATCATGAACTAATCTAATGTATCTGCTTATAATCCTCATTAGAATCACACTAAACCATCATAAATGGAACATAGTATCTATTTTGTAAATCGAAACAAAAACCGAACATGAAACCACACGAATGAGCCTTGAAATAAATACACGCATGCCCAAAACACGTCAAGAACATTTGAAAAATTTCAAACACTCTTGCCTTGAGAATCCACTGAATCAATCATAATGACCATCATGGATCAACAAAATACTTTATTACCATCTAGGCAATGAAACTAGGTGTAAAGAAATAGGAAACTACTCGAATTCACTCACAAAGAATCAAGAATCAAATTACACTAGGGAATGAAAGTAATCCGTCGTCAAACAAGAAACACAATGCGTGATCGATGAAAAAGACTTCAAATCTAAGTTGCATGACCTGGTAAATAAGATTCACTTCGTATGTGAGCATACATCATAAGTACATCCAGATAATATTCATAATTATCATCATTATCTTTCCATTCTTTCCTTTATCATTATCTTTCACTTTCCTTTCGGACCAATGTGCAATACCCGAACATTGTGCACTAAGCTGGTGCTGGGCCTAAGGTCTATAAATAGACCCCAAACATTGTGCACTAAGCTGACCCAGTCACCTGGGGCAAGCAGCAATGGTCATGTCAATGTCAAGGATTGACCCTGTGTACATCTTTCGGGTTTGCTAAACCATACACAGTTGAGCTAACGACAACATGGCCGTGCACCTCCATTCAATTTGCTTGCAAGACTTTCATTCTTTACTTATGTTCCACTTTTCATTAATTTTCATCTTTCACTTGGTTAAGGATAATACTTTATGAGCATAATCACACCACAAAAGGCCACATACAGTACATAATAAGGAATATAAGAACAGCCCAAAAACATGCATAAATAAACAAATATAAACACCAAGTCAAACCAGGGTCAAACACTAAAATTCTGATTTCCCAAAATTTCAAAAAAATTTCTAAGTGTTTAGGCGAATGGGCACCATGAGTCCTGCTTAGGCGCATTAACACTATTCGGGCGCATGAATCCTACACTTAGGCATTTTAGCTTACATTTTTGGGCGCATGAACTGTTCAGGCACATGACTAGCACTTAGGCGCCTGAACAAAAGGGTTGGGCGCATGGACACTATTGGGGCGCATGTACCCTACTTAAAATTTTTCTAAGACAAATTCCGACGCATGGGCCCTGTTTGGGCTCATGACCTGTACTTGGATATTTCTAAGTCAAAAATCCCAGGCGCATAGGCCCTGTTTGGGCGCATGGCCACTTGTTATTCATTTTTCAGAATCAAGACTATTCCAAATCTACATGTGCACCTGTTCTAATCATAAACTTAACATTATAAGCGACCATAACACATAAACAAGCATAGAAACAAAAGCATAAACATACATTGACATACGGGTAAACATAAATCAGTTGTAAAATCCTTTTAAATGCATTTTTAGCCCCAAACTTGTTTAAACACATATAAAACAGGGTCTAGAACTCACCTATTGCAGCAAACAAGCAAAACTCCACCAAACTTGTTTGTACAAGAGTTCAAACACCTAGAACAAGCAAAACAAGCAACCGAACACATAAAACACATATAAATCGGTCTTAAGGTCGAAAACCCAACAAAACTGAGCCAAATATATAAAGAACCCTCACCAATTTCCAAAAATCAGCCCTTTACTTCCTTGAATAACCGAGAACACAAGCTTCTTCTTCTTCCTTCTCCTTTTTTAGTCGAAGAGCAGAAAAGTAGGATCATGTAATGGGCGGCCATACCACTTTTATAATAAAATAATGGGATTTTGTACTCTTACACTTTGGCCCCCTCTACTTTGGCTCTTTTTCCTTTCTTTCAAGATACTTTTATTTTCTTTTATTTTGACCGAAGTTTCGGGTGTTACAAGTCTACCCCCTTAAAGAGGTTTTGTCCCTGAAACCTGTCACTCTTCGAATAACTATGGGTAATGCTGTTTTATTTTTTCTTCCGTCTCCCACGTAGACTCAGAACCCTTTCGGTGTTTCCACTGCACCCGTACAAGTGGAACCACTTTATTTCTCAGTCTCTACTCCTTCCGGTCGATGATTGCCACTGGTTGTTCCATATAGTTAAGCCGTTCATCCACTTCGATATCTTCCAGTGGTACAATCATGTCTTCATCGGCTAAGCACTTTCTCAGATGAGATACATGGAATGTTGGATGAATTCCACTTAACTCATCAGGAAGTTCTAATCGATAACCTACCTCTCCTACAGAAAGGTCCTATGTACCTTGGGCTTAGCTTGCCCCTCTTTCTGAACCAAAAAATTCCCTTCCAAGGTGAGACCTTCAACATGACTTTTATCACCTACGTTGAACTCGATTGGTCTATGCCTTTTATCGGCATACGACTTCTGCCTATCTTTGGCCACCTTCATAAAGGCTTTGATCTTTTCTAGCTTTTCAGTCGTAGCCTTGATCACTTCTATGCTTCCCAACTCCTTCTGCCCGATGTCTCCCCAACATACGGGCATTCTACACCTCCTACCGTATAGCATCTCGTATGGTGGCATGCCAATGCTGGTATGATAATTGTTGTTGTATGAGAACTCTGCTAACGGTAGGTGATCATCCTAACTTCCTCCAAAGTCGATCACGCATGCTCGGTGCATATCCTCGAGCGTCTGAATCGTTCTCTCAGACTGACCATCTGTCTTGGGATGGTAAGCCGTGCTAATATGTAGCCTTGTCCCCATCGCATCATGGAACCTTTACCAAAACTTCGATGTGAACCGGGTATCACGGTCCGACACGATAGACACCGACACACCATGACGAGCTACAATCTCTTTGGTGAATAGATCTGCTAGTCTCTTAGTTGAGTATGTCTCGCGGATCGGTAGAAAGTGAGAACTCTTCGTTAGACGATCAACTATCACCCATATGGTATCGTACCCCTTTGTCGTACGAGGTAACTTTGTGATGAAGTCCATGGTGATGTGCTCCCACTTCCACTTAGGTATATCCAACGGTTGGATTTTCCCGTATGGCTTCTGATGTTTCGCCTTCACTTGCAAACAAGTAAGGCACTTACTCACATACTCCGCTACATCACGCTTCATACCTGGCCACCAGTAATCTTTCTTCATATCTTGATACATCTTGGTAGCACCGGGATGAATGGAGTATCGAGTCTTATAAGCTTCGTCCATAATTCGCCCCCCGTAAATTTCAATATTGGGGAATCCACATCCGCCCGAAGCGGGTTCTAACTCCCTGAGTATTTTCTCCCAACTCCACGACTAGACCTCTCATTCGTTTAGAGTTGAGGTGATCTTCTTTCAACGCCTTACCTTGAAATTCTTTCACTTGCGTCATCACGTCCGAGGTCATCACCAACTGATACGCCTTCACCCGAATCAGCTCGGGTCTCTCTTTTCGGCTGAGTGCATCGGCCACTATATTGGCTTTACCCGGATGGTAGTGGATCTCACAATCATAATCCTTGATAAGCTCTAACCACCTCCTCTGCCTCATATTGAGATCCTTTTGCTCAAAGAAATACTTTAAGCTTTTGTGGTCTGTGAAGATTGTGCACTTTGTCCTGTATAAGTAATGCCTCCAAATCGTCAACGCAAAAACCATCGCTGCTAGCTCTAAGTCATGAGTGGGGTAATTGGTCTCATGGGTCTTCAATTTCCAGGATGCGTAAGCTATCACTCTCCCACGTTGCATTAGCACGCAACCCAGTACTGAATAGGAAGCATCCGAATAGACCACTAAATCCTTGTTCCCCTCAGGCAATGTCAAGACAGGGGCTTGAGTTAATCTCGTCTTTAACTCCTTAAAAGCATCCTCTTGTTCCTGTCCCCACACATACTTCACATCCTTGCCAGTCAACTTGGTCAAAGGTGAGGCTATCTTGGAAAAGTCTTGAATAAACCTTCTGTAGTAGCCCGCCAAACCCAAGAAACTGCGAATCTCGGATGGCGTCTTTGGAGACTTCCATTGCATCACCGCCTCAACCTTCGCCGGGTCCACCATGATTCCTTCAGAATTCACCACGTCACCCAAAAATTGAACTTCATGCCACCAAAAAGCATACTTAGAGAATTTAGCATATAGCTTCTCCTTTCTAAGTGTCTCCAACACTTCGCGTATGTGGCCGGCATGTTCTTCTTTGCTCCTTGAATAGATCAGAATATCATCAATAAACACGATCACTGATTTATCTAACATAGGCCGACACACTCGGTTCATCAGATCCATAAAGGCAGCTGGCGCGTTAGTTAGACCGAAGGACATAACGTGAAACTCGTAGTGTCCATAACGTGTTCTAAAAGCTGTCTTAGGAATATCTTGCTCCTTCACCTTCAATTGGTGGAAGCTAGATAGGAGATCTATCCTTGAGAACCAACTGGCACCTTGAAGCTGATCGAACAAGTCATCTATTCTGGGCAAGGGATATATGTTCTTCACTGTTAACTTGTTTAACTCTCGGTAGTCGATACACATTCTCATACTACCATCCTTCTTCTTTACAAACAAGACCGGGGCACCCCAGGGAGAGATGCTCGGTCGGATGAATCCCTTGTCTATCAACTCCTGTAGTTGCGCCATAAGTTCCTTCATCTCTATCAGAGCTAATAGATACGGTGCCTTGGCAACGGGTTGAGCACCAGGTATCAGATCAATCTGAAACTCAATTTCGTGATCCGGTAGCACACCTGGTAAGTCTTCTGAACACGTCCGGGAATTCACACACCATAGGTACTTTAGACAGTGGTGGTTCTGACACGTCCACATCATTCATGTAAGCCAGGTAGACACTACATCCCCACTTCATGCATCTTTCTTCCACTGCCAATGAAATCACCTTCGGAACCGTAGTGACGCGATCACCGTAGACCGTCACCGAACTTCCATCGGGCGCAATTAATCCAATCATCTTCTTGCGACACACGATATTCGCCTCATAGGCCGCTAATCAATCCATCCATAGTACTACATCAAATCCGCATAGGGGCATCACAAATAGTTTAGCAGAGAATCTATGGCCTTCTAGTTTTATGTCACAGTCCTCTATTATCTCAGAAATCCTGGTAGACTTACCAATAGAAGTTTCTACATCAAATGGCTTATCAATACTTCTACTACTATCAGGCAACTTAGCATAGAAAGCAGTAGAAATAAAACTCTTACTAGCACTAGAATCAAATAACACAGAGGCACAAGTTTGGTTTACTAGAAACATACCTGACACGACATCGGGGTCTACCCGGGCCTCCTCTCGCATCATTGTGAAGGCTCTAGCACTTGTCCTCTGCCCTTCACCTTCTGTCCTCTTCTTGGTTCCTGAGCTCTCGGCCCTCAGCCTCCTGCAGTCCCTACTCACGTGTCCCTCTTCCTCACAGATATAACACCTCAACCCCTTGCATTCTTTAGCGATATGACCAGGCTTCCCGCACTTAAAGCAAACATTCAGTCCCAACCTGCATTCCCCGATATGCTCCTTTCCACAGTTACCGCACCTCTCCATCCCCAAGTTTGGGGAAGCCACCCTACGGTCATCCACCCTCGACCTCTTGCTGTTTGGGGTGAAACCGCCACGCCCAAACCGTTTCCCACTCCAATTCTTGTCACCACCACCAGTCTTCTTCACCTCAACCTACACCACCTCTCTCTCATCGTAAAGCCTCCCAGCCAGATCCACTGCCGACCTAAAAGTGCTTGGTCAGGCAACAATCAAGTGCCTGCGGATGTCAGCCGACAATCCCTGCACATACCTCTTAATCTTCCTTGATAACGGCGTCACCTGATCCGGCACCAGCCTCGCCATTTCATTAAACTTGGTAGTGTATTGCTGGTGGGTCATGGTTCCCACCTCAAGCTTTAGGAACTCCCTCTCTATCTTGTCCAGTTCCCTGTGAGGATAGAATTCCTCGATCACCATTTTCTTCAGCTCCCCTCATTTCATCCTCCCAATAGCCTTGCCGCCCTCGGCCTGGACAATATTGTCCCACCAACACAGGGCTGAGTCAACGAACGAGTAAGTGGAGAACTTCACCTTCTGGTCCTCCCTACACTCGCTGATCTCCAGAACAGCCTCCATCTCTCTCACCCAACGGTGAGCAGCGACAGCATTGCCATTGCCATCAAAAGTCGGGGGTTTACACCGTTGGAATGCCCCGTAGCTGGTGAACCTCTTAAACCACTGCCTCTTTCACTGAGGCCCTCAGATTGGCACTCTTATCACCGCCCTTCGGGTGATGAAGCCCAGGCTCACTAGGAGCCGTCTCTGCAGTCCTTGTTTTATTCTTTGTGGCCTGTGGTCTACCAACACGTCCACCCCGTGCACCACCTCTAGAAGCCCTAGATGATCTACCTCCGGCCATCCTCAAAACACTATAAGATTCAAACACCAACACGTTCATTCAAGGTAATAGCTCAGTTTATTTTAAGTATAGTAAGTCCCTAATTACAGTGGCCAGTTGTCATTAGCCACTTACTTACTCTTCATCCCCCGAGCATTTCCTATCCTGACTACATTAGTATTCAAATCTACTAAAGGCACATAAATCAAATAGCACACGCACATAACACATGTTATCATTAAGGAAAGAAATACCTGATGGCACGTAGCTACTCGGGCTGGCATCCCTCCATTAGGTCCCCTTCTTAGTTTAAGTTTAGGTTTTTGAAAATATTTACCCATTTCTCTTAAACTTTGGCTTTGATACCAACTTGTAAGGCCCCGTTCCCGGAAACTTCACAGTTGGTCAATCATAGCGTTTAACATTCAAATCGTTACTCAATTCATATAATTACACAGTGGATTAAGTTAACAAAAACCATTCATTCCATTAATATTTACTGTTGCTAGGCAATACATCATTGTATTTAAATTACAAAAGACTTTGTTTAATTGCATTACAAAACAACAATATAATTAAGGATGAACAGATGCCAGCCTTGCCCCGACGAGTAGCCCTCCCCGATTGCCATCCTCAGCAATGATTACCTGCTAACTGAAAATGCATAAAAGTCAGCGTTGCTGAGTGAGTTCTAGTTTTAAAGCGTTAAAATATCTTGTATGATTTTTATACGAAAATATCCCATTTGTAATAAAGAAAACATTACTTTCGTATGTGAGCATACATCATACGTACATCCAGATAATATTCATAATTATCATAATTATCTTTCCATTCTTTCCTTTATCATTATCTTTCACTTTCCTTTTGAACCAATGTGCAATACCCCGAACATTGTGCACTAAGCTGATGATGGGCCTGAGGTCTATAAATAGACCCCGAACATTATGCACTAAGCTAACCCAGTCACCTGGGGCAAGCAGCAAGGGTCATGTCAATCTCAAGGATTGACCCTGTCTACATACTTTGAGTTAGCTAAACCGTACACAGTTGAGCTAACGACAACATGGTCGTGCACCTCCATTCAATTTGCTTGCAAGACTTTCATTCTTTACTTATGTTCCAGTTTTCATGAATTTTCATCTTTCACTTGGTTAAGGATAATACTTTATGAGCATAATCACACCACAAAAGGCCACATACAGTACCTAATAAGGAATATAAGAACAATCCAAAAACATGCATAAACTAAACAAATATAAACACCAAGTCAAAGCAGGGTCAAACACTAAAATTCTGATTTCCCAAAATTTCAGAAACTTTTCTAAGTGTTTAGGCACATGGGCACTATGCAGGCGCATGAGCCTTGCTTAGGCGCATTAACCCTATTTGGGCGTATGAATCCTACACTTAAGCATTTTAGCTTACATTTTTGGGCGCATGAACTGTTCAGGCACATGACTAGCACTTAGGCGCCTGAACAAAAGGGTTAGGCGCATGGACACTATTGGGGTGCATGAGCCCTACTTAAAATTTTTCTAAGGCAAATTCTAGGCTCATGGGCCCTGTTTGGGCAACTGACGTGTACTTGGATATTTCTAAGTCAAAAATCCTAGGTACATGGCCCTGTTTGGGCACATAGCCACCTGTTATTCATTTTTCAAGATCAAGACTATTCCAGATCTATATGTGCACCTGTTCTAAGCAAAAACTTAGCATTCTAAGCGACCATAACACATAAACAAGCATAGAACAAAAGCATAAACATACATTTACATACAGGTAAACATAAATCAGTTGTAAAATCCTTTTAAATGCATTTTCAGCCCCAAACTTGTTTTAACACATATAAAACAGGGTCTGGAACTCACCTATTGTAGCAAACAAGCAAAACTCCACCAAACTTGTTTGTACAAGAGTTCAAACACCTAGAACAAGCAAAACAAGCAACCGAACACATAAAACACATATAAATCGGTCTTAAGGTCGAAAACCCAACAAAACCGAGCCAAATATACAAAGAACACTCACCAATTTCCGAAAATCAGCCCTTTACATCCTTGAATAACCGAGAACACAAGCTTCTTCTTCTTCCTTCTCCTTTTTCAGTCGAAGAGCAGAAAAGTAGGATCATGTAATGGGCGGCCATACCACTTAAATAATAAAATAATGGCATTTTGTACTTTTACACTTTGGCCCCCTCCACTTTGGCTCTTTTTCCTTTCTTTCAAGATACTTTATTTTCTTTTTATTTTGACCGAAGTTTCGGGTGTTACACATGACCTAGTAAATAAGATTTACTTGTATTTTAATCAAATCTGTGCAACTACAGATTGATGCATTCAAGTATTCACAAAAGCTTAACTAAATAAATGGGAAAGGAACTAGTTATTCAAAAACATCAAATAACATTAGTTCACGCATTGATAGTTTTTTCCTTTCCGTAACAACCTCCATTGCTATGAAGTTTTTATTCTCAAGCCTTCTAAACACACTCATGAACAAATCTAATCGTATCTGATTATAATCAACATTGGAACCACACTAATAAATCATAAATGGAACATAGTATCTATTGTGTAAATTTAAACCAAAACCAAACAAGAAACCACATGAATGATCCCTAAAATCAATACACTCATGCCCAAAACTCGTTGAGAACATTCCACAACAATTTCAAACACTCTTGCCTTAAAAATCCACCAAATCAATGAAAATGATAACCATGGATCCACAGAATACTTTATTACCATCAAGCTAAACAAACAAGGTGTAAAGAAACAAGAAACTACTCAAATTCACTAGCAAAGAATCTGGAATCATATTACACAAGGGAATGAAAGTAATCAGTCATAAAACAAGATGATCGATGAAAAAGAAGTCAAATCAAGGTTGCATGACCTAGTAAATAAGATTTACTTGTATTTTAATCAATATTGTGCAGTTACATATTGATGTATCAATGTATTCACGAAAGCTTAACTAAACAAATAGGAAAGGAACTAGTTATTCAAAAAATCAAACAACAATAGTTCACGCATTGATAGTTTTTTGCATTCCGTAACAACCTCCAATGCTATGGAGTTTTGATTTTCAAGCCTTCTAAACACACTCATGAACTAATCTAATCGTATCTGCTTATAATCCTCATTGGAATCACACTAAACCATCATAAATGGAACATAGTATCTATTGTATAAATCGAAACAAAAACCAAACATGAAACCACACGAATGAGCCTTGAAATCAATACACTCATGCCCAAAACACGTCAAGAACATTCGACAAACTTCAAACACTCTTGCCTTAAGAATCCACCGAATCAGTCATAATAACCACCGTGGGTCCACAGAATACTTTATTACCATCTAGTCAACGAAACTAGGTGTAAAGAAATTGGAAACTACTCGAATTCACTCACAAAGAATCAAGAATCAAATTACACTATGGAATGAAAGTAACCCGTCTCCAAACAAGAAACGCAATGCGTGATCGATGAAAAAGACTTCAAATCAAGGTTGCATGACCTAGTAAATAAGATTCACTTGTATTTTAATCAAAATTGTGCAACTATAGATTGATGCATCAAAGTATTTAGAAAAGCTTAACTAAATAAATGATTAAGAAACTAGTTATACAAAAACATTAAAAAACAATAGTTCACACATGGATAGTTTTTTGCTTTCTGTAACAACCTCCAATGCTATGGAATTTTGATTCTCAAGCATTCTAAACACACTCATAAACTAATCTAATCATATCTGATTATAATCATCATTGGAGTCACACCGATCAATCATAAATGAAAAATAGTATCTATTGTATAAATGGTAACCAAAGCCGAACACGAAACCACATGAATGAGCCTTGAAATCAAAACACTCATGCCCAAAACTCGTCGAGAACATTCCACGGCAAACTTCAAACACTCTTGCCTTAAAAATCCACCGAATCAATCAAAATAACATCCGTGGATCCACAAAATACTTTATTAACATCTACGCAACCAAACTAGGTTTAAAGAAACATGAAACTATTGGAATTCACTTACAAGGAATCAAGAATCAAATTACTCTATGGAATGAAAGTAATCAGTCATCAAACAAGAAACGCAATGCGTGATCGATGAAAAAGATGTCAAATCAAGGTTGCATGACCTAGTAAACAAGATTTACTTGTATTTTAATCAAAACTATGCAACTACAGATTGATGCATCAAAGAATTAATGAAAGCTTAACTAATTAAATGGGAATGGAACTAGTTATTCAAAAACATCAAATAACAATAGTTCACGCATTGGTAGTTTTTTGCTTTCCGTAACAACCTCCAATGCTATGGATTTTTTATTCTCAAGCCTTCTAAACACACTCATAAACTAATCTAATCGTATCTAATTATAATCATTATTGGAATCGAACTAATAAATCATAAATGAAGCATAGTATCTATTGTGTAACCTATAACACCCGAAATTTTGCCACATAAAAGAAAGAAAAGAAAAGTATTTTGAAGAAAACTAAAAGAAGATAAAGTTGAGGGGTGCTTTGTGTAAATAGTACAAAAAGTCAAAAAGGTGAGCTTTATATGGGCATGGCCGCCCATATCTTCCCTGCTGTTCCTGTTGTTCGACCAAACAAAGAAGAAAAGAAGACTAAAACTTTGTTCTCTCGGTTTGAAGAAGAAGAAGGTCTGAAATCTTCTTAGGTGAGTGTTTTTGTGTTAATTGGTTCGGTTTTTTTGGGATTTTCATCCTTATAACCGATATTTAAGTGCTCTTTGTGTTTGGGTGTTTGTTTATGCTTGTTCTAGGTTTTCAACTCTTGTGCAAGCAAGTTTGGTGGAGTTTTGCTTGTTTGTTGCAATAAGTGAGTTCTAGACCCTGTTTTATATGTGTTTTAAACAAGTTTGGGGCTGAAAATGCATTTAAAAAGGTTTTCACAATGGATTTCTTGTAACCGTATGTTTATATGTGTATATGCTTATGTTTTATGCTTGTTTATGCGTTGTGGTTGCTTAGAATGTTAAGTTTATGCTTAGAACATGTGCAAATGCTGATTGGGATAATTTAGATTTTGAAAAATACATAACAGGTGGTCATGAGCCCAAATAGGGCCCATGCGCCTGAGGTTTAGGCTTAGAAATGCCCACGTACAGGTCATGCTCCCAAACAAGGCCCATGCGCCTGGAATTTGCCTTAGAAAAATTTTAAGTAGGGCTCATGCGCCCCAATAGTGTCCATGTGCCCAACCCTTTTGTTTAGGCGCCTAAGTGCTAGAAATGTAAGCTAAAATGCCTAAGTGTAGGATTCATGCGCCCGAATAGTGTTAATGCGCCTAAGCAGGGCTCATGCGCCTGCATAGTGCCCATGCACCTAAACACTTAGAAAATTTTTCTGGAATTTTGGGAAATCAAAATTTTAGTGTTTGACCCTGGTTTGACTTGGTGTTATGATTTGATTATTTTATTTATGTTTTGGGCCGTTCTTGTGTTCCTTATTATTATACTATTACGTGACTTTACGTGGTGTGATTTTATCCGTATCCGTAAAGTATTATCATTAAAGAAAGTGGAAAGATCAATGATAATGAAAAGTGGAACATTAAGAATGAAAGAAAGTATTGCAAGCAAATTCACATGAGGTCCACAACCATTAGATTGTTAGCTCAACTGTGTACGGTTTAGCTAACCCGTTGGATGCACACAGGGTCTATCTTTGAGATTGAGGGGACCTTTGTTGCTGCCCCGGTACTGGAGTCAGCTTCGTGCACCAGTTTGGGGTCTATTTGTAGACCTCGGCCCAGTAATAGTTTTATGCGCATTATTAGGGGCATAGCACATTGGTCTGGATTAAGTGAAAGATTAAAATAAAAGTTCGAAATGAATGATGATGGAAATGGTAAAAGAAGATAATGGATGTTATCTAACTATACATATGATGTGTGATCACGTACGAAAGAAATATATATTATTTTAAAAGGGTATTTTCATATACAAATCTTACAAGGTATTTTAATATTTTTTTTAAAACTAGAGCTCACTCAGCAACACTGACTTTTATGCATCTTCAGTTGGCAGGTAATTTTGCTGAGGATGGCACATGGGGAGGCTACTCGTCAGGGCTAGACTGGCATCCGTTCACCCTTAATATCATTGTTGTTTTGTAATGCAAATAATATGGCCTTTTGTAACTGATAATAATCAACGATATATTGCTTAGCAACAATCTTTATTAATGAATGGGGGGCTTTTGATATTGACTCCGCTGCATTGATTCGTACACTATATAAAGTTTTTATATATATTTTGCTATGATTGATCAACTGTAAGGTCTCCGGGAATGGGGCCTTATAAGTTGGTATCAGAGCCAAAGTTTAAGAGAAATAGTTAAGTACTTTCAAAACCTAAACTTAAACTGAGAATGGGACGAATGGAGGGATGCCACCCTGAGTAGCTACGTGTCGTCAGTTATTTCTTTTCTTAATGTAACCGGTATTATGTGTGTGTGCTATTTGATTTATGTGCCTTTAGTAGATTTGAATACTAATGTAGTCAGGATAGGAAATGCTCTGAGGATGAAGAGTAAAGTAAGTGGCTAATCACAACTGGCCACTGTAATTTGGGACTTACTATACTTGACATAAACTGAGCTATTACCTTGAATGACCGTGTTGGTGTTTGAACAAGATGAGGACTGCAGAGACGGCTCCTGGTGAGCCTGGGATTCATCACCCAGAGGGCGGTGATGAGAGTGCCAACCTGAGAGCCTCAGTGAAAGAGGCAGTGGTTGAGGAGGTTCAT
Organism: Flaveria sonorensis; assembly: GCA_025506505.1. Classification (NCBI taxonomy): domain Eukaryota; kingdom Viridiplantae; phylum Streptophyta; class Magnoliopsida; order Asterales; family Asteraceae; genus Flaveria; species Flaveria sonorensis. The sequence goes on along the minus strand of CM046432.1, from coordinate 24,350,645 downwards.
CAAGTCATGCAGACGATCCTACCGTCTGTAGTGACTGAAGTCATTCGGGCTGTAAGGAATGATGAGAGGAAGGAGGAGGAAAGAAAGAAGATGATTGGGAGGAGGGAGAATGAGGGAGATCATGATGATGAGGATGAGTTGAATGCTGTAAGGGGAGCCTCCAGTGAAGAAGAAGATATAGAGGTGCGGGAAACCGCGAGGGGATGCAACTACGGGGCATTCCAAAGATGTAAACCCCCTACTTTTGATGGTAATGGCAATGCTGCAACTGCTCACCGCTGGGTAAGGGAGATGAAGGCGGTGTTAGAAATCAGCGAGTGTCGGGAGGACCAGAAGGTGAGGTTCGCCACTCACTCGTTTGTTGACTCGGCTCTATGCTGGTGGGACAATATTGTCCAAGCCGAGGGCAACCGGGCCATTGGGAGGATGAGATGGAAGAGTTGAAGAAGATGGTGATTGAGGAATTCTATCCTTACAGGGAACTAGACAAGATAGAGAGAGAGTTCCTACAGCTTGAGGCAGGAACCATGACCCACCAGCAATACACTACCAAGTTTAATGAGATGGCGAGGCTGGTGCCAGATTAGGTAACGCCGATGTCGAGGAAGATTAAGAGGTATGTGCAGGGATTGCCAGCTGATATCCGCACGCACTTGATTGTTGCCCGACCAAGCACCTTTAGGTCGGCGGTGGATCTGGCTGGGAGGTTGTATGATGAGAGAGAGGTGGCGGTGGTTGAGGTGAAGAAGACTGGTGGTGGTGACAAGAACTGGACAGGGAAACGATTCGGGCGTGGTGGTTTCACCCTGAATAATAAGAGGATGAGAATGGATGACCGAGGAGTGGGGTCATCAAGCTTAGGGATGAAGAGGTGTGGCCGATGTGGGAAGGAGCACACTGGTTAATGCATGAGGGGCGTGACTATGTGCTTCAAGTGTGGGAAGCCCGGTCATATTACAAAAGATTGTGGAATGCCGAAGTGCTTCAACTGTGGCGGGACTGGCCACAGGAGCCACGAGTGCAGGAAGCCTAGAGCTGAGAGCTCTGGGGCCAAGAAGGGGGCTGAAGAAGGAGGACAGAGGGCAAGTGCTAGAGCCTTCACGATGACCCGAGAAGAGGCCCGGGTAGACCCCGACGTCGTGTCAGGTATGTTTCTAGTAAACCAAACTTGTGCCTCTGTATTATTTCATTCTGGTGCTAGTAGGAGTTTCATTTCTGCTACTTTCTGTGCTAAGTTGCCTGTTAGTAGTAGTAGAAGTATTGATGAGCCATTTGAGGTAGAAACTGCTATTGGTAAGTCTACCAGAATTTCTGATATGTTAGAAGACTGCGACATAGAACTAGAAGGCCATAGGTTCTCTGCTAAACTATATGTGATGCCCCTAGGCGGATTTGATGTAGTACTAGGGATGGATAGGTTAGCAGCCTATGAGGCAAATATCGTGTGTCGTAAGAAAACGATTCGAATAATTGCTCCCGATGGAAGTTCGGTGACGGTCTACGGTGATCGCGTCACTACGGTTCCGAAGGTGATTTCGATGGCGGTGGCAGAGAAGTGCATGAAGCGGGGATGTAGTGCCTACCTGGCTTATATGAAGGATGTGGATGCTTCAGTACCACAGTTGTCTGAAGTACCCGTGGTGTGTGACTTCCCAGATGTGTTCCTAGAAGATTTACCAGGTGTGCCACCAGATCGCGAGATTGAGTTTCAGATTGATCTGATACCTGGTGCTCAACCTGTTGCCAAAGCACCGTATCGATTGGCTCCGATGGAGATGAAAGAACTGATGGTCCAACTACAAGAGTTGATGGACAAGGGATTCATCCGACCGAGCATCTCTCCCTGGGGTGCTTCGGTCTTGTTTGTTAAGAAGAAAGACGGTAGTATGAGGATGTGCATAGACTACCGGGAGCTAAACAAGTTAACGGTGAAGAACCGATATCCCCTGCCCAAAATAGATGACTTGTTCGATCAGCTCCAAGGTGTCAGTTGGTTCTCAAGGATAGATCTCCGATCTGGCTACTATCAATTGAAGGTGAAGGAGCAAGATATTCCTAAGACAGTTTTTCGCATGCGTTATGGACACTAAAAATTTCTCATCATGTCCTTCGGTTTAACTAACGTGCCAGCTGCCTTTATGGATCTGATGAACCGAGTGTGTCAGCCAATGTTGGATAAATTAGTGATTGTGTTTATTGATGATATCCTGATCTATTCAAGGAGCGAAGAAGAGCATGTCGACCACATACGTGAAGTGTTGGAGACACTTAGAAAGGAGAAGCTATATGCTAAATTCTCTAAGTGTGCTTTTTGGTTGCGTGAAGTTCAATTTTTGGGTCACGTGGTGAATTCTGAAGGAATCATGGTGGACCCGATGAAGGTTGAGGCTGTGATACAATGGAAGTCACCAAAGACGCCATCCGAGATTCACAGTTTCTTGGGTTTAGTGGGCTACTACTGAAGGTTCATTCAAGACTTTTCCAAGATAGCCTCACCTTTGACCAAGTTGACTCGCAAGGATGTGAAGTATGTATGGGGACAGGAACAAGAGGATGCTTTTGAGGAGTTAAAGGAGAGATTAACTCAAGCTCCTATCTTGACATTGCCCAAGAGGAACGAGGATTTAGTGGTATATTCGGATGCTTCCTATTCGGGATTGGGTTGCGTGCTAATGCAACGTGGGAGAGTGATAGCTTATGCATCCCGGCAATTGAAGACCCCTGAGACCAATTACCCCACTCATGACTTAGAGCTAGCAGTGGTGGTTTTTGTGTTGAAAATTTGGAGGCATTACTTATACGGGACAAAGTGCACAATCTTCACGGACCACAAGAGCTTAAAGTACTTCTTTGAGCAGAAAGATCTCAACAAGAGGCAGAGGAGGTGGTTAGAGCTGATCAAGGATTATGATTATGAAATCCATTACCACCCGGGCAAAGCCAATGTAGTGGCCGATGCCCTGAGCCGAAAGGAGAGACCCGAGCCAATCCGGGTGAATGCTTATCAATTGGTGATGACCTCTGACGTGATGACACAGTCAAAGAATTTCAGGATAAGGCATTGAAAGAAGATCGCCTTAACTCTAAAAGGATGAGAGGTTTAGTCGCGGAGTTGGGAGAAAATACCCACGGAGTTAGAACCCGCTTGGGACGGATGTGGATTCCCCGATATGGAGATCTACGGGGGCGAATTATGGACGAAGCTCATAAGACTTGATACTCCATTCATCCCGGTGTCACCAAAATGTATCAAGACATGAAGAAAGATTACTGGTGGCCGGGAATGAAGCGCGATGTAGTGGAGTATGTGAGTAAGTGCCTTACTTGCTTGCAAGTGAAGGCAGAGCACCAGAAGCCATACGGGAAGATCCAACCGTTGGACATACCTGAGTGGAAGTGGGAGCACATCACCATGGACTTCATCATGAAGTTACCTCGTACGGCTAAGGGGTACGATACCATATAGGTGATAGTTGATCGTCTGACAAAGAGTGCTCACTTCCTACCGATCCGCGAGACGTATTCCTCCGAGAGACTGGTGGATCTGTTCATTAAGGAGATTATAGCTCGTCATGGTGTGCCGGTGTTTATCGTGTCAGACCGTGACACCCGGTTCACATTGAAGTTTTGGAAAAGATTCCATGATGCGATGGGGACGAGGCTACATATTAGCATGGCTTATCATCCTCAGACAGATGGTCAGTCTGAGAGAATGATTCAGACACTCAAGGATATGCTCCAGGCATGTGTAATTGACTTTGGAGGAAGTTGGGATGATCACATACCATTAGCATAGTTCTCATACAACAATAGTTATCATGCCAGCATTAGCATGCCACCTTATGTGATGTTGTACGGTAGAAAGTGTAGGACGCCCGTATGTTGGGTAGACATTGGGCAGAAAGAGTTGGGAAGCATTGAGGTGATCGAGGCTACGACATAGATATTGGAAAAGATCAAAGCCTTTATTAAGGCGGCAAAAGATAGACAATTCGTATGCCGACAAAAGGCGAAAACCGATTGAGTTCAACGTGGGTGATAGAGTCATGTTGAAGGTCTCACCTTGGAAAGGGATCATCCGGTTTAGTAAGAGGGGTAAGCTGAGCCCGAGATACGTAGGGCCTTTTTGAATCGTTGCACGAGTAGGAGAGGTGGCCTATCGATTAGAATTGCCTGATGAGTTAAGTGGAATTCATCCGACATTCCATGTATCTCATCTGAGAAAGTGCTTAGCCGATGAGGACATAATTGTACCACTGGATGATATCAAAGTGGATGAACAGCTTAATTACGTAGAGAAACCAGTGGCAATCATTGATCGGAAGGAGAAGAGATTGAGGAATAAAGTGGTTCCACTTGTGCGGGTGCAGTGGAAACATCGGAAGGGTTTTGAGTCTACGTGGGAGACGGAAGAAGAAATGAGACGGCATTACCCACAGTTATTCGAAGAGTGAAGGCTTTCGGGGACGAAACCTCTTTAAGGGCGGTAGACTTATAACACCCGAAATTTTGCCACATAAAAGAAAGAAAAGAAAAATATTTTGAAGAAAACTAAAAGAATCCAAAGTTGAGGGGTGCTTTGTGTAAATAGTACAAAAAGTCAAAAAGGTGAGCTTTATATGGGCATGGCCGCCCATATCTTCCCTGTTGTTGCTGTTGTTTGACCAAACAAAGAAGAAAAGAAGACTGAAACTTTGTTCTCTCGGTTTTAAGAAGAAGAAGGGCTGAAATCTTCTTAGGTGAGTGTTTTTGTGTTAATTGGTTCGGTTTTTTTGGGATTTTCATCCTTATAATCGATATTTAAGTGCTCTTTGTGTTTGGGAGTTTGTTTATGCTTGTTCTAGGTGTTTGAACTCTTGTGCAAGCAAGTTTGGTGGAGTTTTGCTTGTTTGCTGCAATATGTGAGTTCTAGACCCTGTTTTATATGTGTTTTAAACAAGTTTGGGGCTAAAAATGCATTTAAAAAGGTTTTCACAATGGATTTCTTGTAACCGTATGTTTATATGTGTATATGCTTATGTTTATGCTTGTTTATGTGTTGTGGTTGCTTAGAATGTTAAGTTTATGCTTAGAACAGGTGCAAATGCAGATCTGGGATAATTTAGATTCTGAAAAATACATAACAGGTGGTCATGCGCCCAAACAGGGCCCATGCGCTCGGTTTAGGCTTAGAAATGCCCAAGTACAGGTAATGCACCCAAACAGGGCCCATGTGTCTGGAATTTGCCTTAGAAAAAATTTAAGTAGGGCTCATGCCCCAATAGTGTCCATGCGCCCAACCCTTTTATTCAGGCGCCTAAGTGCTAGTCATGCGCCTGAACAGTTCATGCGCCCAGAAATGTAAGCTAAAATGCCTAAGTGTAGGATTCATGCGCCTGAATAGTGTTAATGAACCTAAGCAGGGCTCATGCGCCTGCATAGTGCCCATGCGCCTAAACACTTAGAAATTTTTTCTGGAATTTTGGGAAATCAGAATTTTAGTGTTTGACCCTGGTTTGACTTGGTGTTATTATTTGATTATTTTATTTATGTTTTGGGCCGTTCTTGTGTTCCTTATTATTATACTATTATGTGACTTTATGTGGTGTGATTTTATCCGTATCCATAAAGTATTATCATTAAAAAAGTGGAAAGATCAATGATAATGAAAAGTGGAACATAAAGAACGGAAGAAAGTCTTGCAAGCAAATTCACATGAGGTCCACAACCATTAGGTTGTTAGCTCAACTGTGTGCGGTTTAGCTAACCCGTTGGATGCACACAGGGTCAATCTTTGAGATTGAGGGGACCTTTGTTGCTGCCCCATTACTGGAATCAGCTTCGTGCACCAGTTTGGGGTCTATTTGTAAACCTCGGCCCAGTACCAGTTTTATGCGCATTATTTGGGGGCATAGCACATTGGTCTGGATTAAGAGAAAGATTAAAATAAAAGTTCGAAATGAATGATGATGGAAATGGTAAAAGAAGATAATGGATGTTATCTAACTGTACGTATGATGTGTGATCACATACGAAAGAAATGTATATTATTTTAAAAGGGTATTTTCATATACAAATCTAACAAGGTATTTTAATGTTTTTTAAAAAATAGAGCTCAGTCAGCAACGCTGACTTTTATGCGTCTTCAGTTGGCAGGTAATTTTGCTGAGGATGGCACATGGGGAGGCTACTCGTCAGGGCTAGACTGGCAGTCGTTCACCCTTAATATCATTGTTGTTTTGTAATGCAAATAATATGGCTTTTTGTAACTGACAATAATCAACGATGTATTGCTTAGCAACAATCTTTATTAATGAATGGGTGGCTTTTGATATTGACTCCGCTGCATTGATTCGTACACTATATAATGTTTTTATATATATTTTGCTATGATTGACCAACTGTGAGGTCTCCGGGAACGGGACTTACATAACCTGAAACCAAATCCGAACAAGAAACCACACGAATGATTCTTGATATCAATACACTCGTGCCCAAAACTTGTTGAGGACATTCCACAACAAATTCAAACACTCTTGCCTCAATAATCCACCGAATCAATCAAAATGATAATTGTGGATCCACAGAATACTTTATTACCCTCAAGCCAAAGAAACCAGGTGTAGAGAAACAGGAAACTACTTGAATTCCCTCACAAATATTCGAGAATCAAATTACACTAGGGAATAAAAGTAATCAATCAAACAAGAAACGCAATGTGTGATCGATGAAAAAGAAGTCAAATCATGGTTGCATGACCTAGTAAATTAGATTTACATGTATTTTAATCAAAACTGTGCAACTACAGATTGATGCATTCAGGTATTCACAAAAGCTTAACTAAATAAATGGGAAATGAACTAGTTATTCAAAAACATCAAATAACATTCGTTCACGCATTGATAGTTTTTTGCTTTTCGTAACCACCTCCAATGCTATGATTTTTTGATTCTCAAGCCTTCTAAACACACTAATGAACAAATCTAAACGTATCTGATTATAATCATCATTGAAATCACACTAATAAATCATAAATGGAACATAGTATCTTTTGCGTAAACTGAAACCAAAACCAAACTAGAAACCACATGAATGATCCCTAAAATCAATACACTCATGCCCAAAACTCGTTCAGAACATTCAACAACAATTTCAAACACTCTTTCCTCAAAAATCCATCGAATCAATCAAAATGACCGTGGATCCACAGAATACTTTATTACCATCAAGCCAAACACAAAAGGTGTAAAGAAACAAGGAACTACTCAAACTCACTAACAAAGAATCTGGAATCTATTACATAAGGGAATGAAAGTAATCAGTCATAAAACAAGATGATCGATGAAATAGAAGTCAAATCAAAGTTGCATGACCTAGTAAATAAGATTTACTTGTATTTTATCAATATTGTGCAATTACATATTGATGTATCAATGTATTCATGAAAGCTTAACTAAACAAATGGGAAAGGAACTAGTTATTCAAAACATCAAACAACAATAGTTCATGCAGTGAAAGTTTTTTGCATTTGGTATCAACCTCCAATGCTATGGAGTTTTGATTTTTAAGCCTTCTAAACACACTCATGAACTAATCTAATCATATCTGCTTATAATCCTCATTGGAATCACACTAAACCATCATAAATGGAACATAGTATCTATTGTATAAATCGAAACAAAAACCGAACATGAAACCACACGAATGAGCCTTGAAATCAATACACTCATGCCCAAAACACTTCGAGAACATTCGACAAACTTCAAACACTCTTGCCTTAAGAATCCACCGAATCAATCATAATGACCACCGTGGATCCATAGAATACTTTATTACCATCTAGGCAACGAAACTAGGTGTAAAGAAACATGAAACTACTCGAATTCACTCACAAAGAAACGAGAATCAAATTACACTAGGGAATGAAAGTAATCCGTCGTCAAACAAGAAACACAATGCGTGATCGATGAAAAAGACTTCAAATCAAGGTTGCATGATCTGGTAAATAAGATTCACTTGTATTTTAATCAAAATTGTGCAACTATAGATTGATGCATCAAAGTATTCACAAAAGCTTAACTAAATAAATGATTAAGAAACTAGTTATACAAAAACACTAAAAAACAATAGTTCACGCATGGATAGTTTTTTGCTTTCTGTAACAACCTCTAATGCTATGGAGTTTTGATTCTCAAGCATTCTAAACACACTTGTGAACTAATCTAATTATATCTGATCATAATCATCCTTGGAATCACAACGATCAATCATAAATGAAAAATAATATCTATTGTATAAATGGAAACCAAAGCCGAACACAAAACCACACGAATGAGCCTTGAAATCAATACACTCGTGCCCAAAACTCGTCGAGAACATTCCACATCAAACATCAAACACTCTTGCCTTAAAAATCCACCGAATCAATCAAAACAACATCCGTGGATCCACAGAATACTTTATTAACATCTACGCAACAAAACTAGGTTTAAAGAAACATGAAACTATTGGAATTCACTTACAAAGAATTAAGAATCAAATTACTCTATGGAATGAAAGTAATCAGTCATCAAACAAGAAACGCAATGCGTGATTGATGAAAAAGATGTCGAATCAAGGTTGCACGACCTAGTAAACAAGATTTACTTGTATTTTAATCAAAACTATGCAACTACAGATTGATGGATCGAAGAATTCATGAAAGTTTAACTAAATAAATGGGAATGGAGCTAGTTATTCAAAAACATCAAATAACAATAGTTAACGCATTGGTAGTTTTTAGCTTTCCGTAACAACCTCCAATGCTATGGATTTTTTATTCTCAAGCCTTCTAAACACACTCGTGAACTAATCTAATCGTATCTAATTATAATCATTATTGGAATCGAACTAATAAATCATAAATGGAACATAGTATCTATTGTGTAACCTGAAACCAAAACCGAACAAGAAACCACATGAATGATTCCTGATATCAATACACTCATGCCCAAAACTCGTTGAGGACATTCCATAACAAATTCAAACACTCTTGCTCAATAATCCACCGAATCACTCAAAATGATAACTGTGGATCCACTGAATACTTTATTACCCTCAAGCCAAAGAAACCAGGTGTAGAGAAACAGGAAACTACTTGAATTCACTCACAAAGATTTGAGAATCAAACTACACTAGGGAATAAAAGTAATCAATCATCAAACAAGAAACACTGTATGTGATCGATGAAAAAGAAGTCAAATCATGGTTGCATGACCTAGTAAATAAGATTTACTTGTATTTTAATCAAAACTATGCAACTACAGATTGATGCATTCAAGTATTCACAAAAGCATAACTAAATAAATGGGAAAGGAACTAGTTATTCAAAAACATCAAATAACATTAGTTCACGCATTGATAGTTTTTGCTTTTCGTAACAACCTCCAATGCTATGAAATTTTGATTCTCAAGCCTTCTAAACCCACTCGTGAACAAATCTAATTGTATCTGATTATAATCATCATTGGAATCACACTAATAAATCATAAATGGAACATAGTATCTATTGTGTAAATTGAAACCAAAACCAAACAAGAAACCACATGAATGATCCCTAAAATCAATACACTCATGCCCAAAACTCGTTGAGAACATTCCACAACAATTTAAGCACTCTTGCCTCAAAAATCCACCGAATCAATCAAAATGATAACCGTGGATCCACAGAATACTTTATTATTATCAAGCCAAACAAACAAGGTGTAAAGAAACAAGAAACCACTCAAATTCACTAATAAATAATCTAGAATCATATTACATAAGGGAATGAAAGTAATCAGTCATAAAACAAGATGATCGATGAAAAAGAAGTCAAATCAAGGTTGCATGACCTAGTAAATAAGATTTACTTGTATTTTAATCAATATTATGCAATTACATATTGATGTATCAATGTATTCACGAAAGCTTAACTAAACAAATAGGAAAGGAACTAGTTATTCAAAAACATCAAACAACAATAGTTTACGCATTGATAGTTTTTTGCATTTCGTAACAACCTCCAATGCTATGGAGTTTTGATTCTCAAGCCTTCTAAACACACTCATGAACTAATCTAATCGTATCTGCTTATAATCCTCATTGGAATCACACTAAACCATCATAAATGAAACATAGTATCTATTGTATAAATCGAAACAAAAACCAAACATGAAACCGCACGAATGAGCCTTGAAATCAATATACACATGCCCAAAACACGTCGAGAACATTCGACAAACTTTAAAAACTCTTGCCTTAAGAATCCACCGAATTAATCATAATGACCACCATGGATCCACAGAATATTTTATTACCATCTAGGCAACGAAACTAGGTGTAAAGAAACAGGAAACTACTCGAATTCACTCACAAAGAATCGAGAATCAAATTACACTAGGGAATGAAAGTAATCCATCGTCAAACAAGAAACGCAATGCGTGATCGATGAAAAAGAAGTTAAATCAAGGTAACATGACCAAATAAATAAGATTTACTTATATTTAAATCAAAATTGTGCAACTATAGATTGGTGCATTAAATCTATTCACGAAAGCTTAACTAAATAAATAGGAAGGAAACTAGTTGTACAAAAACATTAAACAACAATAGTTCACGCATGGATAGTTGTTTGCTTTCTGTAACAAGCTCCAATGCTATGGAGTTTTGATTCTCAAGCCTTCTAAACAAACTTGTGAACTAATCTAATCATATCTGATTATAATCATCATTGGAATCACTCTAATCAATGATAAATGAAGCATAGTATCTATTGTATCAATCGAAAACAAAACCGAACGCGAAACCACACGAATGGGCCCTGAAATCAATACACTCATGCCCAAACCTCGTCAAGAACATTCCACAACAAACTTCAAACACTCTGTGACATCCGGTAATTTTCCGTTACCAAACTCCGTTTGTTCCGTTAAGTCTTGCATACACGTGTCGGGAGCACACACTAGTTGTCGTTGAACGTTGGTGACTTAACAATAATCAGTAATGTTAAATTGATGATAATTAAGTTAACAATGTGATTATTAAGTTATGCTTATGTGATTTAAATGTTAACTGTAATTTTATCGCGTAACGTGAAAACGTGTATATTTATTTCGTGTGTTTTGTGATAAATGGAAATTATGCATGATTGTTATTTGTGATTAATAATAATTGTGTTTAGTAGTTAAAAACTATTTAAAAACTATTCAAAAAGCCTAATCTTTATAAAATACAAATTATAAGGGTTAAAAGGGTAAATATGATTAATTAAGTTACAAAATCAAAAACAAACCCTAATCCCCTAACCCATTCGGCCGCGACTTGCATCCCCTCACCCTCACCATCGCGAATTCAGCCAAGAACAAGCATTCACATTCGAATTTGGATCGATTTCAAGGCATACAACAAGTTAGAACCTTCAATTGCAAACTATTACACATCTAAAGGTTAGATTTTTGTGTGATTTGATGATTGTTCATGATTGGCCGAAAGTTCCATGCGAATTCTGCAATTGATGGTCGATTGATGCTTGTTTGTTGTTGTTAATGTGTTTACTAGATAGATTACATGTTAATTAACGTCAAGTATGCAATAAAGGTTGGATTTTTACAAGTTTTTATGGAAATTACATTAGGGCCGAAACCCTAATTCGAAACTTGCAATTGGGGATCGATTTGTTGATGTTGGTTAGTGTTATTATGTTAGTTGGATTGTATATATGCTAGTTAACGTCGATTATGCAAGAAAGCTATGATTTTGATACATTGTTCATAGGTTACTAATAATAGTAACTTTATTTTGCATGAATTGATGATTGGTTGATGTATGAATGTTATGGATGTGTTTGTGATGATGATTAGATGCTAGATGGTTGATATGAATGTTAGGAATTCAAGAATGCATGTTGTAGTTCATACATTGCTAAAATAGTAACTTTTGGGTATGAAAGTTGATGAATCATGATGATTAGGTGTTGTTGATCATGTTTAGATGTTGTCATGGACTTGAATTGATATATAATTGATGAATTCATGATTGTTGTGTGAGTTTGATGAAGTTGGGATGAACTTTCCCAAAAGGGAAACTTTAATTGTGCAAATCCTTGAATTGGATGATTTGAGCATGTTTGGGATATTAGGATCATGCTAGTGTGTTCATGGATGGTTTCTAAGGTGATTAAATGTGTTGTTTAGGTTATATGAATGGTGGTTTGGTTTGTTACCTGTTTTGGCCTGTTGTGATTCGCATGTCTTGTATGATAATTGGTTGTATGATGATCTAGGTAGTACATGTGGTTAATGATGTGCTATATGTAATCAAGTTGTATGTTGATCATGTATGACATACTGTTGTGTTAGTATTAACGAATTATCACCTATAATGTCACCAACGGGTCAAACGGGTCAACTGGGTCAAATGCGTCTTGTCTTTCTAAAAACCTTGAGTTCCTTGGTTTGTAGAGCACTTAGGGTTTCATATTGATTCTGTGTACACGTACTTATGTACTCTTGTGTTCTAGGTGACCTTTGAAGGTTGTCTTTCCCTCTTTCTTTCAAGTTAAGCTCTAGGTTAATTCTTGCGCGCATCAGGTGAGTTCTTGCCCCACTTATTTTACATAATCTCTTTTGGGGGAGATAGCATACTGTTGATCACAAACGCTTTTATATATGAGTGTGTATAATATTGATATAGTGCTGTTTACCATGGAAAGTCCTCACACTTTGGATTGTTAATATTGAATAGCGGGGAAATTTTGGGTAGTACTACTGGGTCTGACGAGCCCCACCTGTGCGACTCGAGGTCAAACGGGTGCAATTTTGTCCAACACATATTCGTCACGACACGGTAAGTCGTGACGGGAGGCAACAAACGTAACACAGTCAGCTTCGATCGCGAAATCACTATGATTAATATTTTATGTTAATAGACTAGCTATCTATTGCAATACACTACTTATGCTCTGGAAACTGTTGATTGGTTTATATTTTAACGCAAACTCTTGAACTCACCAACCATGTGTTGACTTGTTTAGTATGCTATTCTCAGGTTAAGGTTGCCAGTTGCCTAGGAGCACGCACACCAGCATCGTTGAGTTGTCTACATTGTTTGTTTACACATTTGGGTTTATTTTTCCTATTAAACATTTGTGTTTGGGGCGCGTATGTTTTGCGCATTCTCTTTACATACTACTTGTTTTGGGTTTTCTAGTTTTAAAAACGCTTCCGCAGTATTTTAAACGTTAACTCTGGTTTTGTTTATTAATCATATAGAGTCGTTCTTGGTAACTAATGACTGAGATCCTGGTATGTCACGCGCCTCGCGGTAAAACCCCGCACGCGGATTTTGAGGGTGTGACAGATTGGTATCAGAGCCATTGGTTATAGGGAACTAGGTTGCATACACACACTAGACTATAACCGCACAGTTGTTAGTTACTTATCGCTTACTCTCCTTACTGTATACTCATTGGCATACGCAACACGTACTTCGCAGCATGGCATCGACGTCCAGAAATTTAGGCAAGAGACCTGCACGATCTGAGTCACCTCCTACTTCTCCCGTACCGGATAGGGGATTTAACTGGCCTCGACATCCTTATCCTCCTAGCGAGATAGACTGGGATCAGCCTTTCATACCTCCTGAGCTCGATCCTCACGTAACTGGGATTTTTACCCCACTTACATAAACCGTATGGCTTATAGAGAACGCGTACCACCAGTAGCACCTACACGACCTAGGACTAGGTCATCAACCGCCTCTACTTTGCCTACACTTCCTACCTTGAGCATCCCTCTGGAGCAGGCATTTGCAGCTTTGGTAGCCACACTGGACACAGAGCGACAGCGGATTATAGGACTCACTGATGAGAACTCTGCATTACGATCTGAGATGCGTCAACTGCGTTTCCAGGTAGAGACGCTTCAGGAGCGACTTTCGATGGCCATTGGTGGACATCATACTCTGGCAGGCAACGTGGTAGCACTTAGTGGGCGCATGGACGCACAGGATCACCATAACATAGTGATCGATGATAGGTTTGCTGATTTAGAGGCACAGCTAGCAGCACTTCAGGTTGTTGAAGCCCATGCACCTTTGGTGGAATGCCCAGGTGCAAATGCTGGGTCAAGCCATGGCCAATGAACTACCTTGGGATGAGTTTAAAGAAATCATGACTGAAGAATATTGCCCCGGAATGAAGTGCAGAAACTGGAGATTGAGTTCTGGCAACTCAAAATGCAAGGCTCAGAAATTGAAGCCTACACGACTCGTACTCATGAGTTAGCCACTTTATGCCCAGGGATGGTGAATGAAATGCACAAGAGGGTGGAGCATTATATACGGGGATTGGTGCCCGAAATTCAAAGTATGGTAACTGCTTCTAACCCCACTACCATACAACAAGCTATCCGAACAGCCCACAGGCTGACTGATCAGGCAGTTGAGCAAGGACGGTTACCCAAACGGGGTGCGGTGGCAAGCGTGCCCGACCAGAAACGCAAGTGGGATGGTTCAAGCAACAAGGGATCGTCATCCAGTAGCCAATCTCAACCCCAACAACAGCAGCAAAGTCAGCAACAGCAAAGGAAGTTTGATAACAACCGAAGCTTCAACCAGACGACTCCCTCAAATCAAGGACCTGGGGGGTATGGTGGAAGACTGCCAAAGTGCAACCGGTGTAACTACCACCATGTGGGTTGATGTGATAACTACAATTGTCAACGATATGGGAAGATTGGTCATGCAGCCAAAGACTGTCGGGGTGAACTGATGAAGAAGCCACAACAATCACAAGAAACTCCGAAAGGTTGTTTTGAGTGTGGAAAAGAAGGCCATTACAGACGCAACTGTCCCCAGCTTAAGAGGAATGGTAATGGTAACAACAACAATGGGAACAACAACAATAATAACAATGGCAACAACAATAACAACAATAATGGTAATGGCAACAACAATGGTGGAAACAATAATGGAGCCAAAGGAAGAGCCTTCGTCATTGGCTCAGGTGAGGCTCTAAACGATCCTACAACAGTAACTGGTAAATTTTCGGTTAATGGTTGTTTTGCTACTGTATTATTCGATACCGGAGCCGATAGAAGTTTCGTGTCCACTAGGTTCTGTAGTCTTTTAAGTGATATGCCCTCAGCCTTAGAATCTAAATACACCGTGGAGTTAGCTAACGGCACACAGATTCACGTAACGCATATTCTTAGAGACTGCAAGATAGAGCTTGCTGGTCATACATTCACCATAGATCTCATGCCTGTTACGTTAGGAAGCTTTGATGTGGTAGTAGGCATGGATTGGCTTTCCGATAAACAAGCAGAAGTCATATGCCACGAGAAGATCATACGGATTCCCATTGGTGAAGAAGTCCTTACGGTCAGAGGTGATAGGAGTGGTGCGGTGATAGGCATCATCTCGTTTATGAAGGCACAAAAGTTGTTACGAAAGGGTCGACTAGCCATATTGGCACTCGTCACAGATAAACAGACTGAGGAAAAGAAGATAGAGGATATTCCCGTAGTTCGTGAGTTTCCTGAGGTGTTTCCGGAAGACCTTCCTGGATTACCGCCTCATCGTCAAGTTGAATTCCAGATTGAGTTGACTCCAGGAGCCGCTCCAATTGCGAGAGCACCGTACCGGTTAGCTCCGAACGAACTGCAGGAATTATCTGCCCAACTACAAGAGTTGTTGGATAAAGGGTTCATCCGACCGAGTTCGTCGCCCTGGGGAGCGCCAGTTCTATTTGTGAAGAAGAAGGATGGTACATTTCGAATGTGCATTGACTATAGGGAACTGAACAAGGTTACTATCAAGAATAGATATCCGTTACCTCGTATCGATGATTTGTTTGATCAACTACAAGGATCAAGCTATTACTCTAAGATTGATCTGAGGTCTGGGTATCATCAGCTGAGAGTTCGAGAAGAGGACATCTCGAAAACTGCTTTCCGTACACGATATGGTCACTATGAATTTTTGGTCATGCCATTTGGGTTGACGAATGCACCAGCAGTATTCATGGACCTCATGAATCGCGTGTGCAAACCCTATCTTGATCAGTTTGTTATCGTCTTTATTGATGACATACTGATATACTCAAGGACCGAGGAAGAACATGAGAAGCACTTACGTTTAATCTTGGAATTACTTAGAGAGGAACAACTGTATGCAAAGTTTTCTAAGTGTGATTTCTGGATACGTGAGGTACAATTCTTGGGTCATATTGTCAACGAGAAGGGAATACATGTTGATCCTGCTAAGATTGAAGCGATAAAGAATTGGTCTGTTCCTAAGACACCAAGTGAGATACGACAATTCCTTGGATTAGCGGGATATTATCGACGATTCATTGAAGGATTCTCTAAGATTGCACAACCTCTCACAGCCTTGACTCACAAGGGAACGACGTACAAATGGGGTGAGAGTCAGGAATCTGCTTTTCAGTTGCTGAAACATAAATTGTGTAGCGCACCAATATTAGCGTTACCGGATGGTAGTGATGACTTCGTAGTCTACTGCGATGCGTCTATTCAAGGACTTGGATGTGTCTTGATGCAGCGGGATAAAGTGATAGCTTACGCCTCTAGACAATTGAAGATTCATGAGAAGAACTATACCACCCATGACTTGGAACTGGGTGCGGTAGTTTTTGCCTTAAAGATCTGGAGACATTACTTGTACGGTACCAAATGCACCATCTACACCGATCACAAGAGTCTTCAGCACATCTTTGAGCAAAAGGAGTTGAACATGAGGCAAAGACGCTGGGTGGAATTGTTAAACGACTATGATTGTGCTATTAAGTACCACCCGGGAAAGCAAATGTAGTTGCTGATGCGTTGAGTAGAAAAGAGACTGCTAAACCTCGACGTGTGCGAGCTCTGCAACTAACGATTAGTACGCAATTACCTGAACAAATCCGTGATGCTCAAACTGAAGCTCTGAAGGTAGAAAACATGAGTTTAGAAGGGTTACGAGGAATGGAAAAGCAATTAGAAGTAAAAGCGGATGGGATTCGTTACTTCATGGATAGACTATGGGTACCTCTACATGGAAATCTGAGAGATTTGGTCATGAGTGAGGCTCATAAGTCCAAGTATTCTATACATCCTGGATCTGACAAGATGTACCACGATTTGAAGGCGCACTATTGGTGGCCTAACATGAAAGCAGATGTAGCTACTTATGTGAGTAAGTGTCTGACCTGCTCGAAGGTGAAAGTGGAGTATCAAAACCATCTGGTCTACTACAAAACCCGAGATCCCTATGTGGAAGTGGGATCAAATATCAATGGATTTTATTACTAAGTTACCTCGTACTTCTACGGGTTGTGATACAATATGGGTTATCGTGGATCGATTAACAAAATCTGCTCATTTCCTAGCGATAAAGGAAACAGATAAGATGGAGAAGTTAACCCGACTTTATCTGAAGGAGATCGTTTCGAGGCATGGAGTACCGATCTCAATTATTTCTGATCGCGATTCTCGTTTCACATCACACTTCTGGCAGTCGTTGCAGAAAGCTCTAGGTACACGATTGGATATGAGTACTGCTTATCATCCACAGACTGATGGTCAAAGCGAGCGTACTATACAGACTTTGGAGGACATGTTACGTGCTTGTGTGATTGACTTCGGGAATAACTGGGAAGTTCACCTACCATTGGTGGAATTTTCTTACAACAACAGTTATCACACTAGCATAAAGGCAGCACCTTTTGAAGCTTTATATGGGAGAAAGTGTAGATCGCCAGTTTGCTGGGCTGAAATTGGTGATAGTCAATTAACGGGTCCTGAGTTAGTACACGAGACAACTGAGAAGATTGTTCAGATAAGAAACCGCATGGCCGCAGCGCGAGACAGACAGAAAAGCTATGCTGACAAACGACGAAAACCTTTGGAATTTCAGACAGGTGACAAGGTTTTATTAAAAGTCTCACCGTGGAAAGGCGTAGTTCGGTTTGGTAAGCGAGGAAAGCTAAATCCGAGATACGTTGGACCATTTGAGATAGTGGAAAGAATTGGTCCAGTGGCTTATCGACTAGCCTTACCTGATTCATTGAGTGGAATCCATGATGTATTCCATGTTTCAAACCTAAAGAAATGTTTAACGGATGAAACGATGGTCGTACCACTGGAAGAAGTTCAAGTAGATGAACAACTACGCTTCATTGAGGAACCGGTCGAGGTGATGGATCGTGAGGTGAAAACGCTTAAGCAAAGCAAGATACCCATCGTCAAAGTTCGTTGGAACTCGAGACGTGGACCAGAATTCACGTGGGAACGTGAAGACCAAATGAAGCTTAAGTATCCTCAGCTATTCGAAAGGACGATGCCAGCCGGCGAAGGTACTGATTAAATTTCGGGACGAAATTTCTTTCAACATGGGGATGATGTGACAACTCATCCAAAACTCACACGATTTCGATTTCCTTGTGCCAATGCAGTAGACCAGTGATGGAACACTCACCATGTAACGCAATTTTCGGGACGAAAATTCTTTCAACATGGGGATAATGTGACATCCGGTAATTTTCCGTTACCAAACTCCGTTTGTTCCGTTAAGTCTTGCATACACGTGTCGGGAGCACACACTAGTTGTCGTTGAACGTTGGTGACTTAACAATAATCAGTAATGTTAAATTGATGATAATTAAGTTAACAATGTGATTATTAAGTTATGCTTATGTGATTTAAATGTTAACTGTAATTTTATCGCGTAACGTGAAAACGTGTATATTTATTTCGTGTGTTTTGTGATAAATGGAAATTATGCATGATTGTTATTTGTGATTAATAATAATTGTGTTTAGTAGTTAAAAACTATTTAAAAACTATTCAAAAAGCCTAATCTTTATAAAATACAAATTATAAGGGTTAAAAGGGTAAATATGATTAATTAAGTTACAAAATCAAAACAAACCCTAATCCCCTAACCCATTCGGCCGCGACTTGCATCCCCTCACCCTCACCATCGCGAATTCAGCCAAGAACAAGCATTCACATTCGAATTTGGATCGATTTCAAGGCATACAACAAGTTAGAACCTTCAATTGCAAACTATTACACATCTAAAGGTTAGATTTTTGTGTGATTTGATGATTGTTCATGATTGGCCGAAAGTTCCATGCGAATTCTGCAATTGATGGTCGATTGATGCTTGTTTGTTGTTGTTAATGTGTTTACTAGATAGATTACATGTTAATTAACGTCAAGTATGCAATAAAGGTTGGATTTTTACAAGTTTTTATGGAAATTACATTAGGGCCGAAACCCTAATTCGAAACTTGCAATTGGGGATCGATTTGTTGATGTTGGTTAGTGTTATTATGTTAGTTGGATTGTATATATGCTAGTTAACGTCGATTATGCAAGAAAGCTATGATTTTGATACATTGTTCATAGGTTACTAATAATAGTAACTTTATTTTGCATGAATTGATGATTGGTTGATGTATGAATGTTATGGATGTGTTTGTGATGATGATTAGATGCTAGATGGTTGATATGAATGTTAGGAATTCAAGAATGCATGTTGTAGTTCATACATTGCTAAAAATAGTAACTTTTGGGTATGAAAGTTGATGAATCATGATGATTAGGTGTTGTTGATCATGTTTAGATGTTGTCATGGACTTGAATTGGTATATAATTGATGAATTCATGAATGTTGTGTGAGTTTGATGAATTTGGGATGAACTTTCCCAAAAGGGAAACTTTAATTGTGCAAATCCTTGAATTGGATGATTTGAGCATGTTTGGGATATTAGGATCATGCTAGTGTGTTCATGGATGGTTTCTAAGGTGATTAAATGTGTTGTTTAGGTTATATGAATGGTGGTTTGGTTTGTTACCTGTTTTGGCCTGTTGTGATTCGCATGACTTGTATGATAATTGGTTGTATGATGATCTAGGTAGTACATGTGGTTAATGATGTGCTATATGTAATCAAGTTGTATGTTGATCATGTATGACATACTGTTGTGTTAGTATTAACGAATTATCACCTATAATGTCACCAACGGGTCAAACGGGTCAACTGGGTCAAATGTGTCTTGTCTTTCTAAAACCTTGAGTTCCTTGGTTTGTAGAGCACTTAGGGTTTCATGTTGATTCTGTGTACACGTACTTATGTACTCTTGTGTTCTAGGTGACCTTTGAAGGTTGTCTTTCCCTCTTTCTTTCAAGTTAAGCTCTAGGTTAATTCTTGCGCGCATCAGGTGAGTTCTTGCCCCACTTATTTTACATAATCTCTTTTGGGGGAGATAGCATACTGTTGATCACAAACGCTTTTATATATGAGTGTGTATAATATTGATATAGTGCTGTTTACCATGGAAAGTCCTCACACTTTCGGATTGTTAATATTGAATAGCGGGGAAATTTTGGGTAGTACTACTGGGTCTGACGAGCCCCACCTGTGCGACTCGAGGTCAAACGGGTGCAATTTTGTCCTAACACATATTCGTCACGACCTGGTAAGTCGTGACGGGAGGCAACAAACGTAACACAGTCAGCTTCGATCGCGAAATCACTATGATTAATATTTTTATGTTAATAGACTAGCTATCTATTGCAATACACTACTTATGCTCTGGAAACTGTTGATTGGTTTATATTTTAACGCAAACTCTTGAACTCACCAACCATGTGTTGACTTGTTTAGTATGCTATTCTCAGGTTAAGGTTGCCAGTTGCCTAGGAGCACGCACACCAGCATCGTTGAGTTGTCTACATTGTTTGTTTACACATTTGGGTTTATTTTTCTATTAAACATTTGTGTTTGGGGCGCGTATGTTTTGCGCATTCTCTTTACATACTACTTGTTTTGGGTTTTCTAGTTTTAAAAACGCTTCCGCAGTATTTTAAACGTTAACTCTGGTTTTGTTTATTAATCATATAGAGTCGTTCTTGGTAACTAATGACTGAGATCCTGGTATGTCACGCGCCTCGCGGTAAAACCCCGCACGCGGATTTTGAGGGTGTGACACACTCATTACTCAAAAATCCACTGAATTAATCAGAGTTGCAGCCATCGATCCACAGAATACTTTATTACCATCTATCAAAGAAACTAGGTGTAAAGAAACAGGAAACTACTCGAATTCACTCACAAAGAATAGAGAATCAATTACACTAGGGAATAAAAGTAATCAGACGTCAAACAAGAATGCAATGCGTGATCGTGAAAAAGAAGTTAAATCACGGTAACATGACCAAGTAAATAAGATTTACTTATATTTTAATCAATTATGCAACTATAGAATGGCGGATTAAAAATATTCACAAAAGCTTAACTAAATAAATAGGAAAGAAACTAGTTATACAAAAACATTAAACAACAATAGTTCACGCATGGATAGTTGTTTGGTTTCTGTACAACCTCCAATGCTATGAAGTTTTGATTCTCAAGCCTTCTAAATAAACTCGTGAACTAATCTAATCATTTTTTATTATAATCATCATTTGAACCACACTATTGAATGATAAATTAAACATAGTATAAATTGAAAAAATTGAAAAATAAACAGAACGCGAAACCACACGAATGAGCTTGAAATCAATACACTCATGCCCAAAACTCGTCGAGAACATTCCACAACAAACTTCAAACACTCATGCCTAAAAAATCCATCGAATCAATCAAATGGCAACTGTGGATCCGCTGAATACTTTATAACCATCTAGGCAAAGAAACCAGGTGTAAAGAAAAAGGAAATTACTCAAATCACTCACAAATAATCGAGAATCAAATTACACTAGGGAATGATAGTAATCAGATGTCAAACAAGAAAAGCATTACGTGATCGATGAAAAAGAAGTCAAATCAAGGTAACATGACCAAGTAAATAAGATTTAATTATATTTTAATCAAAATTATGCAACTATTGATTGGTGCAATAAAATATTCACCAAAGCTTAACAAAATAAATAGGAAAGAAACAAGTTATCCAAAAACATAAACAACAATAGTTCACGCATGGATAGTTTTTTGCTTTTTCTAACAACCTCCAATGTTATGGAGTTTTGATTCTCAAGCCTTCTAAACAGACTCTTGAACTAATCTAATCATATATGATTATAATCATCATTGGAATCACACTAATAAATCATAATGGAACATAGTACCTATTGTAGAAATCGAAACCAAACGAACAGGAAACCACACGAATGAGCCCTGAAATCAATACACTCTTGTCCAAAACTCATCGAGAACATTCCACAACAAACTTCAAACACTCATTCTGTAAAAATACACTAAATTAATCAGAATGGCAACCATGGATCAACATAATACTTTACTACCATCTAGGCAAAGAAACCAGGTGTAAAGAAACAGGAACTACTCGAATTCATTCACAAAGAATCAAGAATCATATTACACTAGGGAATGAAAGTAATCAGTCATCAAACACGAAAATCATTGCTTGATCGATGAAAAAGAAGTTAAATCAGGGTAACATGACCAAGTAAATAAGATTTACTAATATTTTAATCAAAATTATGCAACTATAGAATGGTGCATTAAAAATATTCACAAAAGCTTAACTAAATAAATAGGAAAGAACTAGTTATACAAAAACATTGAACAACAATAGTTCACGCATGGATAGTTGTTTGGTTTCTGTACAACCTCCAATGCTATGGAGTTTTGATTCTCAAGACTTCTAATAAACTTGTGAACTAATCTAACCATTTTTTTTTAATCATCATTGGAATCACTCTACTGAATGATAAATGAAACATAATGTCTATTGTATAAATCGAAAAATAAACCGAACACGAAACCACACGAATGACCTTTAAATCATACACTCATGCCCAAAACCGTCGAGAACATTCCACAACAAACTTCAAACACTCATGCCACAAAATCCATCGAATCAATCAAATTGCAACCGTGGGTCCGCTGAACACTTTATAACCCTAGGCAAAGAAACCAGTTGTAAAGAAAAAGGAAATTACTCGAATCACTCACAAAGAATCGTGAATCAAATTACACTAGGGAATGATAGTAATCAGATGTCAAACATGAAAAGCATTACGTGATCGATGAAAAAGAAGTCAAATAAAGGTAACATGACAAGTAAATAAGAATTATGCAACTATAGATTGGTGCATTAAAATATTCACCAAAGCTTAACAAAATAAATAGGAAAGAAACTAGTTATCCAAAAACATTAAACAACAATAGTTCACGCATGTATAGTTTTTTGCTTTTTGTAACAACCTTCAATGCTATGGAGTTTTGATTCTCAAGCCTTCTAAACAGACTCTTGAACTAATCTAATCATATATGATTATAATCATCATTGGAATCACACTACTAAATCATAATGGAACATAGTACCTATTTTAGAAATCGAAACCAAACGAACAGGACACCACACGAATGAGCCCTGAAATCAATACACTCTTGTCCAAAACTCGTCGAGAACATTCCACAACAAACTTCAAACACTCATTCCGCCAAAATACACTAAATTAATTAGAATGGCAACCATGGATCCATATAATACTTTACTACCATCTAGGCAAGAAACCAGGTGTAAAGAAACAGGAAACTACTCGAATTCATTCGCAAAGAATCAAGAATCATATTACACTAGGAATGAAAGTAATCAGTCATCAAACACGAAAATCATTGCGTGATCGATGAAAAAGAGGTTAAATTATGGTAAAATGACCAAGTAAATAAGATTTACTTATATTTTAATCAAAATTATGCAACTATAGAACGGTGCATTAAAATATTCATAAAAGCTTAACTAAATAAATAGGAAAGAAACTAGTTATACTAAAACATTGAACAACAATAGTTTACGCATGGATAGTTGTTTGGTTTCTGTACAACCTCCAATGCTATGGAGTTTTGATTCTCAAGCCTTCTAAATAAACTCGTGAACTAATCTAACCATTTTTATTATAATCATCATTGGAATCACATACTGAATGATAAATGAAACATAATGTCTATTGTATAATCGAAAAATAAACCGAACGCGAAAAACCACACGAATGAGCTTTAAATCAATACACTCATGCCCAAAACTCGTCGAGAACATTCCACAACAAACTTCAAACACTCATGCCACAAAAATCCATCGAATCAATCAAAATTGCAACCGTGGATCCGCTGAATACTTTATAACCATCTAGGCAAAGAAACCAGGTGTAAAGAAAATGGAAATTACTCGAATCACTCACAAAGAATCGAGAATCAAATTACACTAGGGAATGATAGTAATCAGATGTCAAACATGAAAAGCATTACGTGATCGATGAAAAAGAAGTCAAATCAGGTAACATGACCAAGTAAATAAGAATAATTATATTTTAATCAAATTATACAACTATAGATTGGTGCATTAAAATATTCACCAAAGCTTAACAAAATAAATAGGAAAGAAACTAGTTATCCAAAAACATTAAACAACAATAGTTCACGCATGTATAGTTTTTGCTTTTTGTAACAACCTCCAATGCTATGGAGTTTTGTTTCTCAAGCCTTCTAAACAGACTCTTGAACTAATCTAATCATATATGATTATAATCATCATTGGAATCACACTAATAAATCATAATGGAACATAGTACCTATTGTAGAAATCGAAACCAAACGAACAGGAAACCACACGAATGAGCCCTGAAATCAATACACTCTTGTCCAAAACTCATCGAGAACATTCCACAACAAACTTCAAACACTCATTCCGCAAAAATACACTAAATTAATTAGAATGGCAACCATGGATCCATATAATACTTTACTACCATCTAGGCATAGAAACCAGGTGTAAAGAAACAGGAAACTACTCGAATTCATTCGCAAAGAATCAAGAATCATATTACACTAGGGAATGAAAGTAATCAGTCATCAAACACGAAAATCATTGCGTGATCGATGAAAAGAGGTTAAATCATGGTAAAATGACCAAGTAAATAAGATTTACTTATATTTTAATCAAAATTATGCAACTTTAGAACGGTGCATTAAAAATATTCATAAAAGCTTAACTAAATAAATAGGAAAGAAACTAGTTATACTAAAACATTGAACAATAATAGTTCACGCATGGATAGTTGTTTGGTTTCTCTACAACCTCCAATGCTATGGAGTTTTGATTCTCAAGCCTTCTAAATAAACTCGTGAACTAATCTAACCATTTTTTATTATAATCATCAATGGAATCACACTACTGAATGATAAATGAAACATAATGTCTATTGTATAAATCGAAAAATAAACCGAACGCGAAACCACACGAATGAGCTTTAAATCAATACACTCATGCCCAAAACTCGTCGAGAACATTCCACAACAAACTTCAAACACTCATGCAACAAAAATCCATCGAATCAATCAAAATTGCAACCGTGAATCCGCTAATACTTTATAACCATCTAGGCAAGAAACCAGGTGTAAAGAAAAAGGAAATTACTCGAATCACTCACAAAGAATCGAGAATCAAATTACACTAGGAATGATAGTAATCAGATGTCAAACATGAAAAGCATTACGTGATCGATGAAAAGAAGTCAAATCAAGGTAAACATGACCAAGTAAATAAGAATAATTATATTTTAATCAAAATTATACAACTATAGATTGGTGCATTAAAATATTCACCAAAGCTTAACAAAATAAATAGGAAAGAAACTAGTTATCCAAAAACATTAAACAACAATAGTTCACGCATGTATAGTTTTTTGCTTTTTGTAACAACCTCCAATGCTATGGAGTTTTGTTTCTCAAGCCTTCTAAACAGACTCTTGAACTAATCTAATCATATATGATTATAATCATCATTGGAATCACACTAATAAATCATAATGGAACATAGTACCTATTGTAGAAATCGAAACCAAACGAACAGGAAACCACACGAATGAGCCCTGAAATCAATACACTCTTGTCCAAAACTCATCGAGAACATTCCACAACAAACTTCAAACACTCATTCCGCAAAAATACACTAAATTAATTAGAATGGCAACCATGGATCCATATAATACTTTACTACCATCTAGGCATAGAAACCAGGTGTAAAGAAACAGGAAACTACTCGAATTCATTCGCAAAGAATCAAGAATCATATTACACTAGGGAATGAAAGTAATCAGTCATCAAACACGAAAATCATTGCGTGATCGATGAAAAAGAGGTTAAATCATGGTAAAATGACCAAGTAAATAAGATTTACTTATATTTTAATCAAAATTATGCAACTTTAGAACGGTGCATTAAAAAATATTCATAAAAGCTTAACTAAATAAATAGGAAAGAAACTAGTTATACTAAAACATTGAACAATAATAGTTCACGCATGGATAGTTGTTTGGTTTCTGTACAACCTCCAATGCTATGGAGTTTTGATTCTCAAGCCTTCTAAATAAACTCGTGAACTAATCTAACCATTTTTTATTATAATCATCAATGGAATCACACTACTGAATGATAAATGAAACATAATGTCTATTGTATAAATCGAAAAATAAAACCGAACGCGAAACCACACGAATGAGCTTTAAATCAATACCTCATGCCCAAAACTCGTCGAGAACATTCCACAACAAACTTCAAACACTCATGTCACAAAAATCCATCGAATCAATCAAAATTGCAACCGTGAATCCGCTAAATACTTTATAACCATCTAGGCAAAGAAACCAGGTGTAAAGAAAAAGGAAATTACTCGAATCACTCACAAAGAATCGAGAATCAAATTACACTAGGGAATGATAGTAATCAGATGTCAAACATGAAAAGCATTACGTGATCGATGAAAAAGAAGTCAAATCAAGGTAACATGACCAAGTAAATAAGAATAATTATATTTTAATCAAAATTATACAACTATAGATTGGTGCATTAAAATATTCACCAAAGCTTAACAAAATAAATAGGAAAGAAACTAGTTATCCGAAAACATTAAACAACAATAGTTCACGCATGTATAGTTTTTGCTTTTTGTAACAACCTCCAATGCTATGGAGTTTTGTTTCTCAAGCCTTCTAAACAGACTCTTGAACTAATCTAATCATATATGATTATAATCATCATTGGAATCACACTAATAAATCATAATGGAACATAGTACCTATTGTAGAAATCGAAACCAAACGAACAGGAAACCACACGAATGAGCCCTGAAATCAATACACTCTTGTCCCAAACTCATCGAGAACATTCCACAACAAACTTCAAACACTCATTCCGCAAAAATACACTAAATTAATTAGAATGGCAACCATGGATCCATATAATACTTTACTACCATCTAGGCATAGAAACCAGGTGTAAAGAAACAGGAAACTACTCGAATTCATTCGCAAAGAATCAAGAATCATATTACACTAGGGAATGAAAGTAATCAGTCATCAAACACGAAAATCATTGCGTGATCGATGAAAAAGAGGTTAAATCATGGTAAAATGACCAAGTAAATAAGATTTACTTATATTTTAATCAAAATTATGCAACTATAGAATGGTGCATTAAAATATTCACAAAAGCTTAACTAAAGAAATAGGAAAGAAACTAGTTATACTAAAACATTGAACAACAATAGTTCACGCATGGATAGTTGTTTGGTTTCTGTACAACCTCCAATGCTATGGAGTTTTGATTCTCAAGCCTTCTAAATAAACTCGTGAACTAATCTAACCATTTTTTATTATAATCATCATTGGAATCACACTACCGATTGATAAATGAAACATAATGTCTATTGTATAAATCGAAAAATAAACCGAACGCGAAACCACACGAATGAGCTTTAAATCAATACACTCATGCCCAAAACTCGTCGAGAACATTCCACAACAAACTTCAAACACTCATGCCACAAAAATCCATCGAATCAATCAAAATTGCAACCGTGGATCCGCTAAATACTTTATAACCATCTAGGCAAAGAAACCAGGTGTAAAGTGTCACACCCTCAAAATCCGCATGCGGGGTTTTACCGCGAGGCGCGTGACATACCAGGATCTCAGTCATTAGTTACCAAGAACGACTCTATATGATTAATAAACAAAACCAGAGTTAACGTTTAAAATACTGCGGAAGCGTTTTTAAAACCAGAAAACCCAAACCCAAAACATGTAAGTATGTAAATGCGCGCAAAACGCGCCCCAATCACAATTGTTTAATATGAAAATAATCCCAAATTTGTAAACAAGGCAAATGTAGACAACTCAACAATGCTGATGTGCGTGCTCCTAGGCAATGGCAACCTTAACCTGAGAATAGCATACTAAACAAGTCAACACATGGTTGGTGAGTTCAAGAGTTTGCGTTAATAGATAAACCGATAAACAGTTTTCAAATCATAAGTAGTGTATTGCAATAGATAGCTAGTCTATTAACATAAAAATATTAATCATAGTGATTTCACGATTGAAGCTGACTGTGATAGTTTGTGCCTCCCGTCACGACTTACCAGGTCGTGACGAATATATGTTAGGACAAAATTGCACCCGTATGACCTCGAGTCACACAGGTGGGGCTCGTCAGACCCAGTAGTACTACCCAAAATTTCCCCGCTGGACAATATTAACAATCCAAAAGTGTGAGGACTTTCCATGGTAAACAGCACTATATCAATATTATACACACTCATATATAAAAGCGTTTGTGATCAACAGTATGCTATCTCCCCCAAAAGAGATTATGTAAATGAGTGGGCAAGAACTCACCTGATACGCGCAAGAATTAACTTAGAGCTTAACTTGAAAGAAAGAGGGGAAAGACAACCTTCATATTGATTCTGTGTACGTGTACACAGAATCAATATGAAACCCTAAGTGCTTTACAACCCAAAGAACTCAAGGTTTAAGAAAGACAAGACACATTTGACCCAGTTGACCCGTTGGTGACATTATAGGTGAAATTTCATTCAAACAAGCATAACAGTACAACACACATGATCAACATACAACTTGATTACGTATAGCACTTCATTAACCACATGTACTACCTAGATCATCATACAACTAGATATCATACAAGTCATGCGAATCTCAACTATTATCTTGCTCATAACATCCAAAATGTTCATTCTTAATCAATCATCAATCCATAAAAGTCCTAGCTTACGTATATGACTCATACCATGATTTTTCCACAAACAGGCCAAAACAGGTAACAAACCAAATCAACATTTATATAACCTAACAACACATTTAATCACCTTAGAAATCATCCATGAACACACTAGCATGGTCCTAATATCCCAAACATGCTCAAATCATCCAATTCAAGGATTTGCACAATTAAAGTTTCCCTTTTGGGAAAGTTCATCCCAAATTCATCAAACTCACTACATCATGAATTCATCAATTATATACCAATTCAAGTCCATGACAACATCTAAACATGATCAATAACACCTAATCATCATGATTCATTAACATTCAACACCAAAAGTTACTATTTTTAGCAATGTATGAACTATAAGACATCTTCTCGATTTTAAATTGTTCATATCATCAACCTAGCATCTAATCATCATCACAAAACATCCATAACATTCATACATCATCAAATCATCAATTCATGCAAAATAAAGTTACTATTCTTAGTAACCTATGAACCATGAATCAAAATCAAAGCTTTCTTGCATAATCGACGTTAACTAGCATCTATACAATCTAACTAACATAATAGCATCAAAAAAACCAACAACTAACATCCAATTCAGATTTTCGAATTAGGGTTTCGGCCCTAATGTAAATTCCATAAGAACTTGTAAAAATCCAACCTTTATTGCATACTTGACGTTAATTAACATGTAATCTACCCAACAAACACATTAACAACAACAAACAAGCATCAATCAACCATCAATTGCAGATTTCGCATGGAACATTCGGCCAACATGAAGAATCATCAAAAACATATAAAAATCTAACCTTTAAATGTGTAATAGTTTGCAATTGAAGGTTCTAACTTGTTGTATGCCTTGAAATCGACCCAAATTCGAATGTGAATGCTTGTTCTTGGCTGAATTCGCGATGGTGGAGGGTGTGGGAATGAGAGTCGGGGCCGAATGGGTGGGATTAGGGTTGTGTTTTTGTTGTAATTATTTAGCAATAATTACCCTTATAACCCTCATAGTTTGTATTTTATAAAGATTAGGCTTTTAAATACTCTTTTAAAATGTTTTTAACTAGAATAATAAACATATAAACTAGTAATAACATTATATGTATTATCTTCACAAGCTACAAAATTTACAAAGTAAATACACACGTTTCCACGTTACGCGATAAAATTCACAATTAATATTTAAATCACATAATCACAACAAATAATCAACATAGAATTATTGTTTAACATTATTAACTATTATTCAGTCACCAACGTTCAACGACAACTAGTGTGTGCTCCCGACACGTGTATGCAAGACTTAACGGAACTAACGGAGTTTGGTAACGGAAAATTACCGGATGTCACATAAAGAAAAAGGAAATTACTCGAATCACTCACAAAGAATCGAGAATCAAATTACACTAGGGAATGAAAGTAATCAGATGTCAAACATGAAAAGCATTACTTGATCGATGAAAAAGAAGTCAAATCAAGGTAACATGACCAAGTAAATAAGAATAATTATATTTTAATCAAAATTATGCAACTATAGAATGGTGCATTAAAATATTCACCAAAGCTTAACAAAATAAATAGAAAAGAAACTAGTTATCCAAAAACATTAAACAACAATAGTTCACGCATGTATAGTTTTTTGCTTTTTGTAACAACCTCTAATGCTATGGAGTTTGATTCTCAAGCCTTCTAAACAGACTCTTGAACTAATCTAATCATATATGATTATAATCATCATTGGAATCACACTAATAAATCATAATGGAACATAGTACCTATTGTAGAAATCGAAACCAAACGAACAGGAAACCACACGAATGAGCCCTGAAATCAATACACTCTTGTCCAAAACTCGTCGAGAACATTCCATAACAAACTTCAAACACTCATTAAGCAAAAATACACTAATTAATCAGAATGACAACCATGGATCCACATAATACTTTACTAACATCTAGGCAAAGAAACCAGGTGTAATGAAACAGAAAACTACTCGAATTCATTCGCAAAGAATCAAGAATCATATTACACTAGGGAATGAAAGTAATCAGTCATCAAACAAGAAAATCATTGCGTGATCGATGAAAAAGAGATTAAATCATGGTAAAATGACCAAGTAAATAAGATTTACTTATATTTTAATCAAAATTATGCAACTATAGAATGGTGCATTAAAAAATCTTAAAAGCTTAACTAAATAAATAGGAAAGAAACTAGTTATACTAAAACATGAACAACAATAGTTCACTGCATGGATAGTTGTTTGGTTTCTATACAACCTCCAATGCTATGGAGTTTTGATTCTCAAGCCTTCTAAATAAACTCATGAACTAATCTAATCATTTCTGATTATAATCATCATTGGAATCACACTATTGAATGATAAATGAAACATAGTGTCTATTGTATAAATCGAAAAATAAACCGAACGCGAAACCACACGAATGACCTTGAAATCAATACACACATGCCCAAAACTCGTCAAGAACATTCCACAACAGACTTCAAACACTCATGCCTCAAAAATCCATCGAATCAATCAAAATGGCAACCGTGGATCCGCTGAACACTTTATAACCATCTAGGCAAAGAAACCAGGTGTAAAGAAAAAGGAACATACTCGAATCACTCACAAAGAATCGAGAATCAAATTACACTAGGGAATGAAAGTAATCAGATGTCAAAAAAGAAAAGCATTACGTGATCGATGAAAAAGAAGTCAAATCAAGGTAACATGCCCAAGTAAATAAGATTTAATTATATTTTAATCAAAATTATTCAACTATAGATTGGTGCATTAAAAAATTCACAAAAGCTTAACTAAACAAATAGGAAAGAAACTAGTTATACAAAAACATTAAACAACAATAGTTCACGCATGGATGTTGTTTGGTTTCTCTACAACCTCCAATGCTATGGAGTTTTGATTCTCAAGCCTTCTAAATAAACTCGTGAACTAATCTAATCATTTTTATTATAATCATCATTGGAATTACACTATTGAATGATAAATGAAACATAGTGTCTATTGTATAAATCAAAAAATAAACAGAACGTGAAACCACACGAATGAGCTTTAAATCAATACACTCATGCCCAAAACTCGTCAAGAACATTCCACAACAAACTTCAAACACTCTTGCCTCAAAAATCCATTGAATCAATCAAAATGGCAACCGTGGATCCGCTGAATACTTTATAACCATCTAGGCAAAGAAACCAGGTGTAAAGAAAAAGGAAATTATTCGAATCAATCACTAAGAATCGAGAATCAAATTACACTAGGGAATGATAGTAATCAAATGTCAAACAAGAAAAGCATTACGTGATCGATGAAAAAGAAGTCAAATCAAGGTAACATGACCAAGTAAATAAGAATTAATTATATTTTAATCAAAATTTTGCAACTATAGATTGGTGCATTAAAATATTCTCCAAAGCTTAACAAAATAAATAGGAAAGAAACTAGTTATCCAAAAACATTAAACAATAATAGTTCACGCAGGGATAGCTTTTTGCTTTTTGTAACAACCTCCAATGCTATGGAGTTTTGATTCTCAAGCATTTTAAACAGACTCTTGAACTAATCTAATCACATATGATTATAATCATCATTGGAATCACACTAATAAATCATAAAGGAACATAGTACCTATTGTATAAATCAAAACGAAACAAACAGGAAACCACACGAATAAGCCCTGAAATCAATACACTCTTGTCCAAAACTTGTCGAGAACATTCCACAACAGACTTCAAACACTCATGCCTCAAAAATCCATCGAATCAATCAAAATGGCTACCGTTGATCCGCTGAATACTTTATATCCATCTCGGCAAAGAAACCAGGTGTAAAGAAAAAGGAAAGTACTTGAATCGCTCACAAAGAATCGAGAATCAAATTACACTAGCGAATGAAAGTAATCAGATGTCAAACAAGAAAAGCATTACGTGATCGATGAAAAAGAAGTCAAATCAAGGTAACATGACCAAGTAAATAAGATTTAATTATATTTTAATCAAAATTATGCAACTATAGATTGGTGCATTAAAATATTCACCAAAGCTTAACAAAATAAATAGGAAAGAAACTAGTTATCCAAAAACATTAAACAACAATAGTTCACGCATGGATAGTTTTTTCCTTTTTGTAACAACCTCCAATGCTATGAAGTTTTGATTCTCAAGCCTTCTAAATAGACTTTTGAACTAATCTAATCATATATGATTATAATCATCATTGGAATCACACTTATAAATCATAATGGAACATAATCCCTATTGTATAAATCAAAACCAAACAAACAGGAAACCACACGAATGAGCCCTGAAATCAATACACTCTTGTCCAAAACTCGTCAAGAACATTCCACAACAAACTTCAAACACTCATTCCTCAAAAATACACTAAATTAATCAGAATGGCAACCATGGATCCACATAATACTTTACTACCATCTAGGCAAAGAAACCAGGTGTAAAGAAGCAGAAAACTACTCGAATTCATTCACAAAGAATCAAGAATCATATTACACTAGGGAATGAAAGTAATCAGTCATCAAGAAATGCAATATGTGATGGAACATAGTATCAATAAATCGAAACCAAAACTAAACACGAAACCACACGAATAAGCTCTGAAATCAATACGCTAGTGCCCAAAACTCATCAAGAACATTCCACAACAAACTTCAAACACTCTTGCTTGAAATATCCACTAAATCAATCAGAATGGAAACCATGGATCCACAGAAGACTTACTAGCATCTAGCCAAAGAAACCAGGTGTAAAGAAATAGTAAACTACTCAGATTCACTCATAAAGAATCGAGAATCAAATTACACTAGGGAATGAAAGTAATCAGACATCAAACAAGAAACACAATATGTGATGGATGAAAAAGAAGTCAAAACAAGGTAACATGACCAAGTAAATAAGATTTACTAAAATTCTAATCAAAATTGTGCAACTATAGATTGATGCTTCAAAGTATTCATGAGAGGTTAACTAAATAAATAGGAAAGAAACTAGTTATACAAAAACATCAAATAGCAATAGTTCACGCATTGATAGTTTTTTGCTTTTCGTAACAAACTCCAATGCTATGGAGTTTTGATTCTCAAGCTTTCTAAACATACTCGTGAACTAATATAATCATATCTGATTATAACCATCATTAGAATCACACTAATAAATCAGAAATGGAACATAGTATCTTATAAATCGAAACCAAAACTAAACACAAAACCACACAAATAAGCTCTAAAGCAATACACTGGTGCCCAAAACTCATCAAGAACATTCCACAACAAACTTCCAACACTCTTGCTTAAAAAATCCACCAAATCAATCAGAATGGCAACTGTGGATCCACAGAAGACTTTATTACCATCTATGCAAAGAAACCAGTTGTAAAGAAACAGTAAACTACTTGGATTCACTCACAAAGAATCGAGAATCAAATTACACTAGGGACCGAAAGTAATCAGACATCAAACAAGAAACGTAATGTGTGATTGATGAAAAAAAGTCAAATCAAGGTAACATGACCAAGTAAATAAGATTTACTTAAATTTTAATCAAAATTATGCAACTATAGATTGATGCTTCAAAGTATTCATGAAAGGTTAACTAAATAAATAGGAAAGGAACTAGTTATACAAAAACATTAAACAATAGTAGTTCAGGCATGGTGTCACACCCTCAAATTCTAAGTGCGGGGTTTTACCGCGAGGCGTGTGAACAAACCAGGATCTCAGTCATTAGTTACTCAAAACAACACTATATGCAACCATTGAAATAAATCAGAGTTTGAAACTTAAAACATTTGCGGAAGCGTTTTGTAAGAATCTCAAACATATAGTACTAAATGTAAACTGTGCAAAACACGCGCCCAAATCAAAGTATGAAAATATTATTAAGACAAAACAGATGAATGGTTGTTTCAAGGTATGCATAACTCGTGTGTGCTCCTACGCCAGCTGCTAGTAACGACCTAAGAATAGCATACTAAAAGAGTCAACACAACAGTTGGTGAGTTTAAGAGTTTGCGTTAAACTTAATCAGTAACAGTTGTAAAATATAAGAAGTGCATTGAAATAGATAGCTAGTCTATATTCATAAGTAATAACCACAATGATTTCGTGATCGATGCAAACTGTGTTTCATTTGTTTGCCTCCCGTCATGACATACCAGGTCATGATGATGTTTGTGTTAGGACAATATTGCACCCCTTTGACCTCGAGTCGCACAGGTGGGGCTTGTCAGACCCAGTAGTACTACCCAAAATTTCCTGCTAGTTACCAATATTAATGATCCGAAAGTGTGAGGACTTTCAAAGGTATATCACACTATGTTATACGATACACAACTTACAATAATGAAGCGTTTATAAACGAGTATGCTATCTCCACCAAAAGAGAGTGTATTAAAAGTGGGGCATGAACTCACCTGATGCGCAACGAACAATAACAAAGATCCAACGAGGAGTGGAAAGACAACCCTTCAAAGGTTACCTAGAACATGCAAGTACATACGTACGTTTACACAAAAAGCTTAACAACCCTAAGTGCTCAATAAACACATTGACCAAAGGTTTTGGAAAAACAAGACTCATTTGACCAAGTTGACCCGTTTGACCCGTTGGTGACATGTTAATTGAAATCTTGTTCGATCAAGTATAGCAACTCATACACAAGATTATCGTCACACTATCACAGACTACTATGCAAGTTATTCTCATAAACCATATTGCAACACTTAAGTCTTATCATGCTTTTCATGCTAACCCAGGTTATCATACAATGCACGCAAACCATTTCATCATACATCACAGGTTCATAATTAGATTCCACTACAACACATTGGGTTTAGTCACTCAGTGCCATGTGAAGCCACTCACGGCTACACACCCTAAACCCTACCAATCCTACCAAGTAGGGGCCTCAGATTCGCACACATGTATGATACCCATCATCAATATCCCATATGTAATTCATACAACTAAGACATCAGCATTACAAAAATCAACAATCACAATTCATCATGTCACATGACCTGTACACTTGCACATTTTCCAAGAAAACCTATATGTTCCCATAGTTTCATCCAACACATATGACCCAATCATCACAATCCACACATTAGACATCATCCATGATCACTCTAGCATGCTCCCAACATCCTAAACATGATCAAAACACAAAACCACACGTTTAATATAAATAAAGTTTCCCTTTTGGGAAAGTGGCATCCAAAAACTATGTGTTCATCAATTTCAATCCCAAATTCATCAATAACATACCCTATCTAGTTCATAGAAATCATAATCATCCATTTAACATCAACAATTCATCAAGAAACAAATTCTCATGAAGAAAAGTTTCCAATTTTGGCAATATATGAACTAGATGACAAAACCATGGATTTCTTGCATAATCTACATAGATAAACATTCATACGACATAACTAACATCATATCATCATCAACCATCATCAATTTCGACTGTTTCTATGAAAATCAAACTAGGGTCCTTCAAGCATCAAAAACCATGAAAACTCAATCAAAAGCTAAACTTTAATCGCGTAGGAATCAAGAATTGGCACTTGCTACATGTTAGAATCACTTGGCACTAATCAAAATCGATGAATGATTGTTGTTCTTTGATCAAAATTGCAAAGTGTGGGGGATTAGGGTCTCAGCCGTAATGGGGGGTGTGGGAGGGGATTAGGGTTTAATTTTGTTTGTATTTGGTAATTACAATTTTTACAATTAAACCCTCCTTGATTATATTTTATAAAAAACATAATCTTTTTAACATTAACAACTTCTAACTACAAAACTCATATATTATTATTCAACAAAAATAATCTTATATTTTTAGCTAGCAACAAAACACACGAATCCAGTATCACACGTTGGCACGTTACAAGGTAAATTCACAAATAATACCTAAAATTCACAAATCACATAACTACAAATTAATAATGAACATTATTAATCAAGTTATTATCTAGTAACCATTTTAATTATTATTAAGTCACCAACGTTCAATGACAACTAGTGTGTGCTCACGACTCGTGTATGCAAGACCTAACGAAACTAACAAAGTTTGGTAACGTAAAATTACCGGATGTCATATTATCCCCATGTTGAAAGAATTTTTGTCCTGAAAATTGCATTACATGGTTGTGTTACATCACTGGTCTACTGCATTGGCATAAAGAAATCAGGTGAGTTTCGGGTGGTTGTCACATCATCCCCATGTTGAATGAAATTTCGTCCTGAAATTTAATCATTACCTTGGCCGGCTGTCGTCACCATTTCGAACAGATGAGGATACTTAAACTTCATCTGATCCTCATGTTCCCATGTGATTTCAGTCCACATCTCGAGTTACAACAAACTTCGACTATAGGTATCTTGCTTTGCTTAAGGGTCTTGACTTCACGGTCCATCACCTCAACTGGTTCTTCAATGAATCGCAGTTGTTCATCTACTTGGACTTCCTCAAGAGGTACAACCATCATCTCATCAGATAAACACTTTTCAGATTAGAGACATGAAATACGTTGTGAACTCCACTCAACGAGTCAAGCAGGTCTAATCGATATGCCACTGGACCTATTCTTTCCAGAATGTCAAATGGTCCAACGTATCTCGGATTTAGCTTGCCTCTTTTGCCGAATCGAATCACACCTTTCCACGGTGAGACTTTCAGTAAGACTTTGTCGCCGACCTGAACTCCAAAGGTTTCCATCGCTTGTCTGCATAGCTCTTCTGTCGGTCACGTGCTGCAGCCATATGGTTTCTTATCTATACGATCTTCTCGATAGTCTCGTGCACCAACTCGGGGTTAGTTAGCTGACTATCACCAATTTCCGCCCAGCAAACTGGTGATCTACACTTTTTTCCATACAATGCCTTAAATGGTGCTATCTTAATGCTATTGTGATAACTATAGTTGTAAGAAAATTCCACCAACGGTAGGTGAACTTCCCAGTTATTGCCGAAATCAGTCACACAAGCACGCAACATATCCTCTAATGTTTGAATAGTATGTTTGCTTTGCCCATCTATTTGCGGATGATAAGCAGTGCTCATGTCCAGATGCGTACCCAAAGATTTCTGTAACGACTGCCAGAAATGTGATGAGAAACGAGCATCACGGTCAGAAATAATTGAGATCGGTACACCATGTCTCGAAACTACCTATTTCAGATAAATTCGAGTTAACTTATCCATCTTATCACTTTCCTTGATTGCCAAGAAGTGAGCAGACTTAGTCAATCGGTCTACGATCACCCATATCGCGTCACAACCAGTAGGTTTCCGGGGTAATTTAGTAATGAAATCCATAGAAATCTATTTCCCACATCCACAAAGGAATATCAGGTTGCTGTAGCAATCCAGATGGCTTTTGATATTCAGCTTTAACCTTAGAACAGGTTAAGCACTTGCTCACATACTTAGCTACGTCTGCCTTCATATTAGGCCACCAATAATGCGCCTTCAGGTCATGATACATCTTGTCAGAACCAGGGTGTATAGAGTACTTAGACTTATGTGCTTCACTCATAACCAAGTCCCTTAGGTTTCAATACAAGGGCACCCAAATTCTGTCCATGAAGTAATGAATTCCATCCGCTTTCACTTCAAACTATTTGTCCATTCCACGTAAAGATTCAAATCCAATGTATCCTGCTTTCAAAGCTTTCGTCTGAGCTTCCCTGATTTGTTCAGGTAATTGAGTGCTAATAGTAAGCTGTAAAGCTCGCACTCGTCAGGGCTTAACAGTTTCCTTTCTACTCAACGCGTCAGCGACTACATTCGCCTTTCCCGGGTGATATTTGATAGCGCAATCATAATCGTTCAACAATTCCACCCAGCATCGCCGCCTCATGTTTAGCTCCTTCTGCTCAAAGATATGCTGAAGAATCTTATGATCGGTGTAAATTATGCATTTGGTATCGTACAAGTAATGTCTCCAGATCTTCAAGGCAAAAACTACTGCACCCAGCTCCAAGTCATGGGTGGTGTAGTTCTTCTCGTGCACCTTCAGTTGTCTCGAAGCATAGGCTAACCTTATCATGTTGCATCAAGACACAACCCAGTCCTTGGATAGAAGCATCACAGTAGACTACAAAGTCATCACTTCCCTCCGGTAATGCCAATATCAATACGCTACAAAGTTTCTGTTTCAACAACTAAAAAGCGGTCTCTTGACTCTCGCCCCATTTATACGTTGTTCCTTTATGAGTCAATGCTGTGAGAGGTTGAGCGATCTTAGAAAATCCCTCAATGAAATGCTGATAATATCCTGCCAGTACAAGAAATTGCAGTATCTCTCTAGGCTTCTTGGGAACCGACCAATTCTTTATTGCTTCAATCTTTGCAGGATCCACATGTATTCCTTTTTCGTTAATAATATGACCCAGAAATTGTACTTCGCGTATCCAAAAATCACACTTGGAAAACTTGGCGTACAGTTGTTCCTTTCTAAGTAATTCCAAAATTTGACGTAGGTGCTCTTCATGTTCTTCCTTGGTCCTCGAATAGATCAATATGTCATCGCTAAACACGATAACAAACTGATCGAGATAGGGTTTGCACACACGATTCATGAGATTCATGAACACTGCTGGTGCATTTGTCAGCCCAAATGGTATGAACAAGAACTCATAATGACCGTAGCGGGTTCTGAATGCTATCTTTGAGATGCCTTCCTCTTGAACCCTCAACTGATGATAACCAAACCTCAAATCAATCTTAGAGTAATAGCTTGATCTTGAAGTTGATCAAGCAAATCATCTATACGAGGCAAAGGGTATTGATTCTTGACTATAACTTTGTTCAATTCTCTGTAATCGATACACATTCGAAATGTGTCATCCTTCTTCTTAACAAAGAGAACAGGGGCTCCCTATGGTGATGAGCTTCGTCGGATAAACCCTTTATCCAACAGCTCTTGAAGTTGTGTAGATAGTTCCCGCAGTTCGTTCGGGGCTAACCGGTAAGGTGCTCTTGCAATTGGAGCTACTCCGGGAGTCAAATCAATCTGAAACTCAACTTGACGATAAGGTGGTAGTCCAGGCAGATCCTTTGGAGACACCTCAGGAAAGTCACGAACTACCAAAATGTTCTCTATCTTCCTTTCTTCCTGTTTCTTGTCAGTTACAAGGGCTAATATGGCTAAGCGACCCTTGCATAGCCACTTTTGCACTTTCATAAAGGATATGATGCCTATTACAACACCACTTTTCTCGCCTTTAACCAAGAGAACTTCCCCGTCCAGGAGAGGAATACGGATAACCTTCCCGTGGCAAATGACTTCCTCCTGTTTCTCGGACAACCAATCCATGCCCACGACCACATCAAAACTCCCAAGTGTAACAGGCATGAGATCGATATCAAAGGTGTGACCAGCAAGTTCTATCTTGCAACCCTTAAGGATGCGTGTAACGTAGATTTGCTTACTGTCAGCTAATTCTATGGTATATCTAGATTCCAACATAGAAGGCATATCATTTAAGAGACTATTAAACTTAGTAGGCATAAAACTTCTATAGGCTCCAGTGTCAAACAATATAGTAGCATAATGACCATTAACGGGAAATTTACCAGTAACAGTAGTAGGTCGTTTAGAGCCTCACCTAAACCCATGACAAAGGCTCTTCCCTTGGCTCCACCATTGTTACCACCATTGTTGTCGCCATTACCAGGGTTGTTATTATTGTTCCCATTGTTCCCAGCACCATTGCCATTCTTCCTCAACTGAGGGCAGTTTCTCTTGTAATGCCCTTCTTTCCCATACTCAAAGCAGCCTTTTGGTGTTTCCTGTGTTTGTTATGGCTTCCTCATCAATTCGCCATGATAGTCTTTCACTGCGTGCCCTAGCTTCCCATAACGCTGACACTTGAAGTTGTCACACTTGCTGATGTGATGATAGTTGCACCGGTTGCACTTTGGATGCTTCACCACGTATCCACCTTGTCCCTGATTTGAGGAAGATGAATGGTTAATGCTATGGCTATTGTCAAACCTCCTTTGTTGTTGTTGATACTGATGATGGTTGTTGTTCTAGAGTTATCCCACTTGCGCTTTGGTCTGTCAGCTTATGAGCTAGCCGGATAGCCTGCTGGATAGTGGTGAGGTATGAAGCAGTCACCATACTTTGTATTTCTGGTACCAACCCACGCAGATAGAGTTCGATCCTCTTGTTTGGCGGATCTATCATTCCAGGATAGAGAGTCGCCAACTTGTGAGACCTCGTAGTGTAGGCCTCAATCTCGGATCCCTCCATCTTTAACTGCCAGAACTCTACCTCCAACTTCTTGACTTCATCCGGTTGTTCCTCTGGATCTTCCTCTGGCTCCTCCTCGGGTACCTCCTGAGGCTCTACTACCGGGGCACCTTGAGGCTCGAGCTAGTTTTCCAACTCATGTATACTAACTATAGCCTCATGAAGCTGATCACGAGTCGCGTTCAGAGTAGCCGAAAACTCAACAACCTGTCCACGTAGAGTCTGGATCTCTCCTGTCTGACCATCTTGGCATCCTTGCCTATCGAGCCACGAGTCTTCCATCTCCTCGTACGCTCGGCTGTCATGCTCCTGTCGCGCTTCCAATCTTTTCAATTTCTCCTCGACATTTCATCGCTGTCGATCATGTGAGGCCACCACAGAGGTGATAGCCCTATAAGGTATAGGGTAGGGGGCATAATATGGAATCTCTAGTCATGGTAGGGATCAAAAACAGAACACATTCCTTTTCCAGCATCTTAATTAGTGTAGTGCGATACCAGTCCCAATTGTCAGGGTCAGTCATGTCCTGCTCGATCTTCGGCTCGTCCGGAAAGTACACATCATCTCTGAAAGTAGGGGTTCTAGAACCATAACTCTTAGACGATGAAGGAACAATAGGAGCCTTTGGGTTCCTTTCCCGGTGCGTGTCGAACAAGGGATGAAGATGATGATGATGTCATACTACAGTGTATGCGATGTGTATGCCAAAGAGTAA
The DNA here is from genome assembly GCA_025506505.1 of Flaveria sonorensis. Lineage (NCBI taxonomy): Eukaryota > Viridiplantae > Streptophyta > Magnoliopsida > Asterales > Asteraceae > Flaveria > Flaveria sonorensis. The sequence continues at coordinate 24,308,512 of CM046432.1, read as the reverse complement.
CAGTAAGGGAAAAAGTAACGAGTAACTAACTAACTGTGCGGTTATAGACTAGTGTGTATGCAACCTAGTTCCCTATAACCAATATCTTTGACACTAAGTTGTCACACCCTCAAATTCCACGCGCGAGGTTTTACCGCGAGGCGTGTGAGCAAACCAGGATCTTAGTCATTTGTTACTCAGAACGACACTATATGCAACCATTGAAATAAATCAGAGTTTGAAACTTTAAAACATTTGTGGAAGCGTTTTGTAAGAATCTCAAACATATAGTACCAAATGTAAACTGCGCAAAACATGCGCCCAAACCAAAGTATGAAAAAATAATAAGACAAAACAGATGAATGTTTGTTTCAATGTATGCATGACTCGTGCGTGCTCCTACGACAGCTGCTAGTAACGATCTGAGAATAGCATACTAAAAGAGTCAACACAATGGTTGGTGAGTTCAAGAGTTTGCGTTAAACATAATCAGTAACAGTTGTAAAACATAAGAGGTGCATTGAAATAGATAGCTTGTGATTTTGCGATCGAAGCCGACTGTGTTTCATTTGTTTACCTCCCGTCACGACATACCAGGTCATGATGATGTTTGTGTTAGGATAATATTGCACCCGTTTGACCTCGAGTCGTACAGGTGGGGCTTGTCAGACCCAGTAGTACTACCCAAAATTTTCCGCTAGTTACCAATATTAACGATCCGAAAGTGTGAGGACTTTCAAGGTATATCACACTATGTTATACTATACTCAACTTACAATAATGAAGCGTTTGTAAATGAGTCTACTATCTCCCCAAAAGGGAGTGTATAAAAAGTAGGGCATGAACTCACCTGATGCACAACGAACAATAACAAAGAGCTAACAAGGAAGGAAAGACAACCCTTCAAAGGTTACCTAGAACAGGCAAGTACATAAGTACATGTACACAGAAATCTTAACAACCCTAAGTGCTCAATAAACACGTTGACCCAAGGTTTGGAAAAGCAAGACTCATTTGACCAAGTTGACCCGTTTGACCCATTGGTGACATGTTAATTGAAATCTTGTTTGATAAAGTATAGAAACTCATACACAAGATTATCATCACACTATCACAGACTACTATGTAAGTTATTCTCATAAACCACATTACAACACTTAAGTCTTATCATGCTCTTCATGCTAACCTAGGTTATCATACAACGCACGCAAACCAATTAGTCATACATCACAGGTTCACAATTAGATTCCACTACAACACATTAGGTTTAGTCACTCACAACGTGCCATGTGAAGCCACTCACGGCTACACACCCTAAACCTTACCAATCCTACCAAGTAAGGGCTTCAGATTCTCACGCATGTATGATACCCATCATCAATATCCCATATGTAATTTATACACCAAGACATCAGCATTACAAAATCAACAATCACAATTCATCATGTCATATGACCTGTACACTTGCATATTTTCCAAGAAAACCTATTGTTCCCAAAGTTTCATCAATTAACCATATGACCCAATTATCACAATCCAACACATTAGACATCATCCATGATCACTCAAGCATGCTCCCAACATCCTAAACATGATCAAAACACAAATCCACACGTTCATATAAATAAAGTTTCCCTTTTGGGAAGTGGCATCCAAAATCTACGTGTTCATCAATTTCAATCCCAAATTCATCAATAACATACCCTATCTAGTTCATAGCAATCATAAACATCCATTTAACATCAACAAGTCATCAAGTGTGACATCGGTAATTTTCCGTTACCAAACTCCGTTTGTTCCGTTAAGTCTTGCATACACGTGTCGGAGCACACACTAGTTGTGTTGAACGTTGGTGACTAACAATAATCAGTAATGTTAAATTGAAGATAATAAAGTTAACAAGGTGATTATTAATATGCTTATGTGATTTAAATGTTAACTGTAACGTTATCGGTAAAGAGGAAACGTGTGCATCATTTTGTGAATCTTGTGTGATTAGTGAGATAATTATAAAAATTAGTATTGTTGACTAATAATGTTTACATATTAAGTTAAAAACTATTTTAAAAAAAGATTAAAAAAAAATTTACAAGGTGTAAAGTGTAATTGTGAAAAATTAAGTTACAAATGAAATTTCCAACCCTAAAACCCCCCCCTCGGCCGCGACCAACTCTCTTCCCCCTCTCCCTTGCGAAATCGATTGAGATCAAGCACAAACCTGCGATTTTGGACCGATTGCAAGGCATACATCGCACAGAAGCATCCAATCTCGTTCCTTTTCGCGATTTAGAAGGTAAATTCGTGTTTCTTTCATGTATTTTGTTCTAGCCGAAAGTTATTTGCGATTTGGATGAATGGGAGGCCGAATGTTGCTTGTTTGTTGATGTTAATGTGTTTGTTTGATAGATTACATGTTAATTAACGTTGATTATGCAAGAAAGTTTGGATTTTGGTGTTGTTCATATGATTATCTTGGCCGTGAGTTTGAGGCGAATTTGGATCAAATTGGATGTTGAATGTTGGTTGTTTGATGTTGTAATGATGTTAGTTGGATTGTATATATGCTAGTTAACGTCGATTATGCAAGAAAGCTACGATTTTGATACATTGTTCATAGGTTACTAATAATAGTAACTTTATTTTGCATGAATTGATGATTGGATGATGTATGAATGTTATGGATGTGTTTGTGATGATGATTAGATGCTAAGTTGATGATATGAACAATTTAAAATCAAGAAGATGTCATATAGTTCATACATTGCTAAAAATAGTAACTTTTGGTGTTGAATGTTGATGAATCATGATGATTAGGTGTTGTTGATCATGTTTAGATGTTATCATGGACTTGAATTGGTATATAATTGATGAATTCATGAATGTAGTGTGAGTTTGATGAATTGGGATGAACTTTCCCAAAAGGGAAACTTTAATTGTGCAAATCCTTGAATTGGATGATTTGAGCATGTTTGGGATATTAGGATCATGCTAGTGTGTTCATGGATGGTTCTAAGGTGATGAAATGTGTTGTTTAGGTTATAGGGATGTTGATTTGGTTTGTTACCTGTTTTGGCCTGTTGTGATTCGCATGACTTGTGTGATATCTAGTTGCATGATGATCTAGGTAGTACATGTGGTTAATGAAGTGCTATATGTAATCAAGTTGTATGTGAACATGTATGATATGCTGTTGTATTAGTATTTATCACCTATAATGTCACCAACGGGTCAAACGGGTCAACTGGGTCAAATGTGTCTTGTCTTTCTTAAACCTTGAGTTCTTTGGTTTGTAGAGCACTTAGGGTTTCATGTTGATTCTGTGTACACGTACTTATGTACTCTTGTGTTCTAGGTGACCTTTGAAGGTTGTCTTTCCCTCTTTCTTTCAAGTTAAGCTCTAGGTTAATTCTTGCGCGCATCAGGTGAGTTCTTGCCCCACTCATTTTACATAATCTCTTTTGGGGGAGATAGCATACTGTTGATCACAAACGCTTTTATATATGAGTGTGTATAATATTGATATAGTGTTGTTTACCATGGAAAGTCCTCACACTTTCGGATTGTTAATATTGACTAGCGGGGAAATTTTGGGTAGTACTACTGGGTCTGACGAGCCCCACCTGTGTGACTCGAGGTCAATACGGGTGCAATTTTGTCCTAACATATATTCGTCACGATCTGGTAAGTCGTGACGGGAGGCAACAAACGTAACACAGTCAGCTTCGATCGCGAAATCACTATGATTAATATTTTTATGTTAATAGACTAGCTATCTATTGCAATACACTACTTATGCTCTGGAAACTGTTGATTGGTTTATATTTTAACGCAAACTCTTGAACTCACCAACCATGTGTTGACTTGTTTAGTATGCTATTCTCAGGTTAAGGTTGCCAGTTGCCTAGGAGCACGCACACCAGCATCGTTGAGTTGTCTACATTGTTTGTTTACACATTTGGGTTTATTTTCCTATTAAGCATTTGTGTTTGGGGCGCGTATGTTTTGCGCATTCTCTTTACATACTACTTGTTTTGGGTTTTTAGTTTTAAAAACGCTTCCGCAGTATTTTAAACGTTAACTCTGGTTTTGTTTATTAATCATATAGAGTCGTTCTTGGTAACTAATGACTGAGATCCTGGTATGTCATGCGCCTCGCGGTAAAACCCCGCACGCGGATTTTGAGGGTGTGACAGATTGGTATCAGAGCCATTGGTTATAGGGAACTAGGTTGCATACACACACTAGACTATAACCGCACAGTTGTTAGTTACTTATCGCTTACTATCCTTACTGTATACTCATTGGCATACGCAACACGTACTTCGTAGCATGGCATCGTCGTCCAGAAACTTGGGCAAGAGACCTGCACGATCTGAGTCACCTCCTACTTCTCCCGTACCGGATAGGGGATTTAACTGGCCTCGACATCCTTATCCTCCTAGCGAGATAGACTGGGATCAGCCTTTCATACCTCCTGAGCTCGATCCTCCACGTAACTGGGATTTCTACCCCACTTACATAAACCGTATGGCATATAGAGAGCGCGTACCACCAGTAGCACCTACACGACCTAGGACTAGGTCATCGACCGCCTCTACTTTGCCTACACTTCCTACCTTGAGCATCCCCCTGGAGCAGGCATTTGCAGCTTTGGTAGCCACACTGGACACAGAGCGACAGCGAATTAGAGGACTCACTGATGAGAACTCTGCATTACGATCTGAGATGCGTCAGCTGCGTTACCAGGTAGATACGCTTCAGGAGCGACTTTCGATGGCCATTAGTGGACATCATACTCTGGCAGGCAACGTGGTAGCACTTAGTGAGCGCATGGACGCACAGGATCACCATAATATGGAGATCGATAATAGGTTTGCTGAGTTAGAGGCACAGCTAGCAGCACTTCAGATTGCTGAAGCTCCTGCACTTTGGTGGACCCTGATGAGGAAGACCCAGAAGAAGAACCCGAGGAAGCCCCGAAGAAGAACCAGTAGAGATGGATGAGGACAGTGACGGATCTGATGTACTGGACTGATCCTACCTTTTAAATGACTTAGACTATGTAGTGTTTCTTTTTTGAAACCTATGTGGGAAGGGTTGTTTCCCACCCAACTGACAAACTTAAATTTTGACATTGATGGAATATTTTGTGACTCAATTGCAAATTATTTATCTTTGATTATTATTTCTGTTATAAATGTTGTGGTTGTGGTGAATGCATTATTTCTTATTGTTTACTGTACCTTGATGAGATTAATGTGTTGGATGTTACTCATTGTAATTGTGAATTTTAAAGTGAAATATGGACGCACGTGGACGAGGACGTGGGCGTGGTCGTGGACGTGGCGCCGGAGGCCGTGGAGCCGGAGCCATAAACATGACGCCTGCGGAATTGGCGGCATTAATTAACGAACATGTTAGGCGGCAGTGGCTGCTGCCCAACCGGGACAACCAGCAGGTAAATGATAACAAGAGGTTAAACTGATTATCCTAGTTATTTGTCTAGGATATCTGACTAATGTTTGGGTTGTCAAAACAGGACCACCACCATGCACCTACAAGTCTTTCATGGACTGTAAACCCATACCTACAGTGGGACGGAAGGAGCTGTAGGGCTTGTAAGGTGGTTTGAGAAGACAGAGTCTGTCTTCGCGAAATGCAACTGCCCGCCTGCTGATCAGGTGAAGTATGCCACCGGGACATTGGAAGGCGCAGCACTTTCCTGGTGGAATGCCCAGGTACAAATGCTGGGTCAAGCCATGGCCAATGAACTACCTTGGGATGAATTCAAAGAAATCATGACTGAAGAATACTGCCCCCGGAATGAAGTGCAGAAACTGGAGATTGAGTTCTGGCAACTCAAAATGCAAGGCTCAGAAATTGAAGCCTACACGACTCGTACTCATGAGTTAGCCACTTATGCCCAGGGATGGTGAATGAAATGCACAAGAGGGTGGAGCATTATATACGGGGATTGGTGCCTGAAATTCAAAGTATGGTAACTGCTTCTAACCCCACTACCATACAACAAGCTATCCGAACAGCCCACAGGCTGACTGACCAGGCAGTTGAGCAAGGACGGTTACCCAAACGAGGTGCGGTGGCAAGCGTGCCCGACCAGAAATGCAAGTGGGATGGTTCAAGCAACAAGGGATTGTCATCCAGCAGCCAATCTCAACCTCAACAACAGCAGCAAAGTCAGCAACAGCAACGGAAGTTTGATAACAACCGAAGCTTCAACCAGACGACTCCTCAAATCAAGGACCCGGCGGGTATGGTGGAAGACTGCCAAAGTGCAACCGGTGTAACTACCACATGTGGGTCGATGTGATAACTACAAGTGCCAACGTTGTGGGAAGATTGGTCATGCAGCCAAAGACTGTCGGGGTGCTGATGAAGAAGCCTCAACAATCACAAGAAACTCCGAAAGGTTGTTTGAATGCGGAAAGAAGGCCATTACAAACGCAACTGTCCCCAGCTTAAGAGGAATGGTAATGGTAACAACAACAATGGAAACAACAACAACAATAACAATGGCAACAACAATAACAACAATGGTAATGGAAACAACAATGGTGGAAACAATAATGGAGCCAAAGGAAGAGCCTTCGTCATTGGCTCAGGTGAGGCTCTAAACGACCCTACAACAGTAACTGGTAAATTTTCGGTTAATGGATGTTTTGCTACTGTATTATTCGATACCGGAGCCGATAGAAGTTTCGTGTCCACTAGGTTCTGTAGTCTTTTAAGTGATATGCCCTCAGCCTTAGAATCTAAATACACCGTAGAGTTAGCTAACGGCACACAGATTCACGTAACGCATATTCTTAGAGAATGCAAGATAGAGCTTGCTGGTCATACATTCACCATAGATCTCATGCCTGTTACGTTAGGAAGCTTTGATGTGGTAGTAGGCATGGATTGGCTTTCAGATAAACAAGCAGAAGTCATATGCCACGAGAAGATCATACGGATTCCCATTGGTGAAGAAGTCCTTACGGTCAGAGGTGATAGGAGTGGTGCGGTGATAGGCATCATCTCGTTTATGAAAGCACAGAAGTTGTTACGAAAGGGTCGACTGGCCATATTAGCACTCGTCACAGATAAACAGATCGAGGAAAAGAAGATAGAGGATATCCCCATAGTTCGTGAGTTTCCTGAGGTGTTTCCGGAAGACCTGCCTGGATTACCGCCTCATCGTCAAGTTGAATTTCAGATTGAGTTGACTCCAGGAGCCGCTCCAATTGCGAGAGCACCGTACCGATTAGCTCCGAACGAACTGCAGGAATTATCTGCCCAACTACAAGAGTTGTTGGATAAAGGGTTCATCCGACCGAGTTCGTCGCCCTGGGGAGCGCCAGTTCTATTTGTGAAGAAGAAGGATGGTACATTTCGAATGTGCATTGACTATAGGGAACTGAACAAGGTTACTATCAAGAATAGATATCCGTTACCTCGTATCGATGATTTGTTTGATCAACTACAAGGATCAAGCTATTACTCTAAGATTGATCTGAGGTCTGGGTATCATCAGCTGAGAGTTCGAGAAGAGGACATCTCGAAAACTGCCTTCCGTACACGATATGGTCACTATGAATTTTTGGTCATGCCATTTGGGTTGACGAATGCACCAGCAGTATTCATGGACCTCATGAATCGCGTGTGCAAACCCTATCTTGATCAGTTTGTTATCGTCTTTATTGATGACATACTGATATACTCAAGGACCGAGGAAGAACATGGAGAGCACTTACGTTTGATCTTGGAATTACTTAGAGAGGAACAACTGTATGCAAAGTTTTCTAAGTGTGATTTCTGGATACGTGAGGTACAATTCTTGGGTCATATTGTCAACGAGAAGGGAATACATGTTGATCCTGCTAAGATTGAAGCGATAAAGAATTGGTCTGTTCCTAAGACACCGAGTGAGATACGACAATTCCTTGGATTAGCGGGATATTATCGACGATTCATTGAAGGATTCTCTAAGATTGCACAACCTCTCACAGCTTGACTCACAAGGGAACGACGTACAAATGGGGTGAGAGTCAGGAATCTGCTTTTCAGTTGCTGAAGCATAAATTGTGTAGCGCACCAATATTAGCGTTACCGGATGGCAGTGATGATTCGTAGTCTATTGTGACGCTTCTATTCAGGGACTTGGATGTGTCCTGATGCAGCGGGATAAAGTGATAGCTTATGCCTCTAGACAATTGAAGATTCATGAGAAGAACTATACCACCCATGACTTGGAACTGGGTGCGGTAGTGTTTGCCTTGAAGATCTGGAGACATTACTTGTACGGTACCAAATGCACCATCTACACCGATCACAAGAGTCTTCAGCACATCTTTGAGCAAAAGGAGTTGAACATGAGGCAAAGATGCTGGGTGGAATTGTTAAACGACTATGATTGTGCTATTAAGTACCACCCGGGGAAAGCAAATGTAGTTGCTGATGCGTTGAGTAGAAAAGAGACTGCTAAACCTCGACGTGTGCGAGCTCTGCAACTAACGATTAGTACGCAATTACCTGAACAAATCCGAGAGGCTCAGACGGAAGCTCTGAAAACAGAAAACATTGGGTCTGAATCGTTAAGGGGTATGGAAAAACAATTGGAAGTAAAAGCGGATGGAATTCGTTACTTCATGGATAGACTATGGGTACCTCTACACGGAAATCTGAGAGACTTGGTGATGAGTGAGGCTCACAAGTCCAAGTATTCTATTCATCCTGGATCTGACAAGATGTACCACGATTTGAAGGCGCACTATTGGTGGCCTAACATGAAAGCAGATGTAGCTACTTATGTGAGTATGTGAGTAAGTGTTTGACCTGCTCAAAGGTTAAAGTGGAGTATCAGAAACCATCTGGTCTACTACAACAACCCGAGATCCCTATGTGGAAGTGGGATCAAATATCAATGGATTTTATTACTAAGTTACCTCGCACTTCTACGGGTTGTGATACAATATGGGTTATCGTGGATAGATTAACAAAGTCTGCTCATTTCCTAGCGATAAAGGAAACAGATAAGATGGAGAAGTTAACCCGACTTTATCTGAAGGAGATCGTTTCGAGGCATGGAGTACCGACCTCAATCATTTCTGATCGCGATTCTCGTTTCACATCACACTTCTGGCAATCGTTGCAGAAAGCTTTAGGTACGCGATTGGATATGAGTACTGCTTATCATCCACAGACTGATGGTCAAAGCGAGCGTACTATACAGACCTTGGAGGACATGTTACGTGCTTGTGTGATTGACTTCGGGAATAACTGGGAAGTTCACCTACCATTGGTGGAATTTTCTTACAACAACAGTTATCACACTAGCATAAAGGCAGCACCTTTTGAAGCTTTATATGGGAGAAAGTGTAGATCGCCAGTTTGCTGGGCTGAAATTGGTGATAGTTAATTAACGGGTCCCGAGTTAGTACACGAGACAACTGAGAAGATTGTTCAGATAAGAAACCGCATGGCCGCAGCGCGAGACAGACAGAAAAGCTATGCTGACAAGCGACGAAAACCTTTGGAATTTCAAGTTGGTGGCAAGGTTTTATTAAAAGTCTCACCGTGGAAAGGCGTAGTTCGGTTTGGTAAGCGAGGAAAGCTAAATCCGAGATACGTTGGACCATTTGAGATAGTGGAAAGAATTGGTCCAGTAGCCTATCGACTAGCCTTACCTGATTCATTGAGTGGAATCCATGATGTATTCCATGTTTCAAATCTAAAGAAATGTTTAACGGATGAAACGATGGTTGTACCGCTAGAAGAAGTTCAAGTAGATGAACAATTACGTTTCATTGAGGAACCTGTCGAAGTGATGGATCGTGAGGTGAAAACGCTTAAGCAAAGCAAGATACCCATTGTCAAAGTTCGTTGGAACTCGAGACGTGGACCAGAATTCACGTGGGAACGTGAAGACCAAATGAAGCTTAAGTACCCTCAGCTATTCGAAAGGACGATGCCAGCCGCGAAGGTACTGATTAAATTTCGGGACGAAATTTCTTTCAACATGGGGATGATGTGACAACTCATCCAAAACTCACACGATTTCGATTTCCTTGTGCCAATGCAGTAGACCAGTGATGGAACACTCACCATGTAACGCAATTTTCGGGACGAAAATTCTTTCAACATGGGGATAATGTGACATCCGGTAATTTTCCGTTACCAAACTCCGTTTGTTCCGTTAAGTCTTGCATACACGTGTCGGGAGCACACACTAGTTGTCGTTGAACGTTGGTGACTTAACAATAATCAGTAATGTTAAATTGAAGATAATAAAGTTAACAAGGTGATTATTAAGTTATGCTTATGTGATTTAAATGTTAACTGTAACGTTATCGCGTAAAGAGGAAACGTGTGCATCATTTCGTGAATCTTGTGATTAGTGAGATAATTTATAAAATTAGTATTGTTGACTAATAATGTTTACATTATTAGTTAAAAACTATTTTAAAAAGTATTTAAAAGATTAATTTGATTAAAAAAATACAAATTACAAGGTGTAAAGTGTAATTGTGAAAAATTAAGTTACAAAATGAAATTTCCAACCCTAAAACCCCCCCTCGGCCGCGACCAACTCTCTTCCCCCTCTCCCTTGCGAAAATCGATTGAGATCAAGCACAAACCTGCGATTTTGGACCGATTGCAAGGCATACATCGCACTAGAAGCATCCAATCTCGTTCCTTTTCGCGATTTAGAAGGTAAATTCATGTTTCTTTCATGTATTTTGTTCTAGCCGAAAGTTATTTGCGATTTGGATGAATAGGAGGCCGAATGTTGCTTGTTTGTTGATGTTAATGTGTTTGTTTGATAGATTACATGTTAATTAACGTTGATTATGCAAGAAAGTTTGGATTTTGGTTGTTTGTTCATATGAATAATCAAATTGGATGTTGAATTTGGATCAAATTGGATGTTGAATGTTGGTTGTTTGATGTTGTAATGATGTTAGTTGGATTGTATATATGCTAGTTAACGTCGATTATGCAAGAAAGCTACGATTTTGATACATTGTTCATAGGTTACTAATAATAGTAACTTTATTTTGCATGAATTGATGATTGGATGATGTATGAATGTTATGGATGTGTTTGTGATGATGATTAGATGCTAAGTTGATGATATGAACAATTTAAAATCAAGAAGATGTCATATAGTTCATACATTGCTAAAAATAGTAACTTTTGGTGTTGAATGTTGATGAATCATGATGATTAGGTGTTGTTGATCATGTTTAGATGTTATCATGGACTTGAATTGGTATATAATTGATGAATTCATGAATGTAGTGTGAGTTTGATGAATTTGGGATGAACTTTCCCAAAAGGGAAACTTTAATTGTGCAAATCCTTGAATTGGATGATTTGAGCATGTTTGGGATATTAGGATCATGCTAGTGTGTTCATGGATGGTTTCTAAGGTGATGAAATGTGTTGTTTAGGTTATAGGGATGTTGATTTGGTTTGTTACCTGTTTTGGCCTGTTGTGATTCGCATGACTTGTGTGATATCGAGTTGCATGATGATCTAGGTAGTACATGTGGTTAATGAAGTGCTATATGTAATCAAGTTGTATGTGAACATGTATGATATGCTGTTGTATTAGTATTAACGAGTTATCACCTATAATGTCACCAACGGGTCAAACGGGTCAACTGGGTCAAATGTGTCTTGTCTTTCTTAAACCTTGAGTTCTTTGTTTGTAGAGCACTTAGGGTTTCATGTTGATTCTGTGTACATGTACTTATGTACTCTTGTGTTCTAGGTGACCTTTGAAGGTTGTCTTTCCCTCTTTCTTTCAAGTTAAGCTCTAGGTTAATTCTTGCGCGCATCAGGTGAGTTCTTGCCCCACTCATTTTACATAATCTCTTTTGGGGGAGATAGCATACTGTTGATCACAAACGCTTTTATATATGAGTGTGTATAATATTGATATAGTGTTGTTTACCATGGAAAGTCCTCACACTTTCGGATTGTTAATATTGACTAGCGGGGAAATTTTGGGTAGTACTACTGGGTCTGACGAGCCCCACCTGTGTGACTCGAGGTCATACGGGTGCAATTTTGTCCTAACATATATTCGTCACGATCTGGTAAGTCGTGACGGGAGGCAACAAACGTAACACAGTCAGCTTCGATCGCGAAATCACTATGATTAATATTTTTATGTTAATAGACTAGCTATCTATTGCAATACACTACTTATGCACTGGAAACTGTTGATTGGTTTATATTTTAACGCAAACTCTTGAACTCACCAACCATGTGTTGACTTGTTTAGTATGCTATTCTCAGGTTAAGGTTGCCAGTTGCCTAGGAGCACGCACACCAGCATCGTTGAGTTGTCTACATTGTTTGTTTACACATTTGGGTTTATTTTCCTATTAAGCATTTGTGTTTGGGGCGCGTATGTTTTGCGCATTCTCTTTACATACTACTTGTTTTGGGTTTTCTAGTTTTAAAAACGCTTCGCAGTATTTTAAACGTTAAAGTTTTGTTTATTAATCATATAGAGTCGTTCTTGGTAACTAATGACTGAGATCCTGGTATGTCATGCGCCTCGCGGTAAAACCCCGCACGCGGATTTTGAGGGTGTGACATCAAGACACGAATTCTTATGAAGAAAAGTTTCCAAATTTGGCAATATATGAACTAGATGATAAATCCATGGATTTCTTGCATATCTACATAGATTAACATTCGTACAACATAACAAACATCATATCATCATCAACCATAATCAATTTCAACTTTTTCTATGAAAACTGAACTAGGGTTCTTCAAGCATCAAAAACCATGAAAACTCAATCAAAATCTAACCTTTAATTGTGTAGGTATCAAGAATTGGCACTTGCTACATGTTAGAATCACTTGGAACTAATCAAAATCAATGAATGATTGTTGTTCTTTGATCAAAATCGCAAGGTGTGGGGGATTAGGGTGCGTGGCCTCAATGGGGGGGTGTGGGAGGGGATTAGGGTATAATTTTGTTAATATTTGGTAATTACGATTTTTACAATTAAACCCTCCTTGATTATATTTTATAAAAAACTTAATCTTTTTAACATTTTTAACAACTTCTAACTACAAAACTCATATATTATTATTCAACAATAATAATCATATATTTTTAGCTCGTAACAAAACACACGAATCAAATATAACACGTTGGCACGTTACAAGGTAAAATTCACAAATAATACCAAAAATTCACAAATCATATAACTACAAATTAATAATGAACATTATTAATCAAGTTATTATCTAGTAACCATTGTTAAATATTATTAAGTCACCAACGTTCAACGACAACTAGTGTGTGCTCACGACACGTGTATGCAAGACCTAACGGAACTAACGGAGTTTGGTAATGGAAAATTACCGGATGTCACTCATGGATAGTTTTTTGCTTTTTATAACAACCTCCAATGCTCTGGAGTTTTGATTCACAAGCCTTCTAAACACACTCGTGAACTTATCTAATAATATCTGAATTATAATCATCATTTATCACACTAATCAATCATAAATGAAACATGGTATCAATTGTATAATTGAAACCAAAACTGTAGATGCTTCTGTAAAGATTAACATTTGTCTTTATGTGTCTTTTACATTTTTGTCATAGTGTAGGGACTTTTTTATGTAAATATGTTCCTTTGTTTTCTTGATTAGTATAAATAGCATAGATATGTATTGTGTAGGAAGTTTTTTAAGTTTTAGAGAGAGATTTAGACGTATTGTAACTGTTTCCTACACTTTGTATTCTTCTATATGCTAATCAATGAAAACTCTATGAATTTTTGTTGCTTTGCTTGTGTTGAATTAAATACTTGTGTGTTTTAGATTGAATTGTGTTCATATATCATCACAAATCGATCCATTTTGAGCTCATCAAACGGTATTAGAGCTTTCGGTTTAGTGATTGAAGTTCTTCAACTGTCGAACTCTCATAATCACTTGAATCTGTGATTGATAAACAATTCAGTAGTATAATTGTTGAATTCAGTTGTGTTTCATCATCAGGAACATGATTTGATTCACAATTAGCAGTACAATTCGTTCAAATCAGTGAATTTGAGCAAAAACATTTTAAACCTGTTCTTCATTCTGTCGAACCTGTTCATGAATCAAATGATCAATTCTGTTGTTTAATTGATGAAATTGAAGCCAAAGGATTGTTAATCGATCAAAATTCTACCTAATTGGTGAATTTCAGATCAATAATCAAGTTTTGAAGGATTTGGAAGTATCTGAGTTCGTTTGAATTTGATGAATGTGGCGCATTAGGTCAAAAACACTACTGAAAATTAGTGTTGGGCGCATAACAACTGTTTAGGCGCATTTCCACTGTTTGGCCGTTTTTCAGTTAGGCGTTTTTCTACTGTTGGGACACATTTCAACTGTTGGGACACTTTGAAGTTGACAGAATCCAAGGAATTCTAGGCGCATTTAAACTGTTGAGGCGTTTTTGAACTGTTTGGGGGTTTTGGAATTTTTTTCTACGGCAATCCCTTAGACGTTTCAAAGTCAAAGTCAAAGGAAGTATCACAACTGTTTGGGCGCTTTACCACTATTTGGACGCATCAGCTTCAACACTTAGAAAATTTTTAAAATTTTTCAGAAACTTAAAAATCCAAAAATATTTTCAATTCATTGTTTTAATTCAAAACATTAAAAACAACAAAAACAAATTTCTTTTAAAAATCAAAAATTAAAAATGGTAAAATCAGAAAACTCAGAGAACAGAGTTCCCAAGCTAAAGAATAGAGTAGTTTTCAAGAATTGGTCACTGAGATTAAAACATCACTTGAACTCTAATGATACTGATCTATGGAAATCACTAGAAAAAAGAACTCATATTCCCATAACTTCAGATGGTCCTGATAGAGGTTTTGTTTATACTAAAGACTCTCAAGAACCATACCCTGAAGATGGTCTGCAAGGTGATGATTTAAGGAAAGTTAAAAATGATATAAGAGCTTATTCTCTGATGTGTAAAGGACTGCCACTTAAAGTCCTTACAAGGTTTGATGGTTGTCAGACTGGATACACCATGTATAAGGCCTTGAAAATAATATGTGATGGTGGAAAGGAGATCCAGGATCTGAAAAAGCAAAAGTTAAAGAGACAATTAGAACTTTCTGAACATTTATCTGGTGAAACAATAAATCAGATGATGAACAGATTTGTTCAACTGACTACTGAGATGTCAACTGCAGGTATTAAGAATGATTTAAAAGATCTTAACTTCAGACTTCTTAATGCTCTTCCATCTTCATGGAAGCAAACAGTCACTCTGTTAAAGCATACTGAGAAATTCCCAATGGATCTTGATCTCTGATTGCTAAAATAGAATCTGTCGAAATTGATGAAAGTTCTAGAAACAATGACAGAGCAGCTTCGATGTCATAATATAAATATGTTGCTTCTCCAGCAAGTACTGTGGAGAATGCATTCATGGCTAAGAATGAAACTTCACCAGAAGATGAGGGTGATCTATTTGTTGGCGCAGGGTTCTTCACTGATTCTACTTACACTACTGCACCTGCCTATACTAATCAGAATCAACCTCAATCTCCTCCTATGCCTAAAAGTTCTAATTCTCAGCAGAGACTCCATCTGCTAACTTTGCTAAAACTAGCAAAGTTAACGATGTAATAAACATCCTATTACAAGATGAAGAGTCTAAAACTGCTTTTACTGCATTCATGGCAAGCTTTCAAGCTTATCAAGGTAGTCATCTAACTCAACTTGATCTTGTTTTGCAGGATTTGTTTGAAATGGATCCAAATGATGTAGAAGAAATGGATCTCAACTGGAAAATGGTTATGATAGCTTACAGGACTCAGAAACACTCGTATGTCAACAGAAACTACAAGCCGAGTGCAAACAAGTTTGTTGGATTTGATAAGTCCAAATCTAGGTGTTTCAACTGTAACAGCTATGGTCACTTCTCTTGAGAGTGCAAAGCTCCAAGGAATAAAGGAGGAAATGGCCAATCAAGCTCAAGTAATCAAAGGTTTTAGCAATCTTCACAGAAGACATTTCAAAAACCTTATCAAAGCCTACCAATGCCAGAATTGAAAGATGATTCTAAATCATCAGACGAGCCCAAGAAAGCTCTTGTTGTTAATATTAAAGATGGTTATGATTGGAGTGCATACGTTGAGCAGTTTACTGCTGATTTAACCTCCAATTTATCTCTTGTTGCAGAAATACAAAAAGAAGATTGGTCTGAATTTAATGATCCAATAGCTGATGGAAACTCTGAGAACGATGAAGAAGATTATGACTGGAGTGACAAGTCTGATCCCAAGGAAGATTCAAAGGAATTTTCATTGATGGCAAAATCTGATCAACCAAAGGTTTAAAGCTCTAACTCTGAAACTTCTCCTCCTAAATATTCTGAAATTCCATCAGAAGTCAGAAAAAAATTATGCGCAAAGTCTTGCTTCGAGCATGTCGAATACTACATAAACTATTCTTACAAGATATGTGAAAAACTTAAGCAAGAAGAACTAATACATAACAAACTTAAAAATGATCATAAAGTATCTGATGAAAAGATTATCTCTCTTCAAAATTCATGGAACAAAACTCTAAGAGAACTTGAAATTGTATCAAAACAACTTGAAGAGATGACAAAAAATCTTGAACTGGAGAAGATAGCTCATGCAGCTACTCAAGTTGATCTCGCCAAAGTTAAAAGTTCTAAAACCATTGTGGAAAAGCTGGTAAATGAACGAAAAGATAAACAAAAGGCAGGATTGGGTTTCACTCATGAACCGATGCCTGAATCAATAACAAATACCTTACCAGAAAATTTTAACACTCATGATCACTCTCCAGAAAACAAGGCAAAATTAAAAGCTTTTCAAAACAGGACCAAGATGTCTGATTCTGAAGAAGAGAAAACAAACGTGGAAATTTTTGAAGAGAAAGATAACGAAAAGATAAAAAATGGTCATCCTGTTAAAGTAAAATCGTATGAACCAAAGCCTAAAACAAAGAAAGTTTTTGTTCCTAAAGAATCAGTTTGGAGGAAGTGAATATTATAACTAAAAACCAAAACTCAAAAAATCAAAACAAAGCTCAAAATGATGAAGAAACATCAGAAGATTCAAATTCATTTGGTCTAAATAACCCAGAATTCATTAAATGGCAAAAAGACCAGAACAAGAAAGAATGTGAAAAAGAATCTTCAACTGAGGATGTTCAATCTAAACCAAAAACTGGTTCTACAAAATCAAGGAACCAGAGATGAAGAAGAAAGATAAATAAAGCTAAAAATGAACAAATAAAAATTCAGAAAAATCAGACAAAAGAAACAAATCAAGCAACAAAATTAAAGCCAATTTTGTATCTGCTAGTTTGTTGAATGTGAACTCCATTCAAGATGTTAAAGAAAATCCTAAGAACAAATCAACCTCTGATCTGAAAACGGGTTCAGATTCTAAGACTTCCGCTGTAGCTTAAAGATTTGTATCTAAGGAAAATAAGAATGAAATTCATGTTCAAAAATAAAAACAAATTGTGCAAAAGAAAAATGGTTCAAATCAAAAGCACAATTCTTCAAATCAAAAACAACAAATTAACACTTTGACACCTAAAAATAACCAAGTTTCTAATGTTGCGTCAACGTTAAAGGTTAATAAGCAATTATTCAAGACTCCACAGAGGTATTGTAACATATGTGACATGTATAATCACAAAACGTCTGAATGTTTTTTTAACAAATACTGTAACATTTGCGATATAAGAAATCACTCAACTTCAGAGTGTTATTTTAACAAATACTGTATCTACTGTGATGAGCAAACTCACAACACTAAAGATTGTTACTTTAGAAAGAATTCACAGAGGAGAGGAGTTGCCACTTCAACATTGAGCAAAGGTTATGTTAATCCGCAATATAAAAGAAACCAAATTCTTGGTTTTCAAAGATTAACACACCAACCCTCCTTAGGTTTGAACACTTTCAAAAGAAATAATTCAGTGAGACCTAAACAATACTTAAGTGATAATTTCATTACAAAGTCAGTGAGAATTAATAACAAAAGTTTTGAAAATAAAAGCTTTTCAAACAATGGTCAGTCAAAAAGCATGAATTTTTCAAACAAGCATAATTTTGTTACAAATAACAGAATTGGTAAATTCATAAAGAATAAACCTGATGTCAACAAACTTCACTTTAAACAATTTACTATTGTTGACAAGTTTGGAAAACCCAAGACCATTTCGGCTTGGGTAGATAATTCAACTTATTTTTTTTTGTTTTGCAGGTACGCCCGAGAAGACCAATCAATACTTGGTATGTGGATAGTGGGTGTAGCCGGCATATGACAGGCAATCAGGCCTTATTACAAGATTTTAAGTTAAAAGATAGAACGTATGTCGCCTTTGGTGGTGATGCAGGAGGAAAAATAACCGGAGAAGGAACAGTATCCAATGGGACTATAAGCTTTGATAAAGTCAACTTCTGTTCACAGTTGAACTTTAATTTGTTAAGCGTATCCCAAATTTGTGATAAATCCTACTCTGTACTTTTTGATGATTCTTTCTGTTATATCTTGAAGTCAGGATTTCAGATAAGCAAGGATTGCGTGGTTGTTAAAGCTGTCAGAGACCGAGACGTATACAAACTGGATAAGTCTCAAGTGGACTCTTCTACAGAAACAACTTGTCTCTTTGATAAAGCTTCAAATGATGAAAGCCAGCTTTGGCATAACCGTCGGGCATTCCAACTTCAAGAATTTGAACAAGCTCGTAGCAGGAAATGATGTTATCGGCCTTCCATCAAAGAAGTTTGCCACAACTGATTTATGCTCAGCATGTTTAAAGAGGAAGCAGCACAGAGCGTCTTATAAGTCCAAGCTGATAAACTCAAATTCCAAACCCCTTCAGTTGTTGCATATGGACCTTTTTGGACCAACCAACGTGAAGAGTATTGGAAGAACATCTTACTGTTTAGTTATCATTGATGACTATACAAGATTTTCATGGATTTTCTTTCTAAATGCTAAATCTAAAACAGCTGAATTAATAAAAGAATTCATCATTAAAGTTGAATATCAACTTTATCAAAAAGTAAAAATAATTAGAAGTGATAATGGGACGAAATTCAAAAATCTAACTCTTGACATGTTTTGTGCAGAGAAAGGAATATCTCATCAGTTCAGTGCTCCCAGAACTTCTCAACAAAACGGAGTTGCTGAAAGGAAGAACCGAACATTGATTGAAGCTGCACGATCCATGTTAGCCGATGCTAAAATTCCAATCACATTTTGGGATGAAGCAATATCAACTGCATGTTTTGTTCAGAACCGTTCATTAATTGTTAAAGACAAACTAAAAACTCCATATGAGTTAATGTTTGACAAGAAACCAAACATAGATTTTCTTAAATCTTTTGGTTGTCCGGTTATGATTCTGAATTCAAGTGATCAGTTAGGAAAATTTGAATCAAAATCTGATGATGGATTTTTTGTTGTATATTCATCTGTTTCAAAGGCTTATCTAGTTTATAACTCTAGGACTAATGTTATAGTTGAAACATTTAATGTTAAATTTCTTGAAAACTCTTTTCTATCAGTGTCAAATGGTCCTGCATGGTTATTTGATTTAGATTCATTGTCAAACTCTTTTCAATCCAACTTGTTAATCAATCTAACTTGCTTGATTCTACAGGTGAAAAGAAAATTCAAGGAGATCTCGGTTCATTCAGTGACAATTTGGATTCTGACGATGCAGATGATTCAAGCCCAGATTATCCCTTCTTTTCTTTTGTCAGAGATTCTATAATTCAGTCTAATAATGATGATCATTCTCATCAAGATGATGATCATTCCATTTCAAAAAAACCAAGATGTGTCACAACCAATTCCTAATGATGGTACAGAAATTGTACAACCTGAGTCAGAAACGTCATCTATTTCTAGTGAAGTAGTTGATTCTGGTAATCTTGATTACTTCATCAACTCACCGACTCAAGTTCCCAATTTCAATCCACATTCTTCAAGCCTATTGCATCAGCTTTCCAACTTGAACCAAACCAATCTGGATGTTCATGTTCAAGGAAATGAGATTCCAACATCTCGTATCCACATGAACCATCCCACATCTCAGATTATTCGTCCTTTGAGTGAGAGAACGATGAGAAGTAAATCAGAACAAGCAAACATCTACTTATACTCTTGCTTTCTTTCTCAAATTATTCCTAAAAACATTACCGAAGCGTTAAAGGACAATGGTTGGATCGAGGCTTTGCAAGAAGAATTATTACAGTTCCGCAAACAAGAAGAGTGGAATCTGGTGGATTTACTTGAAGGAGAAAATGCTATCGGCACAAAATGGTTATTCAGAAATAAAAATGATGATAGAGGAATTGTTATCTGAAAAAAAGCGAGTTTAGTTGCATAATGATACACTCAAGAAGAAGGTATTGATTATGATGAAGTATTTGCTCCAGTTGCAAGACTTGAATCTATTCTTGTCTTCATGGCTTATGCCTCATTCATGAAATTTAACGTGTATTAAATGGACGTAAAGGGTACATTTTTGTATGGTTCTATCACCGATGACGTGTACGTGAAGCAACCTCCAGGTTTTGAAGATGCTACATATCCACATCGTGTGTACAAGTGGAGCAAAGCTTTATATGGACCACATCAAGCCCTTAGAATCTGGTATGAAGCGTTATCACTGCACTTAATCTAACATGGATACACGCGAGGGAAAATCGATCCAACTTTATTCATAAGGAAGGATGCTGATGATCTCTTATGTGTACAAGTGTATGTTGATGATATCATATTTGGTTCTACAAGTCCAAAACTATGCAATGAATTCAAAAAAATCATGAAATCTCGATTTCAGATGAGTTCTATAGGAGAGATAAATTTCTTTCTTGGACTACAAGTTAAGCAATCTGCAGATGGTATTTTTATCATCCAAGAGAAGTTCATCGACAAACTCTTGAAGAAATTTAAGCTGCAAGATTGTCAGTCATTTAGAACTCCAGCTGACATAAACACCAAGATTGAACCTGATCCGAAAGGAAAATCAGTAGACCAAACATTATACAGATCGATGATTGGTTCTTTGATGTATCTCACTGCATCTAGACCAGACATTATGTATGTTGTTTGTGTCTGTGCAAGGTATCAATCAGATCCGAAAGAATCCCACTTAATTGCTGTCAAAAGAATATTCAGGTATCTCAAAGGTAAACCGGCTTTAGGGCTATGGTATCCTTACGAAGGAAACTTTGAGTTACATGGGTATACTGATAGTGATTATAGCGGATGTTGTCAAGATAGAAAATCAACAACGGGTGGGTGTCAATTTCTAGGACCTAGATTAGTCTCGTGGCAATGCAAGAAACAAACAAAAATCTCTGTTTCTACTGCAGAAGCTGAGTACATTGCTGCTTCAGCAGGATGTTCTCAAATCCTTTGGTTACAAAACCAACTACTAGATTACGGGTTCAACTTTCTTAAAACACCTATTTACATTGATAACACAGCTGCTATGTTCATTACAGCTAATCCTGTCCAACATTCTAAAAAAAACATATCGAAATTCGATATCATTTTCTCAGAGATAACTCTAAAAAAGGTTTAATCATTTTGATTCAAATTGCTATTGAAAAACAGTTGGCCGACCTTTTTACTAAAGCCTTCTTACTAGGACGGTTTGAGTATTTAGTAGAGTCAATTGGTCATATTAACCACATGTAAAAATTGGTTGTTGAGTATTTCAGTTAATTGAGTCTAAATATGATCAGAACCCTCCCTTATATGAAGAGGACACAGCCAGAAAACCTGTCAAAGTTAATTGCCCGATTGTATTTTTGTGTGTGCATGTTTATTAGAAAAAGTAAAATCAAATACAAAAATAGAAAATTGAAAAAACAAAAGATAAAAATATAAAACCAAAAATCACAAAAAATAGTGTCTTCTCTTATTAATTATATAGGAATGAATTTGTTTTGCAATATGTGAGAAATGATAGTACATTAGTATGATCAGTTGCATACTTCGCTTTCGACTAAAGTCTGACATGATCAGATATGATGTGCAGGTAAGCTCATGCAATTAGATTGAAAAAGTAAATTCTTGTGATTAAACTAAATCACTCATGCATTCATGTATGTCTATCTTAGCACTAATGAGTAGTGTTGATTTCTCAAATTGATTGCTTGTTATGACATAATCTCACACCTGATGGTGATATGAATAACCATTGATCTCTAATTATTTAATGCATCTAACACTTCTCTGTTATGAGTCATCATAGACCTGAAGTGATGAGATATCCTTTGTTGTAAGTGATTACAGACCTGGATATAATCACTGATGTAACAAGATGCCAATGTGCAGAAACACCAAATGAGATTTGGTTATAGTATATGTCAGGTTAACAAGTTGAGAATAGTGACTTCTTGCATATCTTTATGAGAATTAACCTTTCTAAGTCTAAGTCTGACTGCATAATGTCATATCTAATTGTACCTTAAACAATCCAAGAATTGAAAAAGTAAGTGTGCTGAGTACCTTGCCAAAAGCACTCATTTTCTGTCCTTAGATCTCGTGTCTCCTTTGCTGCAGAAATGCTGACCTGGAACACACTTGATCAGGATTTAATCACTGTCTGTGACTATCCATCATTTTTTTATTTTATTGTGCTGATCACTACTAATATGATCTCACTGCAGACATGTTTCATTATGAATATTAGGATTTTATTCTACTTTCATTTTGATTTTTGCATGTTTTCTGTGGGCAGGCAATTTAACAATGATTAGTGTGCTCTTCATGTGATAAAATTCAAGAAACTTCTAAGTTTTATCAAACTTAAAAGTTTCGGGGGAGTAAAAAGAGTTAAAACTATTGTCAAATTTCAAGATATGTAAAATCATGAAAAATCAAAATCTAATGTTTTGGATGGAAAGGATGATGCTACATATGTCAAGCATGTGTGTGTAACAAAATGTAAAAATGAACCTGAAAATCATTTTAAATGGAAAAGCTTCTTGCAAAAGTTAAATGAGATTTTTGTTAAAAATTAGAGACTAAAATGACGGGAAATTATTTTGAAAATTTAAATCAAAATACAAAGGTCAAAAATAAAAAATTAAAATTTCAAAATAAAAATAAAAATTTAAAAGTCAAATGTTCAAAATTGAGGGTTAATTGTGAAAATATTGGGTGAAAGTCAAAATTTGACTAATTAAAGTCAAAATTTGACTGATTAAAGTCAAAAAAATTTGAAAATTGTTTAAACATTGGTATTTGATTAATATTAATATGTTTAAATAAGTGTACAGGTGGAAGAACAAAAATACAAGTGTTGGACACATGGAAGTACTAACATGCGCCGGAACAGTGGTCAAAAGTCAAAGACCAGGAGCATGATGAAATTTTTAGATTTGTACAAGTGTTAGGCGTTTTAGACACTCTTATGAACCTAAACAGTTGTCTTGAGTCTGAAAATGTGGTTAAGTATTGGGCGTTTCAACTTTCCCATACGCCTAAACAGTTCCCATGCTTCCAAGTGTAAACAGAGTGTTAAGTATTGGGTGTTTCAGCTAAGCTCATGCGCCTGAACAGGGCTTATGCGACTGGACAGTGCTCATGCGCCTAAGCCCATGCGCACAAACAGTGCTCATGCGCCTGAGTCCATGCGCACAAACAGTGCTCATGCGCCTGAGTCCATGCGCACAAACAACACTTTGTGATTTCTCATTTCATTCACAAACATTTCCCTGAACACTTAAACTTTCTTAAAACCCTGTGCTCTCGATAAACCCTTATTCCTCATTTAGATTGATTTCTGAGTTATACTTGTATTCAAAGGTCATCGTGCTTGATTCTAAGTGTAAGTTCGTGATCAAAATCACTGATATCGTTGCTTTACAGATTGATTTAAGTTGGGTGTTTTGATGCTATTCGGGCGTTTGAAACCCTAGATTATATTCAAATCTGTAAATTGATGATTGAAATGTCTAAATGAACTAAAATTGATGCTTAAACGATAACATAAACTTGATTTCGACCCTGTTTATGCATTCAAATCATACTATACATTAACTGAGAATTTTGTGATGATCCTTCATACTCGATGATGAAGATGAATAGTCTCCAAAAAATTTTTTTAATAAAAATAAAAAAAATAATGTTTTTCAAAATTAAAATGGTTAATAAAAGGTTAAACAAATCAAAAAATGTGAAAACAAAAATTAAATGTGCAAAGTGACTGAACAGTGTGATTGATCTCAACATTTAGAAATTTTTGGAAATGACAAATTAATCTAGTTAAAACATATAATATATTCAAATGCAATAAAATGTTAATTGAATTTAATTGTTAAAACTTTCAAAAGTCTAAATTTCTTTGTTTCTTTGCAGATGGTTGATTTAAAATTCGAGCCAAAACACAATGTGGCTGCTCTTCTTAACGAAGAAATCAGAGAGGCCGTGGGATATGAAGATATGATCAGATTTCTATTACGGACGAAGTACGTATATGCCATGTGCTACCAACCGATTATCTATGCACGTCTGATTAAGAAGTCCTGGAGCACGACATATGTTGATGTTAATGATAATGGAGCTAAAGTGGTTCGAGGTTTTATAACAAATTTTAGAATGATTGAAGTCTCTGATGACTCAATTAGACAAGCCTTGAGGTTAGGACCTAATGATCCAGAAGATTTATCCGAGTTAACGTTTGAGGAATGCAGACAAACATTCATGGAAATGGGACACCCTGACCATTTTCCTAAGAAACAATTTTTTCGTGCTCGTGTGTATAACCATTGGAAGCTTATATGCTATATATTCCAACATTGCATGTCAAAATGAAGTGCGGGATGGAATTCTTTTCCAGTTGACATTGCATCACCCATTGTAGCACTGACTACTAATAGACGATTTAATATGTCAAAGTGGATTTTGAATGGGTTTATTTTTAATCTGGAAAAGGGCATAAGGAACAAATACTTAATGTATCTACGTTTCCTTCAGATGATTATCAATGAAGAACATCCAGACATACATATTGATGGTGTTAGTTGTAATACATTGATATTGGAGCATATGTCTGATTTATCTTATAAGAGATTGGCAATAACCACCGGAGCTCAAAATATTCCATTATTTGATTATATTCTTAATGTTGCTAATGATGAAGTGGATATCACGATTGATCATTATCATTTAACTGAGGACGAGCCTATTGACCCAACTCATTTGATTGAGGAAGTACCAGCTGAAGAGGATGAAGAAGATGATGATGATAATGAAAACATTGATGATGTGGATGATGACAGCTCTAGTTCATCTGATGATGATCGTAATGATGATGGTGGTCAATTTGGTGATGTTATGGAATTTATTCCTGAGAATGTTGAAGAATCTGAGCATGTTGCTGAAGAAGCTCATGAAGAAGATCATGATGTAATAGAAGAAGTAGATACAGCTACAAAAGAAATACATGAAGAAATGGATGAAAATGTCCAAGATACTGATTTAGTTACTGAAGAAATAAATGATGATGTTACTGAAGTTGTTGAGTTTGATTTAACAGAAAATGTTCAAGATTTTGATGTTGTTGAAGCTAAAATTATGAATAAGTTTGAGGAAGAACCTATTCAAGAAGTGAATGTAAATGAAGAAGAAAATTTACAAAAGCAAATTGATGAACTTAAGAAGGAAAATGAGAATTAATTAAAAATCATAGAAGAGTTGAAAGCTATGAATGAAAAATTGATTGAAGAGATGGAGGAAAAAGATAGAATGATTATAGAGTTAAAATAAAGTCGTAATGAAAATTTGAAAACTTTTAAAGTTATGATGGTAGATTTTGATTCAATGGAAGAAAGATTAAAGAAACTAAATGAAGAAAATGAAACATTGAAAGAAAAATTAGAAAGTTTGAAAGAAAAGCACAAGTCTCCGTCTCCTGAAGTGATGATTATTTATGAAGTTGCTTCTATAGATGTTGAGAAAATTCCATCGATTGATAAAGGGAAAAGAAAAATAGATGATGTAGATAGTTTAGTTTTACCTGAATCTTCATCTAAAATTCAAAAAGTAATTGAGAAATCTCCTGCTAAAAAGGAAGGTGATAAAATTCAAGAAATCATTGGTGCTCTTGATGATATCAAAGAAGAATTTGATGATGACTGGTATAACGAAGTACTAGAAGATGAAGATATATAATGGAAGAAAATGTTAAAGAACACCTCTCTCCAATTGGATTAAGACATGATGATATACCTGTTGACATTGAAGATAGGTATAATTATTTAGTGAATATGAAATACAACAGAGTATTTTTAGATGGATTAACTGTTTCTCAAATTAAAGAAGAGTTTGAGAAGTGCATAGCTGCTGAGTCTAGTGCACCATTTGATCCAGATGAAATAATTGCTGATCATGGTGAATGGAATCCTTTACAAGAAAGTATAAATGTTGAAGAATTATCAACTTCTGAATTGCACCATCCTAACCCTGAAGATATGAATATCTATGACTTGAGGATGTGGTTGCAATCTAGAAATTACCCAAGTAAGAAACTGAACAGATTACAAGGAGAATCATTGAGAAACTTAGTTAGAAGTTTTCAGGAAACAGAAAGGCAAACAAAGAAAATGGTGGTACTTGATATGGATAATCCTTAATATCTTGAGATTACTAAAAGAACAAAGATTTTGAAGCCTCATGAGATTAAATCTATGGCTATGAAAAGTTCAAGATATGAAAGAAGAAGAGAGCTGATTAAGATGTTTTCGGAGATTGATAAAGAAAGTTATCAAGTTTCTATTGATCAAAAGCAATTATGGAACAAAGCCAGATCTACTGGTGATTTAGTGAGAAATGTGTTACAAAAAGGTCAATCAATTTCTGAGTTACTGAACGTGATGGTTGTACCTGATTCAACCAAGGAAGTTAAAATTGTGGCCTGGAAATATGATGAAGTCTTTGATGCATTTTTAATTAAAAGAGTGAATGCTATTTGTGATGTTTATCATTTCTTTTCTAGCATCATATCTCTTCCAGTGCAAGACTTAAAAGAGTTGAATAAACTTCCATTGATAAATCATACAAAAGCTAAAAGAGGTGAAATGTCAACAGAGGAATTAATCGAATGCCTTCTTTCTTGAAAACACGTTGTGATTAAGAAGATAAAGAGTACTTCTATGAGTTGAAGAAGAAGAATAAAGGGATTGAAAAGGAAACTGGCAGAGAAAAATTCCTTGATGATTTCAGTGATGAATACTTTAATCCAGGGCTAAAGGTGATAGATGGAACTCAAAAGTCAAACCGATTCTAAGATGGTTTTATAATTCTAAAACTTATGAATTGAAGTTGGTAAGAAATTTAGATGATTAGGATAAAGATATGATTACATTGTTTGGTGTGTTTGAACTCAAGCTACTCCATCCTAGTTACATTTCTTTCTTATCAATTCAAAAGTTTGAGAAAGTGAGTCCAGAAACTGCTGAGAATGACAAAAAGTATTTTATGTCTATAATCAAGGTGATGAATGCAGCGATGGAGAGAATTTCTTTGAGAAAAGCATTAGCATACGCTAATATTGTGAAAAAGGACATAAAAGATATTGAATTCATGAGAATTTCAAGAAAAGGGGTATTGGAGATTCATTGCAAAGACAATTCTAAGCCAATAGAATGCTATGCAAATATGGATATAGCAGGGCTTTCAAAGCAAACATTGGAATTAATGAACTACATGGAAATTAAAACAAACGAGGCGAAGCCAGAACAAGGAATTCTTGCTAAGAAATTCAAAGCAGCTATTACAAAGGCACTAAGGGAGCAAGAGATTTACAAGGAGAAACCAGTTTTCAAGATCAAGGAAGAGCCAGAAGACTTCTTTGAAGCATGAAGACTGAAGACCAAGCAGAAGACAAAGAGAGGAGACTAAAGACTGAAGAAATAAGACTGAAGAAAGAAGACTAAAGAAAGAAGATTAAAGATTGAAGACAAAGATTGAAGAAAGAGAGTTTGAAGACCGAAGACATGTAAATCTTAGGGGGAGTATTGTAGATGCTTCTTTAAATATTAACATTTGTCTTTGTGTGTCTTTTACATTTTTGTCATAGTATAGGGACTTTTTATGTAAATATGTTCCTTTGTTTTCTTGATTTGTATAAATAGCATAGATATGTATTGTGTAGGAAGTTTTTTTTGAAGTTTTAGAGAGAGATTTAGATGTATTATAACTGTTTCCTACACTTTGTATTCTTCTATATGCTAATCAATGAAAACTCTATGAATTTTTGTTGATTTGCTTGTGTTGAATTGAATACTTATGTATTTTAGATTGAATTGTGTTCATATATCATCACAGATCGATCCATTTTGAGCTCATCAAACCAAACACGAAACCATACGAATGACCCCTGAAATCAACACACTCGTGCCCAAAACTCATCAAGAACATTCCACAACAAACTTCAAACACTCATACCGCAAAAATACACTGAATAAATCATAATGACAACCGTGGATCCACAGAATACTTTATTACCATCTAGGCAAAGAAACCAGGTGTAAAGAAAAAGGAAACCACTGGAATTCACTCACAAAGAATAGAGAATCAAATTACACAAGGGAATCAAAGTAATCAGACATCAAACAAGAAACGCAATGCGTGATCGATGAAAAAGAAGTTAAATCAAGGTAACATGTCCAAATAAATAAGATTTACTTATATTTTAATCAAAATTGTGCAACTATAGATTTGTGCATTAAAAATATTCACGAAAGCTTAACTAAATAAATAGGAAAAAAACTAGTTATACAAAAATTAAACAACAATAGTTCACGCATGGATAGTTTTTTGCTTTCCGTAACAACCTCCAATACTATGGAGTTTTGATTCTCAAGCCTTCTAAACAAACTTGTGAACTAATCTAATCATATCTGATTATAATCATCATTGGAATCACACTAATCAATGATAAATGAAACATAGTATCTATTATATAAATCAAAACCAAAACCAAACGCGAAACCACACTAATGAGCCTTGAATCATTACACTCATGCCCAAAACTCGTCGAGAACATTCCACAACATACTTCAAACAGTCATGCCTCAAATATTCAATGAATCAATCAAAATGGCAACCGTAGATCCACAGAATACTTTATTACCATCTACGCAAAAAAACAAGGTGTAAAGAAAAAGGAAACTACTCGAATTCACACACAAAGAATCGAGAATCAAATTACACTAGGGAATGAAAGTAATCAGACGTCAAACTAGAAAAGCATTATGTGATCAATGAAAAAGAAGTCAAATCAAGGTAACATGACCAAGTAAATAAGATTTAAATATATATTAATTAAAATTATGCAACTATAGATTAGTACATTAAAATATTCATGAAAGCTTAATAGTTTTTTGCTTTCAGTAACAACCTCCAATGCTATGGAGTTTTGATTCTCAAGCCTTCTAAACACACTCATGAACTAATCTAATCATATCTGATTATAACCATCATTGGAATCACACTAATAAATCATAAATGGAACATAGTATCTTATAAATAAAACAAAAACTAAACACGAAACCACACGAATAAGCTCTGAAATCAATACACCAGTGCCAAAACTCATCAAGAACATTCCACAACAAACTTCAAGCACCGTAGCTTGAAAAATCCACCGAATCAATCAGAATGGCAACCTTGGATCCACAAAAGACTTTATTACCATCTAGGAAAAGAAACCAGGTGTAAAGAAACAGTAAACTACTCGAATTCACTCACAAAGAATCAAGAATCAAATTACACTAAGGAATGAAAGTAATCAGACATCAAACAAGAAACGCAATGTGTGATCGATGAAAAAGAACTCAAATCAAGGTAACATGACCAAGTAAATAACATTTACTTAAATTTTAATCAAAATTGTGCAACTATAGATTGATGCTTTAAAGTATTCATGAAGGCTTAACTAAATAATTAGGAAAGGAACTACTTATACAAAAACATCAAACAACAATAGTTCATGCATAGATAGTTTTTTGCTTTTCGTAACAACCTCCAATTCTAGGGAGTTTTGATTCTCAAGCTTTATAAACACACTCATGAACTAATCTAATCATATCTGATTATAACCATCATTGGAATCACACTAATAAATCATAGATGGAACATAGTATCTTATAAATCAAAACCAAAACTAAACACGCAACCACACGAATAAGCTCTGAAATCAATACACCATCAAGACATTCCACAACAAACTTCAAACACTCTTGCTTGAAAAATCCATCGAATTAATCAAAATGGCAACTGTTGATCCACAGAAGACTTTATTACCATCTAGACAAAGAAACCAGGTGTAAAGAAATAGTAAACTACTTGGATTCACTCACAAAGAATCAAGAATCAAATTACACTAGGGAATGAAAGTAATCAGACATCAAACAAAAAACGCAATGTGTGATAGATGAAAAAGTAGTCAAATCAAGGTAACATGACCAAGAAAATAAGATTTACTTAAAATTTAATCAAAATTGTTCAACTATAGATTGATGCTTCAAAGTATTCATGAAAGGATAACTAAATAAATAGGAAAGGAACTAGTTATACAAAAACATTAAACAATAATAGTTCACGTATGGATAGTTTTTTACTTTCTATAACAACCTCCAATGCTCTGGAGTTTTGATTCTCAAGCCTTCTAAACACACTCGTGAACTAATCTAATAATATCTGAATTATAATCATCTTTGAAATCACACTAATCAATCATAAATGAAACATGGTATCTATTGTATAATCGAAACCAAAACCGAACGCGAAACCACACGAATGACCCCTGAAATCAATACACTCGTGCCCAAAACTCGTCGAGAACATTCCACAACAAACTTCAAACACTCATACCATAAAAATACACCGAATAAATCAAAATGACAAACGTGGATCCATAATATACTTTATTACCATCTAGGCAAAGAAACCAGGTGTAATGAAAAATGAAACTACTCGAATTCACTCACAAAGAATAGAGAGTCAAATTACACAAGGGAATGAAAGTAATCAGACATCAAACAAGAAACGCAATGCGTGATAGATGAAAAACAAGTTAAATCAAGGTAACATGACCAAGTAAATAAGATTTACTTATATTTTAATCAAAATTCGGCAACTATAGATTTATGCATTAAAAATATTCACGAAAGCTTAACTAAATAAATAGGAAAGAAACTAGTTATACAAAAACATTAAACAACAATAGTTCATGCATGGATAGTTTTTTGCTTTCTGTAACATGTAACACCCGAAACTTTGCTAAAAAGAAATGAAATCAAAAATACAAAGAAAGAAAGGAGAATTTGCATAAGTGGAGGGGCTAAAGTGTACAAAGGACAAAACCTTATTATTTTATGTTTAAAAGAGGCATGGCCGCCCACTACATCTGCATTCACGTCCTCTCGATTGCAAAGAAGAGAAAAAGAAGAAGAGCAGGGTTTTCATCAGTTTCTAGTGAGAGAAACCTTCAAAGGTGAGTGTTTTCTTTTGTTTTTGTTTGGTTTCAGCTGAGTTTTCAGCTTCGGGATGGTTTCTTATGTGTTCTTTGTGTTCGGTTCTGCGTTTTTGGTGTGTTTAGGTGTTTGAACTCCAAGTGCTTCCGAGTTTGGAGGAGTTTTGCTCGAAAGCTGCTGCAGGTGAGTTCTAGATCCCCGGTTTTCTGTTTTTAAACTTGTTTTCAGGGTTGAAATGCATGTAAAAATGTTTTACAAGTTATGTGTATGAATCGTAGAGGTTTTAAAGGTGAATGTATGATTGTGAATGTATGATTGTGTATGAATTGTTGTGTTTCATGTTTATGTGCTTGATTTAGGTGTTTGGCATGATAGAATTGGGTTAGGAATATGTTAAACGATAATTGGGTCTGAAAAAAATAGTGTAGGTTCGAAATTACAACTGCCCATGCGCCCAACATAGTGCCCATGCGCCTGGAATTTTGTTCATGTGCCTAAGTACCTGATCATGCGCCCAAACAGTACCCCATTAGCCTAAAATTAAGTCTAAGTGTTGCCCATGCGCCCGAACAGTACCCCATGGGCCTGAAATTTTGCTTAAGTGTTGATCAAGCGCCCAAGCAGTGCTCCTGCGCCTAGGTTTCCTCATGCGCTTAAAGTGCCCGTGCACCTACATAGTGTTCGTGCGCCTGCATAGTGCTCATGCGCCTAAATGTCTTAGAAAATTTTCTGAATTTTGGGAAATAGAAATTTTAAGA
This sequence comes from Flaveria sonorensis, assembly GCA_025506505.1. Taxonomy (NCBI): domain Eukaryota; kingdom Viridiplantae; phylum Streptophyta; class Magnoliopsida; order Asterales; family Asteraceae; genus Flaveria; species Flaveria sonorensis. The sequence continues at coordinate 24,276,232 of CM046432.1, read as the reverse complement.
CTAAGCCTTGGGATGTTTTGATGGTTATGTTTGTTGGTGTTTCTCATTCTTGTGGCCTGTTGTTATGTTCCATATTACATATTATTACATGACTTTACGTGGTGTGTTTATGCTCGTATATGTAAAGTATTATCATAAACGAAGCGAAAGATTAATGATAATGAAAAGTTGAATGTAACGAATGAATGGCAGTCTTACAAGCAAATGAAAGGAGGTTCAAAGCCATTGGGTTGTCAGCTCAACTGTGTGTGGTTTAGCTAACCTAAAGGATGCACAGGGTCAATCTTAGAGATTCACGGGACCCTTGTTGCTTGTCCCAGGCACTGTAGTCAGCTTCATGCACAATGTTTGGGGTTTATTTATAGGCCCTAGGCCCAGTACAGCTTCGTGCACAATGTATGGGGTATAGCACATTGGTTCGGAAGAAAGTGAAAGATAATGATGAAAGTATGAAATGAATAAGAAAATGATGAAAGATGATAATGAATATTATCTTGCTATATGTATGATGCGTGAACACGTACGGAAGTAATGGACTTTATGAAAAGGAAGTATTTTGTAACACCCAAAAATTTCTTGTCAAATGTAAGAAAAGAAAAGTAATAAAAGAAGGAAAGAAAGTATCTTGAAGAGAATGAAAAGGAGCCAAAGTGGAGGGGGCTATGTGTAAAAGTACAAAAGTCAAATATTCTATTAATATTTGAGTATGGCCGGTCATGTATACATCCACATTCTGCTTTTCGACTGAAAAGAAGAAAAAGAAGAAAAAGCTGTATTTTTGAACATTCAAGGAAGAAGAAGCTGATTTTATAAGGTAAGCATTTTTCTTGTGTAATTGGCTCGGTTTTGTTGGGTTTTCAACCATAAAACCGATTTTTATGTGCTCTTTGTGTTTGGGTGTTTGTTTTGGTTTGTTTTAGGTGTTTGAACTCTTGGCATCTTCAAATTCGGTGGAGTTTTATTTGAAGGCTGCATAGGTGAGTTCTAGACCCTGGTTTTTATGTGTTTTTAAACTTTTGGGGCTGGAAATGCATGATTTAAAATGTTTTACCACTGTTTAATATGTATCCGTAGGTATATGTGTGTTTATGTTTGCGTTTATGATTGTGTGTGTGTTCTTGATGCTTAGAATGATGGATATAAGCTTAGAACAGGTTAGTATGTAGATGGGATTCGAAAATAAGTCTGAAATATGCGTAACAGTTGGTCATGCGCCCAAATAGGGTTCATGAGCCTGAAAATTTGACTTAGAGTGCCTAAGTGTTGGTCATGCGCCCAAATAGGGCTCATGCGCCCAGGGAATTGCCCAAATATTTCCTAAGTGCTTGGTCATATGCCCAATAGTTGCCATGTGCTTGATAGTTTCTCATACGCCCAAGGTTCCTCATGCGCCTACTGCTCAAATAGTCTTAAGTGTTAACTCATGCGCCCATATAGTAGTCATGCGCCCAGGATTGGCCCTCAGGCGCCTAAGTGTTGGTACATGCGCCTGCATAGTGTTCATGAGAGCAAGCAATACTCATGCGCCTGCATAGTACTCATGCGCCTAAAGACTTAGAAAAATTTCTGGAATTTTGGGAAATCAGAATTTTAGGGTTTGACCCTGGTTTGACTTGATGTTTATCATTGTTCATTTTTATGCATGTTTTTGGGCAGTTCTTGTGTTCCTTATTATGTATCTATTTTATGGCTTTACATGGTGTGAATATATATCCGTATACGTAAAGTATTATCATTGAAGAAAGTGAAAGATTAATGTTAATGAAAAGAGGAACATAAGAAATGAATGAAAGTCTTGCAAGCAAATGATAAAGGAGGTTCACAACTTATTGAGAGTTGCTAGCTCAACTGTGTGTAATATAGCGTGCGATCTTGGCTAACCCGTGAGGATTCACACACAGGGGGATCAGTCTTGGTGATTAATCCCACAGTGCGAAACGGGGTCCTTATCTCTTAACCCCGAGAATGAGGTGGCTGTGTGCCCAACGATGGGGGTAAAGTTATGACAGGACCTGGAAATAGTGGAAGATAATGAAAAAGTAAAAACGAACGAATGCATATGATAATGAAAGATAATAAGATTATACCTTGATGTATGTATGCTGAATGCACATGTGTGAAAGCAAAGGAAATATTTTATTGAAAAGGATATTTTCATATATAAATCTTACAAGGTATTTTAAACGCTTTAAAACTAGAACTCACTCAGTAACGCTGACTTTTATGCATTTTCAGTTGCAGGTAAATGTTGCTGAGGATGGGACGCGGGGGAAGCTACTCGTTAGGGCTAGAATGGCATCCGTTCATGCTTAATGATTTTGTTGTATTGTAATGCAACTAATAGATTATTTTGTAACCCTAACTTACAACGACATATTATTTTGCAACATTAATTATATGCATGAATGGGTTTTGTTAACTCAATTCAGCTGCGATGTTTTATGAAATGTTTATTGTTTTATATAATAATGCTATGATTGTCCAACTGTGAGGTCTCCGGGAACGAGGCCTTACATATTTTAAGAAAAATAATATTTTATATATAAACAAGGGACTTTAATTTTAAAACTAGATCTCACTCAACAACGCTGACTTTTATGCATTTTCAGTTGGCAGGTAACTTGTTGCCGGGGATGGCACGCGGGTGAGGCTACTTGGCGGGCAAAGGCTGGCATCCATTCGTTCTTAATGATATTGTTGTTTTGTAATACAACTGGATGATTCTTTTTAACTATTAAAATACAATGATGTATTATTTAGCAACATCAAGTATTAATGTATGAATGGTTTAATCCGCTGTGCTATTTTTATGAAATGTATTTATTTTATATGAAAAATGCTGTGATGGTCCAACTGTGAGGTCTCCAGGAATGGGGTCTTATGTGACATCCGGTAATTTTCCGTTACCAAACTCCGTTAGTTTCCGTTAAGTATTGCATACACGTGTTGGGAGCACACACTAGTTGTCGTTGAACGTTGGTGACTTAACAATAATCAGTAATGTTAAATTGATGATAATTAGGTTAACAATGTGATTATTAAGTTATGTTTATGTGATTTGAATGTTAACTGTAATGTTATCGCGTAACGTGAAAACGTGCATATTTATGTCTTTGTGATAAATGGGAATTATGCATGATTGTTATTTGTGATTAATAATAATTGTGTTTAGTAGTTAAAAACTATTTAAAATCTATTCAAAAAGCTTAATTTTTATAAAATACAAATTATAAGGGTTAAAGGTGTAATTATGGATTATTAATTAAAACAAAATTAAAAACCCTAATCCCCTAACCCTTTTCGGCCGCGACTTGCATCCCCTCACCCTCACCATCACGAAATCGATCAAGAACAAGCAAGAAACCATCGGATTTGGTCGACTTCAAGTTATACAACAAGTTAGAACCTTCAATTGCAAACTATTACACATCTAAAGGTTAGATTTTTATATGATTTGATGGTTGTTCATGTTTGGCCGAAAGTTCCATGCGAATTCTGCAATTGATGGCCGAAAGTTGCTTGATTGTTGATGTTAATGTGTTTGTTAGATAGATTACATGTTGATTAACGTTGATTATGCAAGAAAGTTTGGATTTTGGTTGTTTGTTCATAGGAATATCTTGGCCGTGAGTTTGAAGTGATGTTGGATCAAATTGGATGTTGAATAATGGTTGTTTGATGTTGTGATTATGTTAGTTGTATTGTATATATGTTAGTTAACGTCGATTATACAAGAAAGCCATGATTTGGGTGCATTGTTCATAGGTTACTAATAATAGTAACTTTATTTTGCATGAATTGGTGATTGGATGATGTGTGAATGTTATGGATGTGTTTGTGATGATGATTAGATGCTAGATGGTTGATATGAATGTTAGGAATTCAAGAATGCATGTTGTAGTTCATACCTTACTAAAGATAGTAACTTTTGGGTATGAAAGTTGATGAATCATGATGATTAGGTGTTGTTGATCATGTTTAGATGTTGTCATGGACTTGAAATAGTATATAATTGATGAATTCATGAATGTTGTGTGAGTTTGATGAATTTGGGATGAACTTTCCCAAAAGGGAAACTTTAATTGTGCAAATCCTTGAATTGGATGATTTGAGCATGTTTGGGATATTAGGATCATGCTAGTGTGTTCATGGATGGGTTCTAAGGTGACTAAATGTGTTGTTTATGTTGTATGAATGTTGATTTGGGTTGTTATCTGTTTGGCCTGTTGTGATTTGCATGATTTGTATGATATCTAGTTATATGATGATCTAGGTAGTACATGTGGTGGTGATGTGCTATATGTAATCAAGTGGTATGTTGATCATGTATGATATGCTGTTGTGTTAGTTTAATGAATTATCACCTATAATGTCACCAACGGGTCCAACGGGTCAACTGGGTCAAATGTGTCTTGTATTCTTAAACCTTGAGTTCCTTGGTTTGTAGAGCACTTAGGGTTTCGTGTTGTTTTTGTGCACACGTACTTATGTACTCTTGTATTCTAGGTGACCTTTGAAGGTTGTCTTTCCTTCTTTCTTTCAAGTTAAACTCTAAGTTAATTCTTGCGCATACCAGGTGAGTTCTTGCCCCGCTCTTTTTACATAATCTCTTTTGGGGGAGATGGCATACTGTTACAAACGCTTTTATTTACGAGTGTGTATAATATTGATATAGTGTTGTTTACCATGGAAAGTCCTCACACTTTCGGATTGTTAATATTGACTAGCGGGGAAATTTTGGGTAGTACTACTGGGTCTGACGAGCCCCACCTGTGCGACTCGAGGTCAAACGGGTGCAATTTTGTCCTATCACATATTCGTCACGACCTGGTAAGTCGTGACGGGAGGCAACAAACGTATCACAGTCAGCTTCAATCGCGAGATCACTATGATTAATATTTTTATGTTAATAGACTAGCTATCTATTGCAATACACTACTTATGCTCTGAAAACTATTGATTGGTTTATATTTTAACGCAAACTCTTGAACTCACCAACCATGTGTTGACTTGTTTAGTATGCTATTCTCAGGTTAAGGTTGCCAGTTGCCTAGGAGCACGCACGTCAGCATTGTTGAGTTGTCTACATTTGCATTGTTTACAAATTGGGATTATTTTCATTTTATACATTTGTGTTTGGGGCGCGTTTGTTTTGCGCATTCTCGTTACATATTACTTGTTTGGGGTTTTTCTGTTTTCCGCAGTATTTAAACGCTTCCGCAGTATTTTAAACGTTAACTCTGGTTTTGTTTATTATCATATAGAGTCGTTCTTGGTAACTAATGACTGAGATCCTGGTATGTCACGCGCCTCGCGGTAAAACCCCGCTCGCGGATTTTGAGGGTGTGACAGATTGGTATCAGAGCCATTGGTTATAGGGAACTAGGTTGCATACACACACTAGACTATAACCGCACAGTTGTTAGTTACTTACCGTTTACTCTCCTTACTGTATACTCATTGGCATACGCAACACGTACTTCGCAGCATGGCATCGTCGTCCAGAATTTAGGCAAGAGACCTGCACGATCTGAATCACCTCCTACTTCTCCGTACCTGATAGGGGATTAACTGGCCTCGACATCCTTATCCTCCTAGCGAGATAGACTGGGATCAGCCTTTCATACCTCCTGAGCTCGATCCTCCGCGTAACTGGGATTTCTACCCCACTTACGTTAACCGTATGGCTTATAGAGAACGCGTACCACCAGTAGCACCTACACGACCTAGGACTAGGTCATCAACCGCCTCTACTTTGCCTACACTTCCTACTTTGAGCATCCCTCTGGAGCAGGCATTTGCAGCCCTAGTAGCCACACTGGACACAGAGCGACAGCGGATTAGAGGACTCACTGACGAGAACTCTGCGATACGATCTGAGATGCGTCAGCTGCGTTACCAGGTAGATACGCTTCAGGAGCGACTTTCGATGGCCATTGGTGGACATCATACTCTGGCAGGTAACGTGGTAGCACTTGGTGAGCGCATGGATGCACAGGATCACCATAACATGGAGATTGATAATAGGTTCGTTGGTTTAGAGGCACAGCTAGCAGCACTTCAGATTGCTGAAGCTCCTGCACCTTTGGTGGACCCTGATGAGGAAGACCCAGAAGAAGAACCCGAGGAAGCCCCCGAAGAAGAACCAGTAGAGATGGATGAGGACAGTGACGGATCTGATGTACTGGACTGATCCTACTTTTAAATGACTTAGACTATGTAGTGTTTCTTTTCTTTGAAACCTATGTGGGAAGGGTTGTTTCCCACCCAACTGACAAACTTAAATTTTGACATTGATGGAATATTTTGTGACTCAATTACAATTTATTTATCTTTGATTATTATTTCTGTTATAAACGTTGTGGTTGTGGTAAATTCGTTATTTCTTATTGTTTACTGTACTTTGATGAGATTAATGTGTTGGATGTTACTCATTATTGTAATTGTGAATTTTAAAGTGAAATATGGACGCACGTGGAAGAGGACGTGGGCGTGGTCGTGGACGTGGCGCCGGAGGCCGTGGAGCCGGAGCCATAAACATGACGCCTGCGGAATTGGCAGCATTGATTAATGAACACGTTCAGGCGGCAGTGGCTGCTGCCCAACCTGGACAACCAGCAGGTAAATGATAGCAAGAGGTTAAACTGATTATCCTAGTTATTTGTCTAGGATATCTGACTAATGTTGGGATTGTCAAAACAGGACCACCACCATGTACCTACAAGTCCTTCATGGACTGTAAACCTCATACCTACAGCGGGACGGAAGGGGCTGTAGGGCTTGTAAGGTGGTTTGAGAAGACAGAGTCGGTTTTCGCGAAATGCAACTGCCCGCCTGCTGATCAGGTGAAGTATGCCACAGGGACGTTGGAAGGCGCAGCACTCTCTTGGTGGAATGCCCAGGTACAAATGTTGGGTCAAGCCATGGCCAATGAACTACCGTGGGATGAATTCAAAGAAATCATGACTGAAGAATATTGCCCCCGGAATGAAGTGCAGAAACTGGAGATTGAGTTCTGGCAACTCAAAATGCAAGGCTCAGAAATTGAAGCCTACACGACTCGTACTCATGAGTTAGCCACTTTATGTCCAGGGATGGTGAATGAAATGCACAAGAGGGTGGAGCATTATATACGGGGATTGGTGCCTGAAATTCAAAGTATGGTAACTGCTTCTAACCCCACTACCATACAACAAGCTATCCGAACAGCCCACAGGCTGACTGACCAGGCAGTTGAGCAAGGACGTTACCTAAACGGGGTGCGGTGGCAAGCGTGCCCGACCAGAAACGCAAGTGGGATGGTTCAAGCAACAAGGGATCGTCATCCAGTAGCCAATCTCAACCTCAACAACAGCAGCCAAGTCAGCAACAGCAACGGAAGTTTGATAACAACCGAAGCTTCAACCAGGCGCACTCAAATCAAGGACCCGGCGGGTATGGTGGAAGACTGCCGAAGTGCAACCGGTGTAACTACCACCATGTGGGTCGGTGTGATAACTTCAAGTGTCAACGTTGTGGGAAGATTGGTCATGCAGCCAAAGACTGTCGGGGTGAACTGATGAGAAAGCCACAACAATCACAAGAAACTCCGAAAGGTTGTTTTGAATGCGGGAAAGAAGGCCATTACAAACGCAACTGTCCCCAGCTTAAGAGGAATGGTAATGGTAACAACAACAATGGGAACAACAACAATAATAACAATGGCAACAACAATAACAACAACAATGGTAATGGCAACAACAATGGAGGCAATAACAACAATGGAGCCAAAGGAAGAGCCTTCGTCATTGGCTCAGGTGAGGCTCTAAACGACCTACAACAGTAACTGGTAAATTTTCGGTTAATGGTTGTTTTGCTACTGTATTATTCGATACCGGAGCCGATAGAAGTTTCGTGTCCACTAGGTTCTGTAGTCTTTTAAGTGATATGCCCTCAGCCTTAGAATCTAAATACACCGTAGAGTTAGCTGACGGCACACAGATTCACGTAACGCATATTCTTAGAGACTGCAAGATAGAGCTTGCTGGTCATACGTTCACCATAGATCTCATGCCTGTTACGTTAGGAAGCTTTGATGTGGTAGTAGGCATGGATTGGCTTTCCGATAAACAAGCGGAAGTCATATGCCACGAGAAAATCATAAGGATTCCCATTGGTGAAGAAGTCCTTACGGTCAGAGGTGATAGGAGTGGTGCGGTGATAGGCATCATCTCATTCATGAAGGCGCAGAAGTTGTTACGAAAGGGTCGACTGGCCATATTGGCACTAGTCACGGATAAACAGACTGAGGAAAAGAAGATAGAGGATATTCCCGTAGTTCGTGAGTTTTCTGAGGTGTTTCCGGAAGATTGCCTGGATTACCGCCTCATCGTCAAGTTGAATTCCAGATTGAGTTGACTCCAGGAGCCGCTCCAATTGCGAGAGCACCTTACCGGTTAGCTCCGAACGAACTGCAGGAATTATCCGCTCAACTACAAGAGTTGTTGGATAAAGGGTTCATCCGACCGAGTTTGTCACCCTGGGGAGCGCCAGTTCTATTTGTGAAGAAGAAGGATGGTACATTTAGAATGTGTATCGACTATAGGGAACTGAACAAGGTTACTATCAAGAATAGATATCCCTTACCTCGTATCGATGATTTGTTTGATCAACTGCAAGGATCAAGCTATTACTCCAAGATTGATCTGAGGTCTGGGTATCATCAGCTGAGAGTTCGAGAAGAGGACATCTCGAAGACTGCTTTCCGTACACGATATGGTCACTATGAATTTTTGGTCATGCCATTTGGGTTGACGAATGCACCAGCAGTATTCATGGACCTCATGAATCGCGTGTGCAAACCCTATCTTGATCAGTTTGTTATCGTCTTTATTGATGACATACTGATATACTCAAGACCGAGGAAGAACATGAGAAGCACTTACGTTTAATCTTGGAATTACTTAGAAAGGAACAACTGTATGCAAAGTTTTCTAAGTGTGATTTCTGGATACGTGAGGTACAATTCTTGGGTCATATTGTCAACGAGAAGGGAATACATGTTGATCCTGCTAAGATTGAAGCGATAAAGAATTGGTCTGTTCCTAAGACACCGAGTGAGATACGACAATTCCTTGGATTAGCGGGATATTATCGACGATTCATTGAAGGATTCTCTAAGATTGCACAACCTCTCACAGCTTTGACTCACAAAGGAACGACGTACAAATGGGGTGAGAGTCAGGAATCTGCTTTTCAGTTGCTGAAACATAAATTGTGTAGCGCACCAATATTAGCGTTACCGGATGGTAGTGATGATTTCGTAGTCTATTGTGACGCTTCTATTCAAGGACTTGGATGCGTCCTGATGCAGCTTGATATGCGTCCTGATGCAGCGGGATAAAGTGATAGCATACGCCTCTAGACAGTTGAAGATTCATGAGAAGAACTATACCACCCATGATTTGGAACTGGGTGCGGTAGTGTTTGCCTTGAAGATCTGGAGACATTACTTGTACGGTACCAAATGCACCATTTACACCGATCACAAGAGTCTTCAGCACATCTTTGAGCAAAAGGAGTTGAATATGAGGCAAAGACGCTGGGTGGAATTGTTAAACGACTATGATTGTGCTATTAAGTACCACCCAGGGAAAGCAAATGTAGTTGCTGATGCGCTGAGTAGAAAAGAGACTGCTAAACCTCGACGAGTGCGAGCTCTGCAACTAACGATTAGTACGCAATTACCTGAACAAATCCGTGATGCTCAAACTGAAGCTCTGAAAGTAGAAAATATGAGTTTAGAAGGGTTACGAGGAATGGAAAAGCAATTAGAAGTAAAGCGGATGGGATTCGTTATTTCATGGACAGATTATGGGTACCTCTACATGGAAATCTGAGAGATTTGGTCATGAGTGAGGCTCATAAGTCCAAGTATTCTATACATCCTGGATCTGACAAGATGTACCACGATTTGAAGGCGCACTATTGGTGGCCTAACATGAAAGCAGATGTAGCTACTTATGTGAGCAAGTGTCTGACCTGCTCAAAGGTAAAAGTGGAGTATCAGAAACCATCTGGTATTACAACAACCCGAGATCCCTATGTGGAAGTGGGATCAAATATCAATGGATTTTATTACTAAGTTACCTCGTACTTCTACGGGTTGCGATACAATATGGGTTATCGTGGATCGATTGACAAAATCTGCTCATTTCCTAGCGATAAAGGAAACAGATAAGATGGAGAAGTTAACCCGACTTTATCTGAAGGAGATCGTTTCGAGGCATGGAGTACCAATCTCAATTATTTCTGATCGCGATTCTCGTTTCACATCACACTTCTGGCAGTCGTTGCAGAAAGCTTTAGGTACACGATTGGATATGAGTACTGCTTATCATCCACAGACTGATGGTCAAAGCGAGCGTACTATACAGACTTTGGAGGACATGTTACGTGCTTGTGTGATTGATTTCGGGAATAACTGGGAAGTTCACCTACCATTGGTGGAATTTTCTTACAACAACATTATCACACTAGTATAAAGGCAGCACCTTTTGAAGCTTTATATGGGAGAAAGTGTAGATCACCAGTTTGCTGGGCTGAAATTGGTGATAGTCAATTAACGGGTCCTGAGTTAGTACACGAGACAACTGAGAAGATTGTTCAGATAAGAAACCGCATGGCGCAGCGCGAGACAGACAGAAAAGCTATGCTGACAACGACGAAAACCCTTGGAATTTCAAGTTGGTGACAAAGTTTTATTGAAAGTCTCACCATGGAAAGGCGTAGTTCGGTTTGGTAAACGAGTAAGCTAAATCCGAGATACGTTGGACCATTTGAGATAGTGGAAAGAATTGGTCCAGTGGCTTATCGACTAGCCTTACCTGATTCATTGAGTGGAATCCATGATGTATTCCATGTTTCAAACCTAAAGAAATGTTTAACGGATGAAACGATGGTCGTACCACTGGAAGAAGTTCAAGTAGATGAACAATTACGCTTCATTGAGGAACCGGTCGAGGTGATGGATCGTGAGGTGAAAACGCTTAAGCAAAGCAAGATACCCATCGTCAAAGTTCGTTGGAACTCGAGACGTGGACCAGAATTCACGTGGGAACGTGAAGATCAAATGAAGCTTAAGTATCCTCAGCTATTTGAAAGGACGATGCCAGCCGGCGAAGGTATTGATTAAATTTCGGGACGAAATTTCTTTCAACATGGGGATGATGTGACAACTCATCCAAAACTCACACGATTTCGATTTCCTTGTGCCAATGCAGTAGACCAGTGATGGAACACTCACCATGTAACGCAATTTTCGGGACGAAATTCTTTCACATGGGGATAATGTGACATCCGGTAATTTTCCTTACCAAACTCCGTTTGTTCCGTTAAGTCTTGCATACACGTGTCGGGAGCACACACTAGTTGTCGTTGAACGTTGGTGACTTAACAATAATCATAATGTTAAATTGATGATAACTAAGTTAACAATGTGATTATTAAGTTATGCTTATGTGATTTGAATGTTAAACTGTAATTTATCGCGTAACGTGAAAACGTGCATATTTATTCGTGTGTTTTGTGATAAATGGGAATTATGCATGATTGTTATTTGTGATTAATAATAATTGTGTTTAGTAGTTAAAAACTATTTAAAAACTATTCAAAAAGCTTAATTTTTATCAAATACAAATTATAGGGTTAAAAGTGTAATTATGGATTATTTAATAAAAAAAAATCAAAACCCAACCCTAAGCCCCCCTCGGCCGCGACCAAACCTCCTCCCCCTCTCCCTTGCGAAAATCGATTGAGATCAAGCACAAACCTGCGATTTTGGACCGATTGCAAGGCATACATCGCACTAGAAGCATCCAATCTCGTTCCTTTTCGCGATTTAGAAGGAAATTCGTGTTTTTTCATTTTTTTCTAGCCGAAAGTTATTTGCGATTTGGATGAATGGGAGGGCCGAAGTTGTTTGATTGTTGATGTTAATGTTTTTGTTAGATAGATTACATGTTGATTAACGTTGATTATGCAAGAAAGTTTGGATTTTGGTTGTTTGTTCATAGATTATCTTGGCCGTGAGTTTGAAGTGATGTTTGGATCAAATTGGATGTTGAATAATGGTTGTTTGATGTTGTGATTATGTTAGTTGTATTGTATATATATTAGTTAACGTCGATTTTACAAGAAACATGATTTGGGTGCATTGTTCATAGGTTACTAATAATAGTAACTTTATTTTGCATGAATTAGTGATTGGTTGATGTATGAATGTTATGGATGTGTTTTGTGATGATGATTAGATGCTAGATGTTGATATGAATGTTAGGAATTCAAGAATGCATGTTGTAGTTCATACCTTACTAAAGATAGTAACTTTTGGGTATGAAAGTTGATGAATCATGATGATTAGGTGTCGTTGATCATGTTTAGATGTTGTCATGGACTTGAAATAGTATATAATTGATGAATTCATGAATGTTGTGTGAGTTTGATGAATTTGGGATGAACTTTCCCAAAAGGGAAACTTTAATTGTGCAAATCCTTGAATTGGATGATTTGAGCATGTTTGGGATATTAGGATCATGCTAGTGTGTTCATGGATGGGTTCTAAGGTGACTAAATGTGTTGTTTATGTTGTATGAATGTTGTTTTGGGTTGTTATCTGTTTTGGCCTGTTGTGATTTGCATGATTTGTATGATATCTAGTTATATGATGATCTAGGTAGTACATGTGGTGGTGATGTGCTATATGTAATCAAGTGGTATGTTGATCATGTATGATATGCTGTTGTGTTAGTTTAATGAATTATCACCTATAATGTCACCAACGGGTCCAACGGGTCAACTGGGTCAAATGTGTCTTGTATTCTTAAACCTTGAGTTCCTTGGTTTGTAGAGCACTTAGGGTTTCGTGTTGTTTTTGTGCACACGTACTTATGTACTCTTGTATTCTAGGTGACCTTTGAAGGTTGTCTTTCCTTCTTTCTTTCAAGTTAAACTCTAAGTTAATTCTTGCGCATACCAGGTGAGTTCTTGCCCCACTCTTTTTACATAAATCTCTTTTGGGGGAGATGGCATACTGTTTACAAACGCTTTTATTTATGAGTGTGTTAATATTGATATAGTGTTGTTACCATGGAAAGTCCTCACACTTTCGGATTGTTAATATTGACTAGCGGGGAAATTTTGGGTAGTACTACTGGGTCTGACGAGCCCCACCTGTGCGACTCGAGGTCAAACGGGTGCAATTTTGTCCTATCACATATTCGTCACGACCTGGTAAGTCGTGACGGGAGGCAACAAACGTATCACAGTCAGCTTCAATCGCGAGATCACTATGATTAATATTTTTATGTTAATAGACTAGCTATCTATTGCAATACACTACTTATGCTCTGAAAACTATTGATTGGTTTATATTTTAACGCAAACTCTTGAACTCACCACCATGTGTTGACTTGTTTAGTATGCTATTCTCAGGTTAAGGTTGCCAGATTGCCTAGGAGCACGCACGTCAGCATTGTTGAGTTGTCTACATTTGCATTGTTTACAAATTGGGATTATTTTCATTTTATACATTGTGTTTGGGGCGCGTTGTTTTGCGCATTCTCGTTACATATTACTTGTTTTGGGTTTTCCAGTTTTAAAAAACGCTTCCGCAGTATTTTAAACGTTGACTCTGGTTTTGTTTATTAATCATATAGAGTCGTTCTTGGTAACTAATGACTGAGATCCTGGTATGTCATGCGCCTCGCGGTAAAACCCCGCACGCGGATTTTGAGGGTGTGACAACGAGGAAGAACTTCCTCTTACAGAGGAAGAGGAATAGAAAGAATTATCTATCAAATGGGTAATAAAAAGCTTATAGCTATGGATGGTTTCATATGCATCATCCTCCACAAAACCTCACTTTGATGAGAAAACTTATAAAGAGTTTTTAGCTTATAAAGCATCACAGGGACATATCCCTGAAGAAACAGCATCATATGCACAGGTCACAATAAATGAAAGTGAAGATGAAGGATGGATTAATAATCCAAAAAAGGATGTTATACTCCTTTTAGATCAAAAAGATAAAAAATGAAGTAATCAGCCTTAGTTTATAATCAAGAGATTTTGATTCGGGATTCTATCCCTCTGAGACATATAAGTTCAGAATATATTATGAGGAACTTCTCAAAGCAGAATCCTGCTAAATTACTCATTATATGGATAGTAATAAAATTATAAGCTTCAGCAAAATAGTAGTTAAACAGATCATATCTGTTGAAAACTGGGGAATATCTCCTTAAAAGACAGGGAGATTTTGCACCCTGAAACTAGAACTCTCATTAGATATAACTATTGGGATTATATTATGCTTTTAATAAGTATTTCTGATTGATAATCAGAATCACAAACATTCGTGGTTTATAAAATTTGTTCCAAAGTATATGAATCGGATATTCCGGTTTGGTTTCATAAATGGTGGCAGTCATACGGTCCATCTATTGAAATTTTCATGGGAGAATCCCAATTATTTAAAACTTATATTCTCAGTAGGTGGATTTATCACCTGTTTTGATAGAAGATCAACATGAGAACAATGTTATTGAGGGAATGGCCTCATTAAACTATTTTATTCAATTTAGTATCCGATGGATATGGAAATGGACTCCTGGTTATACCAGTGAAAATATCTTCTGTATCAGAAGAACTTATAAAACAAAATTCTGGAAACAAATAATGAAGAAGGAGGATGGCAAAATTATAAGCCAGGATACCTTGAATCAAATCCAGCAAACAATAGAGCTTTATAACCAACAACAACAAATTAAACAACAAAGAGAAGCTCCTAGCCTTTTCAACATTGTTTGAAAACTAAAAATGACGAAAGGCACTGATAATATCAGTGAGGAAGAAATAATGCAATAATATATTGCAGAAATAAAAAAGGACATAGCCAAGAATTTCAGAAAAGAAGAAGCTTCTTCTAGCTCAAGAATGTCTGAATCAGACTCTTCTCAGATAGGGAATGTGACATCCGGTAATTTTCCGTTACCAAACTCCGTTAGTTTCGTTAAGTCTTGCATACACGTGTCCTGAGCACACACTAGTTGTCGTTCAACGTTGGTGACTTAATAATAATTAATAATGTTAAACAGATGTTAATCTAGCTGTTGACGTGATTATTAAGTTGTGCTTATGTGCTTACGTGATTTAATATTATTTGTGAAATTTAAATATTATTTGTGAATTTTATCGCGTAACGTGGAAACGTGTGTGTTTAATCCGTATGTTTTGTATTTGCTAAAGATAAAACATATAATTGTTATTAGTAGTTCATATGTTTATTATCTTAGTTAAAAATATTTTAAAAGAGTATTTAAAGGCCAAATCTTTATAAAATACAAACTATGAGGGTTAAAAGGGTAATTATAATTAATTAAGTTAAAAAATAAAAACCCTAGCCCCCACACCTTCAATCGGCCGCAACACCTACTACACACACACTTACACTTCGAATTTCAGCAAGAACTAGCAGTTTGGTCGCGGTTTTGGTCAATTACAAGGCATAGAACACGTTGGAATCATCAATTTCAAGCCATTGCACGTTTAAAGGTTAGATTTTTACATGTTTTTCATGGTTTTTCACCTTGGCCAAAACCCTAGTTTGAAACTTGCAATTGGAGGTCGATTTCTTGATGTTGGTTGGTGTTATTATGTTAGTTGGATTGTATATATGCTAGTTAACGTCGATTATGCAAGAAAGCTATGATTTTGATTCATGGTTCATAGGTACTAAGAATAGTAACTTTATTTTGCATGAATTGATGATTTGATGATGTATGAATGTTATGGATGTGTTTGTGATGATGATTAGGTGCTAGGTTGATGATATGAACAATTTAAAATCAAGAAGATGTCTTATAGTTCATACATTGCTAAAAATAGAACTTTTGGGTATGAAAGTTGATGAATCATGATAATTAGATGTTGTTGATCATGTTTAAATATTGTCATGGACTTGGATTGGTATATAATTGATGAATTCATGAATGTAGTGTGAGTTTGATGGTTTTGGGATGAACTTTCCCAAAAGGGAAACTTTAATTGTGAATCTCTTAAATATGATGATTTGGGTATGTTTGGGACATTAGGACCATGCTTGTGTGTTCATGGATGGTTTCTAAGGTGATTAAATATGTTGTTTAGGTTATAGAATGTTGATTTGGTTTGTTACCTGTTTTGGCTTGTTTGTGGAAAAATCATGGTATGAGTCATATAGGCAAGCTAGGACTTTTGTGGATTGATGGTTGATTAAGAATGAACATTTAGATGTTATGAGCAAGATAATAGTTGAGATTCGAATGACTTGTATGATATCTGGCTGTATGATGATCTAGTTGGTACATGTGATTAATGAAGTGTTATATGTAATCAGTTTGTATGTTAATCATGTGTGATGTACTGTTATGCTTGTTTGAATGAAATTTCACCTATAATGTCACCAATGGGTCAAACGGGTCAAATGTGTCTTGTCTTTCTTAAAACTTGAGTTCCTTGGTTTGTAGAGCACTTAGGGTTTCATATTGATTTTGTGTACACGTACTTATGTACTCATGTGTTCTAGGTGACCTTTAAAGGTTGTCTTTCCCCTCTTTCTTTCAAGTTAAGCTCTAAGTTATTCTTGCGCGTATCAGGTGAGTTCATGCCCCACTTTTTTACATACTCTCTTTTGGGGAGATAGCATACTGGTTTTTACAAACGCTTTATCATGATAAGTTGTGTATGGTATAATATAGTGTTGATTACCATGAAAGTCCTCACACTTTCAGATTGTTAATAATGATAGTTAGCGGGAAATCTTAGGTAGTACTACTGGGTCTGACGAGCCCCACCTGTGCGACTCGAGGTCAAACGGGTGCAATATTGTCCTAACGAACATTTGTCACGACCTGGTAAGTCGTGGCAGGAGGCAACAAACGTAACACAGTCAGCTTTAATCGTGAAATCACTATGATTATTACTATTTGTTTATAGACTAGCTATCTATTACATACACAATCTTATATTTTGCAACTATCATTGGTTTATGTTTAAACGTAAACTCTTGAACTCACCAACCGTTGTGTTGACTCTTTTAGTATGCTATTCTCTGGTTAAGGTTGCCAGTTGCCTAGGAGCATGCACGTCAGCATTGTTGAGTTGTCTACATTTGCCTTGTTTACAAATTTGGGATTATTTTCATATTAAACAATTGTGATTGGTACATACTACTTGTTTTGGGTTTTCTGGTTTTAAAACGCTTCCGCAGTATTTTAAACGTTAACTCTGGTTTTGTTTATTAATCATATAGAGTCGTTCTTGGTAACTAATGACTGAGATCCTGGTATGTCACGCGCCTCGTGGTAAAACCCCGCACGCGGATTTTGAGGGTGTGACATGTGACACCCTACATATATCCCACATCGGCCGTGGACAGGAGAGATTCCTGGTTCAAAAGAAATGTCTGGTCTCTAATATCACCAACGAGTTTTGGGCGTATTGGCTGTGGATGAGAGGAGAACTCCACAGTTAAGCGTGCTCAGGTGGCAGCAATCCAGGGATGGATGACCTCCCTGGGAAGTTTTCACCCGGGCAACCAAAAACAAATCCGTGAGCTCCTCGTAGGCAAAGCGGACAATATTGGTGGTATGAAAGGTTGGGTGTTACAGAATGGTATCAGAGCCACTCCTGTGCCATTCGGGGATGGTGGGACAAACCTCACTAGGGATGGTGAGTTCTCGGGCTCATCGAGGACGATGAGTCCAAAGGGGGGGGGTGATTGTGACACCCTACATATATCCCACATCGGCCGTGGACAGGAGAGATTCCTGGTTCAAAAGGAATGTCTAGTCTCTAATATCACCAACGCGTTTTGGGCGTATTGGCTGTGGATGAGAGGAGAATTCCATAGTTAAGCGTGCTCAGGTGGCAGCAATCCAGGGATGGGTGACCTCCCTGGGAAGTTTTCACCCGGCAACCAAAAACAAATCCGTGAGCTCCTCGTAGGCAAAGCGGACAATATTGGTGGTATGAAAGGCCTGTGTTACAGGGAAGATACTCAATTTTTACAAGATAGCCAAGAAGATGAACCCTTAGATGATGAAGCCTATGAGCAAATGATGACGGAATTAGATAAAGAATTCACACCAGCAAAATTGGCTGGAAAGTCAAAGGTCAATCAAAACAATAGGCCCCACAAGAAAGAAAAGAAGGGATCAATAATTCACCTCCATAATTGGCCGACAAACAATTTTGTTTGTGTGTTACATTATTGTAGCTTTCACTATTTACTTTTTGACTTGTGATACAAAACGCGTCATACGCAATTATAAGCGAATATTCACTGTAATATTCGGTGCTAAAGCCTCTATATAAAGGGGACTTAGTGTTTAGTAAGAGGCACCGGTTTTCACAACCACTCCTCTCTTCTCTCGTACTCTTGTAAAACATCCAACAATAATATTTAAAGTTTTCAAGTCTTTAATTCTAGTAATTTTCTATTCTTTTCTTTTATATTTGTTTATGATCGCCTCACTTAGAGGCTAAACCTCTAAGTGTTGAAACATCACCATTCTCAACAGATTATCATAATAAAAAAGAGATCTTAAAACCCAGATGAAAGTAAAAATTTAAGAGGAATCGTGGGATAGGGTTACAGCCCATCTAAGATGTTAATGTGGGAGATCGACCGCTTGGGGACCCGTTTAAGCCAAAAAGACAAGAAGGCGTGGGGCGTTTTGGGTGATCACATATTAACATCCTGGACAATGGCTGTGTAAAATCACCAACGTTCCAGGATGTTAATATGTGATTAGTATAGGTCAGACCCAATACGCCTCACGCCTTCTTGGCTTTTTGGCTTAAATGGGTCCCCAAGCGGTCGATCTCCCACATTAACATCTTAGATGGGCTGTAACCCTATCTCACGATTCCTCTTAAATTGAATTAACAGGACTAAATAATATATTAGAGAAATAAGAGAAATCTCGTTTTTGTCAGATAAGGCGAAAAACTATTCTATTAAAGAAATTAAATATCGAATAAGATCCTTGGAAAAACAACTAAAGGATTTAAAACACCGAGAAATAATAATTTCTTGTGGTTAAATGTTTCAGTCATGATCCCTCGGGACAGAGGCAGAGGACGAGGAAGAACTTCCTCTTATAGAGGAAGATGAACAGAAAGAATTATCCATCAAATGGGTAATAAAAAGCTTATAGCTATGAATGGTTCATCATATGCATCATCCTCCTCAAAACCTCAATTTGATGAGAAAACTTATAAAGAGTTTTTAGCTTATAAAGCATCACAGGGACATATCCTTGAAGAAACAGCATCATATGCACAGGTCACAATAAATGAAAGTGAAGATGAAGGATGGATTAATAATCCAAAAAAGGATGTTATACTCCTTTTAGATCAAAAAGATAAAAAATGGAGTAATCAGCCTTGGTTTATAATCAAGAGATATTTTGATTCGGGATTCTATCCCTCTAAGACATATAAGTCCAGAATATATTATGAGGAACTTCTTAAAGAAGAATCCTGCTAAATTACTCATTATATGGGTAGTAATAAAATTATAAGCTTAAGCAAAATAGTAGTTAAACATATCATATCTGTTGAAAACTGGGGAATATCTCCTTTAAAAGACAGGGAGATTTTGCACCCTGAAACTAGAACTCCCATTAGATATAACTATTGGGATTATATTAATGCTTTTAATAAAGTATTTCTGATTGATAATCAGAATCACAAACATTCGTGGTTTATACAAATTTGTTCCAAAGTATATGAATCGGATATTCCGGTTTGGTTTCATAATTGGTGGCAGTCATACGGTCCATCTATTGAAATTTTCATAGGAGAATCCCAATTATTTAAAACCTTATATTCTCAGTGGGTGGATTTATCACCTGTTTTGATAAAAGCTCACATGGTAACAATGTTATTGAGGGAATATTATTATTATTATTAGTAGTAGTTGTAGTATTAGTATTAGTATTAGTATTATTATTATTATTATTATTATTATTATTATTATTATATTATTATTATTATTATTATTATTATTATTATTATTATTATTATTATTATTATTAGTATTATTATTAATATTATTATTAATATTATTATTATTATTATTATTATTATTATTATTATTATTGTTATTATTATTATTATTATTATTTTATTACTACTACTACTTAATACTACTAATGCTACCACCGTTGCTTCGCAACAGAGCTGCTGTTATAGCATTCAAGAGTTATTGGTGGCTTCAATTGCTTTCAAGGGCTATTAGGAGTATTTTAGTCAAAACAATTATAAAATAAAAAAATCAGCCCTACGTGGGAGGTTTTAGGTGTTCAGTCTCCTTTGATAATTAGTATTACGATTTGAATTACTAGGAATGATAGGTTAGCATTTCTTTCATTTCTTCAAGAAAAGCATCTCTGGATGTCCTATTATACAAAATAAAATATAAGTATAACTACTTAATATGGACTCATTTCTAACATTATAAAACAAACACCAAAAAACTATATACAAATAAACAAACAAGTCATATGACACAAACTATATGAATCATAACCATAAAAGAAAGATTATCATAAAAGTATAAAATGAACAATATAACCTTAACTATCGTTGAATAGTAATCATAAAACATTAATCATCATAACCATAATTAAACTTCAAACCAAAGAAATCTATGTTTAATAATAGACAAAGGTAACATGATTACTAAACCAAAATACGTTGACAAGATTGAGTCATTGAGTCAAATCATAGCTGTAATTATCAAAAGAGGCTAAACGTATAAAAACAATCATGTGAGTTTGTTCTTATTTTGTAATCCTTTTGGCTAAAATAACTCTCATATTGGAAAGTTAACGGAAAAAGTTAACCACATTAGTTAGGTGTAGTCAACGGTATTCAAATAACAATTTTAGTGAAACCTTTGGATCCAAATGACATAATTTAAACTTTTGAACTTAAATGACAATTTATATGAAACCCCACGGATGTAAAATACATTTAACTCAAGTTTAGTCCTTTTAGGAGTAAGGGCAAAATAGTCATTTTTGTGACAACTGACCAGAAACTCACTCGATTACTCTGTGCCAATGCAGTAGACCAGTGATGGAACACACCATGTAACGCAATTTTCGGGAAAAAAATTCTTTCAATATGGGGATAATGTGACATCCGGTAATTTTCCGTTACCAAACTCCGTTAGTTCCGTTAGGTCTAGCATACACGTGTCGTGAGCACACACTAGTTGTCGTTGAACGTTCGTGACTTAATAATAATTAAAAATGATTATCTGATAATAACTTGGTTAATAATGTTGATTATTAATTTGTAGTTATGTAATTTGTGAAATTTAGATATATTATTTGTGAATTTTATCTTGTAACGTGTCAACATGTTATATTTATTCATGTATTTTGTTATTAGTGGAAAATATACATGATTATTATTGTTGGTTAATAATACTTGTACTTTATAGTTAAAGATTGTTAAATAGTATTAAAAGATCAATTTTTACAAAAGGTGATTAAGGAGGATTTATTTTGTAATTACCATTTAACTTAATATTACCAAAAACTAAACCCTAATCCCCCTCCCCCTCACCTTCGGCCGCGACACCTCCCACACACACCCACGCTTCGATTTTGATCAAAACAACAAGCAAGCATCAATTTTGGCTAGTTCCAAGTGTTTCTAACGTGTAGCAAGCATCAATTCTTGGTCATTACACGATAAAAGGTTAGATTTTTATGGTTTTTCATGGTTTTTGGGTGTTGGCCTAAACCCTAGTTTGAATTTGATGATGAATCTCGAATTTTGTGTTGTTTGATTATTGTATGATGTTAGTTAGATTGTATTGATGTTAGTTTACGTGGATTATACAAGAAATTCGTTGTTTTGATGCGTTGTTCATACCTTAGTAATAATAGTAACTTTTGTGCATGAACTTGATGAGTTGATGATAGATTGATGATGTTATGATGTTAATGATGTTGTATGAACGTTGGGTTATGATTATTATGCAAGAAATCCATGAATTGATCATGTAGTTCATACCTTGCTATAAGTAGAAACTTTTGGATATGAGATTGGTGAATTATGATGATTTGATGATGTTGAACATGTTTAAATGATAGTTATGAGTTTGAATAGGTATTGTGTTGTTGAATTCATGATTGAATTGAGCATTCCATTGATTTTGGGATGTTACTTTCCCAAAAAGGAAACTTTATTTATCTAGAACCTTGGATATGGTGAAGTGGGCATGTTCATGACGTTAGGGTCATGTTAGAATGTTTATTGATGGTGTCTAATGTGGTGGAATGTGTTAATTGGGTTGTATGGATACTTGATCGGTCAATTGGGAAATTTGGACTTTTATTGATTATACATGATGACGATCGTCATACACGCGTGCGGAAATTAGGATTGGAAGGGTTTAGGCTCTGAAGTCGTGAGTGGCTTCATTTGGCATGTTGTGCATGATTAGACTTTATGTATGATGTACTAGTTATGATGTAATTATAATTATGTTGAGCATGTTGACTAATTGAGAGTTGCATGATTGTATGATAATCTAAGTTGTATGATGACCTTGGTAGAACAAGTGGTTGATGAAGTGATATACGTGAACAACTTGTATGATAACCATGTATAATGAGTTGCTATGCTTGATTAAAAGGGATTTCAATTAATATGTCACCAACGGGTCAAACGGGTCAACTGGGTCAAATGTGTCTTGTTTTTCCAAAACCTTGCATCAATGTGTTTATTGAGCACTTAGGGTTGTTAATGATTTTGTGTACATGTACTCATGTACTTGCGTGTTCTAGGTAACCTTTGAAGGTTGTCTTTCCTTTCTTTCTCAAGTTAGCTTTAATATCATTCGTGTACACACCCGGTGAGTTCATGCCACACTTTAGTTTACACTCTCTTATGGGGGAGATAGCATACTCGTTCTGAAATGCTTTATTGATTATAAGTTGTGAATAGTGTAATGCAGTGCGATATACTATGAAAGTCCTCATACTTTCAGATATTTAATATTGGAACCAGCGGGAAATCTTGGGTAGTACTACTGGGTTTGACAAGCCCCACCTGTGCGACTCGAGGTCAAACAGGTGCAATATTGTCCTAACACATGGTGTCATGACCTAGTAAGTCGTGACGGGAGGCAATCAAACGAAACACTGTCATCTTCGATCGCGAAATCACTATGATTATTACTTGTGAATTTAGACTAGCTATCTAATTCAATTCACTCTTATGTTTTATAACTGTTACTGTTATGTTTTACGCAAACTCTTGAACTCACCAAGCATTGTGTTGACTCTTTTAGTATGCTATTCTCAGGTCATGATTAATGAAAAGCCTAGGAGCACTCACAGGTCAGCATTTGTGGGTCAGCATTGTTGGGAACATTTGTTGGTTTGCTATTGGAATTATTGTGTATTTTGTTTTGAACAACGGTTGGCGCGTGTTTGCGCATTTTACATTACATTACATTACTTTGGTTTGTCTTGTTTATTGAACGCTTCCGCACTATTTTAAAGTTCTAAACTCTGATTGTGCTTGAATGTTTCATATAGAGTCGTTCTGAGTAACTAATGACTGAGATCCTGGTTTGTTACACGCCTTGCGGTAACCCCGCACGTGGATTTTGAGGGTGTGACAATTTTGTTTAAAACTAACTGAAAATTTTAACTTTAGTTAATGGAAATGATAGAATACATGACAAATTTTCAAATAAATGATACTCGGTATACTTATTAAATTTTAAGGACATGACCTATAATTTTGATAATACATAAAAGTTAATATTTGTAATTTACTCAAATATTTATAAAATACAAAAAAAATGTTTCTTAAAACTAATTTTAAGTTTCTCTATAAATTGTTTTATTATCATTAAAAACAAATGTTACAAGTTTGTTTTTAATAAAATAAACTAAAATATAGGGATCTGTTAGTTGGGGTGTATATGCAAAAACCAAAGCATAAAACAGGGATTGTTGTTGTTGTAGAACTTGTCCCACATAAGTGGGATGATCAAACTTAAGTCGCATATAAGCAGTACTATTCTAAGATGTTTGTTTCCTATAGGAGGCACAAGTAGTGCCCCATGTACCAGTTAATGTGGATATGGCATCAGCGATGGGCACAATGTGACGCTTTGAGTATTCACTTTCCACTTTGGATGCGAAGAGAGATTTTAAGTTACTATCAAGGTTTGAATGCGTTGTTGATGATGTCTTTAGTTGATTCTGATGATATCAACACCTGCCCTCGACCTTAGACAACTTGTAAGCTACTACGATATCGGAACTTGTTACCGAGGTTTGGTACGAAGCTTCATAACTTGTAAGCTACTACGATGTTGGAACTTATTGCTAATGATATCAATGATTGGTCTACCGACCTACATTGCTACCTAGTTCAAAGTTTCATGGACCAGAGTCGATAACTTCATACTAAAGTAAGACTTACAATTGATCATGACAATTACAACCGAGATGAGTACCTGGGTTATCACTTTTCAATTACGAATAAGCATTTTGTTTTGATTCATGCATGGTGCTTACAATTAAAATCAAAATGTAATGAAATTAAAGTAGGAAACGATCTAAACAAAAACCCTAGATCATTTACCAGAGATGCAAACCAAATATTTAATTACACCACCAGATGATGTTTGGGGGTTATTATTTTCATGAGTAGAAGACACTAATCAAATCAAGCACACCTTAAGACAATAATCTGGTTGTTAGATCCAGATACACTAACTATAACTAAACAAGACTCATCCAATCAAACCTAGATCTGTATCCGTTTGTTTCTAAAAGCTTTAAAACACAAAATTGAATCCCTATTTGATCTGTAACACCCGGAAAATTTTAAAAGACGTGAAAGAAGGAATAAATGTGTATAAAAGAAAGAAAACACAATTTAACCCAAGTTAAATGTGTCAAAAGGACAAAAAGTATAAAAAAAAGTTGGTGCAAAAGGTGATGGCCGCCCACACCTTTCTGCATATTTTCTTCTAACCGAATTTTCGAGAGAGAAAGAGCAGAGATTTCGGGTTTTAGAGAAGGAAGAAGAAGAATTTGAATTCAAGGTAAGAATTCTTGGTTTTAAGTTGTTCTTGGCCAGCCTAAGCCTCGGTTGTATGCTTATATGTGTTTGTTGTGTTCGGGTGTGTGTTTTTAGTGGTTTTCTAGGCGGTTGAACTCATAGTGCAAACGGGTTTGAAGGAAGTCTTGCCCGAAAGATTGCTAAGGTGAGTTCTAGATCCCCGGTTTCTATGTTTTAAACCTGTTTGGGGCTGGAAATACATGTAACTAACTTTTTAATATGTCCAGTATGTTGTACCGTAAGTTTGGCCCTGTCCTTTTACTGGGTGTGTTAGGGCCTGCATGTTTTGCTCGGTTTATATGGTTTTATGCTTGTTCAAAGAGATTAGCATGCTAGATCGGTGTGATGAATGTATAAGGTTGAGGATTGGGAACTGATTATAGTGTAAGATGCGGTTTCAGGTTAGTTGATCATCCGCATTAAGTTTGAATATTTGCATAGTGTAGTTCATCCGCATTAGTTAAGTCTTCATCCACATTTGATGAACACATCGACTATTTTGTCATCCGCATTTGCTAGTGTTCATCCGTATTTGTTGTATGTTCATCCGCATTTGTTTTGCCCATGCGCATTTGCTTCAGTCATCCGCATTTGGTAACTCATCCGCATTTGTTTATTCATCCGCATGTGTTTGCATCCGCATTTCTTAAGGAGACAAATTTCCTGAGATTTTGGGATGTAGAGCTTAAGTGTTAAGAAAGGATGTTTTATGGGGGACTGTGCTGTTTACGATTTGCATGCTTTGTATGCTGTTGTGTTGATGTTGTTCCATGTTATGTTATGTCGTGACCTTACGTGGTGTGACGTATGAATATGCTTATGTAAGTAGTACTTAACAAAAGTGGAAGATAACTAAAGAGAAGTAAGAAAGAATGAATGCATGCATTAATGAACGATCGGATGTAAGAAAAGTCTTGCAAGCACTAAGGAGGTTCACACCCAATGAAGGGTGTTAGCTCAACGATGTGCGGGTTAGCTACCCCAGAAGGATGCACACTGGGGTCTAGTGTTGTGACTGACCATACGTACGGACCATTGTCGCTTACCCGGTGCTGGGTCCACCTTGTGCATGATGTTTGAAGTCTATTTATAGTCTTCGGCCCAGTACCCGCCTTGTGCATGATGTTTGGGGTATAGCACATGGCATTGGTCCAAATGATGATATCCGATGCTGGGCCCGCCTCGGGCATGATGTTTGAAGTCTATTTATAGACTTCGGCCCAGTACCCGCCTTGTGCATGATGTTTGGGGTATAGCTCGAGGCATTAGCCTGGAGCATAGAGAAGTAAAAGTAATAATGATCGAATGAAATGTACGATAAGAAATAGAATGAATGAATGTAAGTTGACGATGATGAAAGATAATAATGAGATTATCTATTTGTACGTATGATGTATGATCGCTTACGAAAGTAAAGTACAGTTTAAACGAAAGAAAAGTATTTTATTATAAAAACTAGAACTCACTCAGCAACGCTGACTTTTATGTGTTTCCAGTTGACAGGTAGTGTTGCTGAGGATGGCACGGGGCAGCTACTTGGCATTTTTGGATGGCATCTGTTGTTTAGATTATAATGTTTTTGTGATGTAATGCAAATTATGATATTGTGTAACAGTTAACTGAAATGTATTATTTTGCAAAAGCAATTATAATGAAATGGTTTAAAAAATTATTCCGCTGCAATGTTTTAGAAGTTGTAAATGAATATTTTATGTTTTATGTGCGATGATTGACCAGCTGTAAGCGTTCCGGGACCGGGGCCTTACAAGTTGGTATCAGAGCCAAAGTTTAAGTGAAACGAGTAAATTTTTCAATAGAAACCTAAACTTAAACTGAGAATGGGACAAAGGGAAGGGATGCCAGTTGAGTAGCTGCGTGCCATTAGGTATTTCTTAATGTTAACCGGTATTACGTGCGCATGTTATGTGATTTATGTGCTTCTTAGTAGATTTAGATACTGATGTAGTCAGGATAGGAAATGCTTGGGGTATGAAGAGTAAAGTAAGTGGCAATCACAATGGCCACTGTAATTAGGGACTTACTATACTTGACATAAATTGAGTTGTTACCTTGAATGACCGTGTTGGTGTTTGAATCTTATATCGTATTAGAGGATGGCCGGTGGTAGATCTTCGAAGGCTCTCGAGGTGGAGGTCGTGGTGGATGTGGTGCTGGACCACGGGTCACGAGATGAAGGCCTAGGGCTGAAGAGGTGGCTCATGAAGGGCCCGAGACCCTTCATCCGAAGGGTGGTAATGAAAGTGCTAACTTAAGGGCCTCGGTGAAGGAGGCTGTTGTAGAGGAGGTTCATCAGGTCATGCAGACGATCTTACCGTCTGTGGTGACAGAAGTAATAAAGGCTGTAAGAGAAAGGGAAAGGAAGGAGAGGAACCGGTCCTCGGGAGTAAGGGAGCAATCGGGGACTGAGACGGTTGTCTCTACTGATGAGGAAGAAGAAGAAGAGCCTGTGTCGGAGGCAGCACGAGGCTGTAACTATGGGGCATTTCAAAGATGCAAGCCCCTAACTTTTGACGGAAATGGCACTGCTGCTGCTCACTGGTGGGTGAGAGAGATGGAAGTTGTTCTAGATATCAGCGAGTGCCGGGAAGATCAGAAGGTGAAGCTTGCCACTCATTCATTTGTGGACTCGGCCCTATGTTGCTGGGACAATATTGTCCAGGCCAAGGGTAGTAGAGCGATTGGCAGG
This sequence comes from Flaveria sonorensis, assembly GCA_025506505.1. Lineage (NCBI taxonomy): Eukaryota > Viridiplantae > Streptophyta > Magnoliopsida > Asterales > Asteraceae > Flaveria > Flaveria sonorensis. The sequence continues at coordinate 24,248,337 of CM046432.1, read as the reverse complement.
ATGAGGTGGAATGAGTTGAATAAAACTGGTGATCGAGGAGTTTTGTCCTCACCGAGAGCTCAACAAGGTTGAGAGGGAGTTCCTACAGCTGGAGGCGGGAAACATGACACATCAGCAATATACCACCAAATTCAATGAGATGGCACGGCTAGTGCCGGATCAGGTGACACCCTTGTCACGAAAGATTAAGAGATACATTCAGGGCTTGCCGGCGGACATCCGCAGGCACATGATCGCCGCCCGACCGAGCATGTTTAGGTCAGTGGTTGACTGGCAGGGAGGCTGTATGATGAACGGGAAGTGGTGGTGGCTGAGGTGAGTAAGAAAGGTGGTGGTGACCGGAACTAGAACGGGAAGAGGTTTGGTAGGGGTGGTGCCTCGACAAACAACAAGCTTGCACGGGTGGATGACCGTCTCGAAGAGGTGTGGCAAATGCGGAAAGGAGCATTTCGGAGAATGTAGGCGGGGATTGAATGTATGCTTCCTGTGTGGGAGGACAGGGCATATAGCAAAGGATTGTCGTATGGCCAGATGTTTTAACTGTGGTAGAGAGGGTCACATGAGCAGGGAATGCATGAAGCCAAGGGCTGAGAGATCGGAGCGAAGAAGACGACCGGAACCGAAGGGCAGAAAGCAAGCGCCAGAGCATTCACAATGACCCAGGAGGAGGCTAGGACGGACCCGATGTTGTGTCAGGTATGTTCATAGTAAAACCAAACTCTTGCCTCCGTGTTATTTGATTCCGGTGCTAGTAAGACTTCATTTCTGCTACCTTTTGTGCTAAGTTGCTTTTAAGGAGTAGGAGTATTGACGAGCCTTCGATGTAGAAACTGCCATAGGAAAGTCTACCAGGATTTCTGAGATGATGGAAGGCTGTGTCATAGAAGTAGAAGGTCATAACTTTCCTTTTAGACCATTCGTGATGACCTTAGGCGGTTTCGATATAGTCCTGGGAATGGACTGGTTAGCGGCCTACGAGGCGAATATCGTATGCCGCAAGAAGATGATTGGACTGACAGCGGCTGACGGAAGTTCGGTGACGATTTACGGTGATTGAGTTACTACGATTCTGAAGGTGATTTCAATGGCGGTGGCGGGAAAGTGTATGAGGCGTGGATGTAGTGCCTACTTTTCCTACGTAAAAGATGTTGATACGCTAACACCACAATTGTCTGATGTACCGTTGTGTGTGACTTCCCAGACGTGTTCCCGGAAGATTTACCAGGTGTATCGCCGGACCGTGAGATTGAGTTTCAGATCGACCTGATACCCGGTGCCCAACCTGTTGCTAAGGCACCGTATCGGTTAGCCCCTTTAAGCTAAAGGAATTGATGGAGCAACTGCAAGAGTTGCTGATAAGGGGTCATTAGACCGAGTATCTCTCCATGGGGTGCCCCGGTTTTGTTTGTAAAGAAGAAGGACGGTAGTATGAGGATGTGTATTGACTACCGCGAGCTGAACAAGTTGATGGTGAAGAATCGGTATCCATTGCCTAGGATTGATGACCAGTTTGATCAGCTCCAAGGTGCCAGTTGGTTTTCGAGAATAGATCTCTGATCTGGTACCATCAGTTGAAGGTGAAGGAGCAGCAGGATATTCCTAAAACAGCTTTTCGTACGCGTTATGGACACTACGAGTTTCTCGTTATGTCTTTCGGTTTAACCAACGCACCAGCTGCTTTTATGGATCTGATGAATCGAGTGTGTCAGCCGATGTTGGATAAATCAGTGATTGTGTTCATCGATGATATCTTGATTATTCGAAGAGTGAGGGGGAACATGCGGTCACATTCGAGAGGTATTAGAGACGTTGAGAAGGGAGAAGTTGTATGCTAAGTTCTCCAAGTGCGCGTTTTGGTTGCGTAAGATTCAGTTTTTGGGTACGCCATTCGAGATCCGTAGTTTCTTAGGGTTGCGGGCTATTATAGGAGATTCATTCAAGACTTCTCTAAGATAGCTTCTCCACTGACCAAGTTGACCCGTAAGGATGTGAAGTTTGTTTGGGGTCAAGAGCAAGAGAAGGCTTTCGAAGAGTTGAAGACGAGGTTGACCCAAGCTCCTGTCCTATCATTACCCGAAGGGAGCGAGGATTGGTGGTTTATTCAGATGCTTCTTACTCGAGATTGGGTTGCGTACTGATGCAGCGAGGAAAGGTATAGCTTACGCATCCCGACAATTGAAGGTTCATGAGGTTAATTACCCTACTCATGATTTAGAGCTAGCAGCTATGATCTTTGCATTAAAAATTTGGAGGCACTACCTGTATGGGACGAGGTGCACCATCCACTGACCACAAGAGCTTGAAGTAATTCTTCGAGTAGAAGGATTTGAACATGAGGCACAGGAGATGGTTGGAACTGATAAAGGATTATGATTGTGAAATCCATTACCATCCGGGCAAAGCCAACGTAGTGGCGGATGCCCTTAGCCGAAAGGAGAGGCCTGAACCAATCCGGGTGAAGGCTTACCAATTGATTTTGACCTCCGATGTGATGAAGAAGGTTAAGGAGTTTCAAGATGAGGCGTTGAAGGAAGATCATCTTAACTCTGAAAGGATGAGAGGTCTAGTCACGGAATTTGGTGAAAACACTCTCGGTGTTAGAACCCGATTCGGACAAATGTGGATTCCTCGTTATGGGGATCTATGTGGGAAGATCATGGACGAAGCTCATAAGACACGATACTCCATTCATCCCGGTGCCACAAAGATGTATCAGGATATGAAGAAAGATTATTGGTGGCCGGGTATGAAGCGTGACGTAGTGGAGTACGTGAGTAAGTGCCTTACTTGCTTGCAAGTGAAGGCGGAGCATCAGAAGCCATACGGTAAGATCCAACCTTTGGATATACCCAAGTGGAAGTGGGAGCATATCACCATGGACTTTGTCACGAAGCTACCATGTACCGCGAAAGGATACGATGCCATATGGGTGATAGTCGACCATCTGACGAAGAGTGCTCACTTCCTACTGATCCGAGAGAGAGACGTATCATCTGAGAAGTGAGCGGATCTATTCATCAGGGAGATTTTAACTCTCACGGTGTGCCGGTGTCTATTGTTTCTGATCGTGACACTCGGTTACATCTAAGTTCTGGAAGAGATTTCATGATGCAATGGGGACGAGGTTACACATCATCACGGCTTATCATCCACAGACGGATGGTCAGTCGGAGAGAACCATTCAGACGCTTGAGGATATGCTTCGGGCATGCGTCATTGATTTTGGAGGTAGTTGGGATGACCACTTGCCGTTAGAGGAGTTCTCATACAATAACAGTTATCATGCCAGCATTGGTATGCCCCCTTATGAGATGCTATACGGTAGCAGATGTAGAACACCCATTTGTTTGGGTGATATTGGTTAGAAGGAGTTGGGAAGTATTGAGGTGATTAAGGCTATGACTGAGAAGCTTGATAAGATCAAAGCCTTTATGAAGGTAGCCAAAGATAGGTAGAAGTCGTATGCCGATACGAGACGTAGACCAATTGAGTTAAAGGTTGGAGATAGAGTTATGTTGAAAGTCTCGCCACGAAAGGGGATCATTCGGTTTAGAAAGCGGGGTAAGTTGAGCCCGAGATACATAGGGCCTTTCCGAATCATTGCTCGAGTAGGAGAGGTGGCCCACAAGTTGGAGTTACCCGATGAGTTAAGTGGAATTCACCCTACATTCCATGTATCTCATCTGCGGAAGTGTTTAGCTGACGAAGATATGGTTGTACCACTGGAAGACATTAAAGTTGATGAAAGGCTCAATTATGTGGAGCAACCAGTGGCAATCATTGATCGCAAGGAGAAAAGGTAAGGAATAAAATGGTTCCCCTGGTGTGTGTACAGTGGAAGCACAGGAAGGGATTCGAGTCTACGTGGGAGACTGAAGAAGAGATGAGGCAGTATTACCCACATCTGTTGAGGAATAACAGGTTTCGGGGACGAAACCTATATAAGGGGGGGGACTTGTAACACCCGGAAATTTTAAAAGACGAGAAAGAAGGAAAAAATGTGTATAAAAGAAAGAAAAAACAATTTACCCAATTTGAGGGGCTAAATGTGTCAAAAGGACAAAAAGTATTAAAAAAAGGGGGTGCAAAAGGTGATGGCCGCCCACACCTTTCTGCATATTTTCTTTTAACCGAATTTTAGAGAGAGAAAGAGCAGAGCTTTCGGGTTTTAGAGAAGGAAGAAGAAGAATTCGAATTAAAGGTAATAATTCTTGGTTTTAAGTTGTTCTTGGCCGGCCTATGCCTCGGTTGTATGCTTATGTGTGTTTATTGTGTTTGGGTGGGTGTTTTTAGTGGGTTTCTAGGCAGTTGAACTCATAGTGCAAACGGGTTTGAAGGAAGTCTTGCTCGAAAGATTGCTAAGGTGAGTTCTAGATCCCCGGTTTCTATGTTTTAAACCTGTTTTGGGCTGGAAATACATGTAACTAACTTTTTAATATGTCCAGTATATTGTACAATAAGTTTGGCCCTGTCCTTTTACTGGGTGTGTAGGGCCTGCATGTTTTGCTCGGTTTATGTGGTTGTATGCTTGTTCTAAGAGATTAGCATGCTAGATCGGTGTGATGAATGTATAAGGTTGAGGATTGGGAACTGATTATAGTGTAAGATGCGGTTTCAGGTTAGTTGATCATCCGCATTAAGTTTGAATATTTGCATAAGTGTAGTTCATCCGCATTAGTTAAGTCTTCATCCGCATTTGATGAACACATCGACTATTTTGTTCACCCGCATTTGCTAAGTGTTCATCTGCATTTGTTGTATGTTCATCCGCATTTGTTTTGCCCATGCGCATTTGCTTTAGTCATCTGCATTTGGTTACTCATCCGCATTTGTTTATTCATCCGCATTTCTTTAAGGAGACAGAATTTCTGAGATTTTGGGATGTAGAGCTTAAGTGTTAAGAAAGGAGGTTTATGGGGGACTGTGCTTGTTTATGATTTGCATGCTTTGTATGCTGTTGTGATGATGTTGTTCCATGTTATGTTTATGTCGTGACCTTACGTGGTGTGACGTATGAATATGCTTATGTAAAGTAGTACTTAACGAAAGTGGAAGATAACTAAAGAGAGGTAAGAAAGATGAATGCATGCATTAATGAATGATCGAAGAAGTAAGAAAAGTCTTGCAAGCACTGTAAGGAGGTGCACACCCAATGAAGGGTGTTAGCTCAACGGTGTGCGGGTTAGCTACGCCAGAAGGATGCACACTAGGGTCTAGTCTTTGTGACTGACCATACGTACCGGACCATTGTCGCTTACCCGGTGCTGGGCCCGCCTTGTGCATGATGTTTGAAGTCTATTTATAGTCTTTGGCCTAGTACCCGCCTTGTGCATGATGTTAGGGGTATAGCACATGGCATTGGTCCAAATGATGATACCCCGGTGCTGGACCCGCCTCGGGCATGATGTTTGAAGTCTATTTATAGACTTCGGCCCAGTACCCGCCTTGTGCATGATGTTTGGGGTATAGCTCGAGGCATTAGCCTGGAGCATAGAGAAGTGAAAGTAATAATGATCGAATGAAATGTACTATAAGAAAGAGAATGAATGAATATAAGTTGACGATGATGAAAGATAATAATGAGATTATCTATTTGTACGTATGATGTATGATCGCTTACGAAAGTAAAGTACGGTTTTAAACGAAAGAAAAAGTATTTTATTTATAAAACTAGAACTCACTCAGCAACGCTGACTTTTATGTGTTTCCAGTTGGCAAGTAATGTTGCTGAGGATGGCACGGGGCAGCTACTTGGCATTTTTGGATGGCATCGTTGTTTAGATTATAATGTTTTTGTGATGTAATGCAAATTATGATATTGTGTAACAGTTAACTGAAATGTATTATTTTGCAAAAGCAATTATAATGAAATGTTTTAAAAAATTTTCCGCTGCAATGTTTTGAAGTTGTAAATGAATATTATATGTTGTATGTGCGATGATTGACCAGCTGTAAGCGTTCCGGGATAGGGGCCTTATATGATCTCTTTCAAATATAATATACTTTATTGTTATCAGACAATCTTTTGTAGTAATGCTAGCGTAGATATCTTATATTTGTTTCTTGCTCGTTTAAAACTATTTGAAATATAAGTTTCGTATTTCTTAAGTTTTATAATTTTGACATCAAGGCTTAGGGTGTTATATATGTGTTAGACTTCTTGAAAGAATAACATTTTGTCTTTATTTTGTTTTTTTTGTCATAGTATAGGGACTTATTTGTAAATATATGTTCCTTAGTTTCTTGATAGTATACATAGGATTTTATGTATGTGCATGGAGTCAAGTGAGGAGAGATCTTTAGACATCTCAGATCTAAGAAACACTTAGATTTAGTTGAAAACTATAACCCTTACACATTGTATCCTGTGCATTTGTTATCAATGAAATCTATGAATTTTTTGATGTAATTGCATGTGTTTGATTACTTTGTATTTGAATTGATCATTGCATCATGAAATCATCACAGATTCGATCCTTTTGAACTGATCAATTGGTATCAGAGCCTTTGATTCATTGATCAGAGCTTATCGACATTTTGAGCTCTTTGAATCACTTGAAATCTGTGATTGATTGCAATTTGATCAATTAATTGTTGTTTTCAGTTGTGTTTCATCCATAGAAACATGATTTGAATCACAATTTTGTGTTTTTAGTTCATTCAAATCTGAGAAATTGATCGAATTAGTGTTCGAACTTTGTTCTTCATATTCGGACTGAAATTCAATCAGAATACTGATTTGTTGTTGTTGTTTGAACAAATTGAGGATTAAGGATTGTTAATCGACCTAATTACTACCAAATTGGAAGTTTTTAGATCAATTAATCAAGTTTTGAAGATTTTCATAAGATCAGAGTCCATTGAAGTTGGTAAATTAGGCGCATTATGGTTGAAAACTGATGAAATTGTCTAAGTGTCTAGGCGCATTTCCACTATTTGGGCGTTTTGATACTGTGTAGATGTTTCAGATAAGGCGTTAGACCACTGTTGAGATGTTTGAGACTGTTTGGACACTTGGTGACTTTGCAGAGAAACAAAATAATTCTAGGCGCATTTCAACTGTTTAGGCGCATTTGAACTGTTTGGACCCAGGCGTTTAACAACTGTTTGGGCGCATTTCAACTGTTTAGCCGCATTTCAGTTGGGCGTTTTTTAGAATCATACTAAGGCATTCCTTGGGTGTTTCTACTTCAAAGTCAGGTGTTGAGAACTGTGTAGGCGTTTCACTACTGTGTAGGCGCTTGTCAACTATTCAGGCACATCAGCTTTCAGACTTATCAATTTACAATTAGAATTTTTTTTTTCAGAAACTAAAATCCAAAAATATTTCATTTCATAGTTTTTAATTCAAAACTTAAAAACAACAAAAACAAGTTTTTTTCTTAAATTCAAAAATACAAAATGGTTAAGTCTGAAGATTCTGAGAACAGGGTTCCAAAGCTAAAGAATAGAGCTGATTTCAAGAACTGGTCTTTAAGACTGAAGCATCATCTAAATTCTATTGACACTGACTTGTGAAAGTCAATAGAGAAAGGACCTCATATCCCAATTACATATGATGGTCCTGATAGAGGATTTGTTTACATAAAAGACTCTCAAGAACCTTATCCTAAGGATGGTCTGCAAGGTGATGACTTAAGGAAAGTGAAGAATGATATCAAAGCTTATTTATTGATGTATAAAGGATTACCATTGGAAGTCTTGACTAGACTTGATGGTTATCAAACTGGTTACACTATGTACAAAGCTTTGAAAATCATATGTGAAGGAGGTAAAGAGAGACAAGATCTCAAAAAGCAGAAACTTAAGAGGCAGTTAGAGTTGTTTGAGCATATTTCTGGGGAAACAATAAATCAAATGATGAACAGATTTATGCAACTAACTACTGAGATGTCAACTGCTGTTATCAAAAATGATCTAAAAGATCTAAACTACAGACTTCTCAATGCTCTTCCATCTTCATGGAAACAGACAGTTACACTATTAAAGCATACTGAAAAGTTTCCTATGGATCTAGATCTTTTGATTGCCAAGATTGAATCAGTTGAGATTGATGAGAGTTCCAGAAACAATGATAGAGCTGCTTCAATGTCTCAGTACAAGTATGTTGCGTCTCCAGTTAACACAGTGGAGAATGCTTTTCTGGCCAAAGATAATAATACTCCAGAAGAAGAGGGTGATTTGTTTGTTGGAGCTGGTTTCTTTACAGATTCTTCTTATACAAGTGCTCCTATTTACACAACTCAACCACAATCTCAGTCTCCTCCTAAAACTCAAACTCCTAAACCTCAAACTGAGACTCCATCTTCTAATTCTGCTAAAACTAGCAAAGTTAAAGATGTTATTAATATCCTTTTACAGGATGATGAGTCTAAATCTGCTTTTACTGCTTTTATGGCAAGTTTTCAAGCTTATCAAGGTAGTCATCTAACATAATTAGATCTTGTTTTGCAGGATTTGTTTGAGATGGATCCTGATGATATGGAAGAGATGGACTTGAACTGGCAGATGGTGATGATTGCTTATAGAACCCATAAACACTCTTTGATGATTGCTTATAGAACCCAAAAACACTCTCATGTTAATAGGAACTACAAGCCAAGTGCTAACAAAACTGTTGGCTTCGACAAATCAAAGTCAAGTTGTTTCAACTGCAACAGCTATGGTCATTTCTCGAGAGAATGTAAAGCTCCCAGAAACCAAAGTAGAAATAGTCTAGCAGGTTCTAGCAGTCAAAGATATCATCAGTAGTCTCAGAAAACCTTCCAAAAGCCTTATCAGAGTATTCCTATGCAAAATATTAAGATGAATCAAGATCATCTGAAGAGCCAAAGAAAGCTTTTGTTGTTAGCATTAAAGATGGATATGACTAGAGTGCTTATGCTGAACAATTTACAGCTGATCTAACCTCTAGTTTATCACTTATTGCAGATATTCAAAGTGAAGACTGGTCTGAAGATAATGATCCAAAGGCTGATAGTGATTCAGAAAATGATGATGAAGACTATGACTGGAGTGACAAATCTGACCAAAAGAGGATTCAGAAGAGATTGCACTTATGGCTCAGTCTGACCAACCAAAGGTTGAGAATCCATCATCTGACTCTGAGACTTCATCTTTAAGTTATCCTGAAATTCCTGTTGCATTCAGAGAGAAAATATGCACAAAAGCATGTTTTGATCAAGTTGAGCATTACAGAACATATTCATAAAGATGTGATAAACTTAAACAATAAGAAGTAATGCACAACAAACTAAAAAATGATCACAAAGTCTCTGATGAAAAGATATATCTTTACAAACCTCATGGAATAAAACTCTAAAAGAACTTGAACTTGTGAAGAAACAACTTGAAGAGATGACAAAGAATTAGAAGAGAAAAAAAAAAGTCAGCTACAACTAGGTGGATCTAGCTAAAGTTAAAAGTTCTAAAACTATTATATAACGGCTGGTAAGTGAGAGGAAGATAAAAACAAATAGGTCTATGATTTACTCATGAACCAATGCCTGAATCTATCACAAACACTGCCAGAAAACTTAACACACATGATCACTCACCTGAAAACAAAGCTAAGCTAAAAGCCTTTCAAAACAAGAAAAAGAATATGAAAGTGATGAAGAGAAAACAAATATGAGATATTTGAGGAACAAGATTCAGAGAAGATTAAAACTGGTCATCGTAGAAAAATTAAATCTTATGAACCACGACCAAAGACTAAGAAAATTTTTGTTCCAAAAGAGTCTGTTGTCGAAGAAATAAGTGAAAGGATTGACAATCAAAACTCTAAAAATAAAGAGAAAGCAAAGCTAGATGAAATAACATCTGAAGATTCAATTTCTTATGGATTAAATAATCCAGAATTTATAAAATGACAAAAAGAACAAAAGAATAAAGAAAATGAAAAAGAATCTTCATCTGAAGATGTTCAATCTGAAAGTAAACAAAGATCATCAAGATCTAGAAATCAAAGAAGGAAAAGGAAAAATGCTAAATCTAACTCTTCTCAAAACAATCAAACTCAAAGAACAAATCAAACTAATCAGTTTAAACTAATAAAGTTTGTATCTGCGAGTACTTTCGACATGAACAAAATTCCAAAAATCAAATCTAACTCAAAGAACAAATCTAATTCTGATCCGAAAACAGGTTCAGTTCCTAAGTCTTCCTCTATCAACAAAAGATTTGTATCTAAAGAGTGAAGGAATAGTGATTATGAGCAAAAGTCAAAACCCAAATTTCAAAAGAACAAACTTTCAAATCAAAAACAAGCGATTAACTTGTCAACTCCTAAATCAAAACAAGGATCAAATGTGGCCTCCACATCAAAAGTTAATCAATAGATGTTTAAATTTCAACAAAGGTACTGTGATATATGTGATATGTATAATCATAAGATTGAAGAATGTTTCTTTAGCAGGTACTATCACATTTGTGATATGAAAAACCATTCAATAGCTGATTGTTATGCCAACAAATATTGTACCTATTGTGATGAAAGAACTCACAAAACTGAGAATTGCTACTTCAGAAAGAACTCGCCGAGGAATGGATATGTCAATCTACAATTTCAAAGAAATCAAAGTGTTGGTTTTCAAAGATTGACAAAACAACCTTCCTTAGGCTTGAGATCCTTTTGAAGAAATGATTCTGTTTATGATGCTTCTTATGCTGCAAAACCAAGACAGTATAATGAAGGAAAATTTACTCCACGATCTGCGAGAATGAATGGTGGGAAGTTCGGTAAACAAAATTTTTTGTCTGATGGTTTGAAATATCTTGATGATGATCTTGAAAAATGTTAGAATGTCTTAAGGACAAAAAAAATCAAGCTAATCAAAAATTTGTAAGAAACAGAATTGGCAAATTTGTTAACAAATTTGTTAACAAATAGTTTACCATTGTTGATAAATTTGGCAAGCCCAAGACCATATCGGCTTGGGTTGATAACTCAACTTAATTCTTTTTAAAATGCAGGTACGCCCGAGAAGACCTATTAACACATGGTATGTTGATAGTGGGTGTAGCTGGCATATGATAGGCAACCATGCCTTGCTTCAAGAATTTAAGTTAAAAGATGTTACTCATGTTGCATTCGGAGGTGATGCAGGTGGAAAAATAACAGGAGAAGGAACGGTGTCCAATGGGATTATTAGCTTTGATAAAATCAACTACTGTTTACAGTTGAAATTAATCTTTTAAGTGTTTCCCAAATTTGTCTGTTCTATTTGATGATTCTTTTTGTTATATTTTGAAGACAGGTTTTCAGATAAGCAATGAATGGGTAGTTGTTAAAGCTGTTCGTGATCGAGATGTATACAAGTTAGATATGTCTCAAGTAGATCCATCTACAGAAACAACATGCCTAATTGCTCAAGCATCAAATGTCGAAAGCCAGTTATGGCATAGACGTCTCGGGCATTCCAACTTCAAGAACATGAACAAGCTTGTAGCAGGAAATCATGTAGTAGGTCTTCCAACAAAGAAGTTTGCTACAACAGATCACTGCTCAGCGCGTTTAAAAGGAAAAAACACAGAGTGTCTTATAAGTCCAAGCTGATAAACTCAAATTCCAAGCCTCTCCAAATGTTGCACATGGACCTATTTGGACCAACAAATGTTGGAGTATTGGAAAGAAATCTTACTGTTTAGTTATCATTGATGACTTTACAAGATTTTATGGGTTTTCTTTTTGCATGCTAAATCTGAAACAATGATTATTAATAGAATCATCATTAAAGTAGAAAATCAATTAAAACAAAAGGTGAAAATAATTAGAAGTGATAATGGAACGGAATTTAAAAATGCTTATTGACAGGTTTTATGCAGAAAAAGGTATTGCTCGTTAGTTCAGTGCTCCTAGAACTCCACAACAAAAATAGAGTTGCTGAAAGGAAAAAAATAGAACTTTGATTGAAGCAGCACGGTCTATGTTAGCAGATGCCAAAATTCCAATCACTTTCTGGGATGAAGCTATATCCATAGCGTGTTTTGTGCAAAATCATTCATTGCTGTGAAAGATAAACAGAAAACTCCTTATGAGTTGATGTTGGCAGGAAACCTAATATAGATTTTCTTAAATCTTTTGATTGTCCAGTTTTGATTTTAAATTCAAGTGATCAGCTAGGAAAATTTGATGCAAATCTGATGAAGGATTTTTCGTTGGATATTCATCGGTTTCAAAAGCTTTTAGAGTTTATGACTCTAGGATAAATGTTTACTTGAAACATTCAATGTTAAATTTATTGAAAACTCTTTTCCATTAGTTGCAAATGGTCTAGCTTGGTTATTTGATTTAGATTCTTTGTCAAACTCTTTCAATTCTAACGTGTTTGAATCTACAGGTCAGAAGAAGAAACAATAAGGAGATCTTGGATCATTGAGAGATGATTCTGATTCTGATGATATGGATGACTCAAGCCCAGATTATCCATTTTTCTCTTTTGTGAAAGATCCTATATTTCAGTCTGAAGTTATGATCAACCTCAACAAGCTCAAGAACATTCCTTGTCTGAAAATTCCAATGTTTCACAACCTATTCCTAATGATGGTCCTGAAATTATACAACCTGAGTCCGGAACGTCATTGATTTCTGATGATGTAGTTGTTACTGATAATCTTGATTACTTTATCAACTCACCGACTCAAGTTCCTAATTTCAGTCCACATTCTTTGAACTTATTGCATCAGCTTTCCGACTTGAACCAATCTAATCTGGATGTTCATATTCAAGTGAATGAGATTCCAACATGTCGTGTTCACAAGAACCATCCTACATCTCAGATTATCGGTCCATTGAATGAGAGAACAACGGGAAGTCATTCAGAACAAGCAAACCGCTGCTTATAATCATGTTTTCTATCTCAAATTGTTCCTAAAAACATCATTAAAGTGTTAAAGGCCAATAGTTGGATTGAAGCAATGCAAGAAGAGTTATTGCAATTTCGTAAACAAGAAGTGTGGAAGCTTGTGGATTTACTTGAAGGAGAAAATGCCATAGGCACACCGAAACAAAACAGACGAGGGGAATTGTTGTTCGCAACAAAACGAGACTCGTTACACAAGGTTACACCCAAGAAGAAGGAATAGATTATGATGAAGTATTTCTCTAGTTGCAATCTTCTTGGCTTATGCTCATTCATGAAATTCAAGGTGTATCAGATGGACGTTAAAGGTGCTTTCTTATATGGACCAATCACCGATGATGTATGGTCAAGCAACCTCCAGGTTTCAAAAGATTTAGAATATCCTTATCATGTGTACAAGCTTTGCAATGCTTTGTATGGTCTAATCAAGCTCCTAGAATCGGTATGAAACGTTATCACAACATTTGATCCACATAGATACACGCGAGGGAAAATCTCCTACTTTGTTTATAAGAAGGATGCTGATGATCTCTTTGTGCAAGTGTATGTGATGATATCAAATATTGGTCTACAAGTCCAAAAGTTGTGCAATGAATTAAAGAAATCATGAAGTCTCGTTTCCAAATGAGTTCTATGGGAGAAATTAATTTTTTCCTTGGTTCAAGTGAAGCAATCTGCAGATGGAATTTTTATCAATCAAGAGAAAATTTTTCGTTGAATAACTTTGAAGAAATTTAATGTCACACCCTCAAAATCGCGAGCGGGGTTTTACGCGAGGCGCGTGACATACCAGGATCTCAGTCATTAGTTACCAAGAACGACTCTATATGATTAATAAACAAAACCAGAGTTAACGTTTAAAATACTGCGGAAGCGTTTTTAAAACTAGAAAACCCAAAAAAAGTAGTATGTAAAGAGAATGCGCAAAACATACGCGCCCCAAACACAAATGTTTAATAGGAAAAATAAACCAAATGTGTAATCAAACAAATGTAGACAACTCAACGATGCTGGTATGCGTGCTCCTAGGCAACTGGCAACCTTAACCTGAGAATAGCATACTAAACAAGTCAACACATGGTTGGTGAGTTCAAGAGTTTGCGTTAAAATATAAACCAATCAATAGTTTCCAGAGCATAAGTAGTGTATTGCAATAGATAGCTAGTCTATTAACATAAAAATATTAATCATAGTGATTTCGCGATCGAAGCTGACTGTGTTACGTTTGTTGCCTCCCGTCACGACTTACCAGGTCGTGACGAATATGTGTTAGGACAAAATTGCACCCGTTTGACCTCGAGTCGCACAGGTGGGGCTCGTCAGACCCAGTAGTACTACCCAAAATTTCCCCGCTAGTCAATATTAACAATCCGAAAGTGTGAGGACTTTTCCATGGTAAACAGCACTATATCAATTATACACACTCATATATAAAAGCGTTTGTGATCAACAGTATGCTATCTCCCCCAAAAGAGATTAGGTAAAATGAGTGGGGCAAGAACTCACCTGATACGCGCAAGAATTAACTAGAGCTTAACTTGAAAGAAAGAGGGAAAGACAACCTTCAAAGGTCACCTAGAACACAAGAGTACATAAGTACGTGTACACAGAATCAACATGAAACCTAAGTGTTCTACAAACCAAAGACTCAAGGTTTAAGAAAGACAAGACACATTTGACCCAGTTGACCCGTTTGACCCGTTGGTGACATTATAGGTGATAACTCGTTAATACTAACACAACAGCATATCATACATGATCAACATACAACCCAACAATAGTCCTAACATACCCATATGACCCATACCATGAATTCCAACAAACAGGCCCAATCAGATAACTATCAAACTAAACATTCATACAACACAAACAACACATTTAGTTACCTTAGAAATCATCCATGAACACACTAGCATGATCCTAATATCCCAAACATGCTCAAATCATCCAATTCAAGGATTTGCACAATTAAAGTTTCCCTTGGGAAAGTTCATCCCAAATTCATCAAACTCACATACATTCATGAATTCATCAATTATATACCAATCAAGTCCATGACAACATCTAAACATGATCAACAACACCTAATCATCATGATTCATCAACATTCAACACCAAAAGTTACTATTTTTAGCAATGTATGAACTATAACACATCTTCTTGATTTTCAATTGTTCATACATCAACCTAGCATCTAATCATCATCAAAAACACATCCATAACATTCATACATCATCCAATCATCAATTCATGCAAAATAAAGTTACTATTATTAGTAACCAATGAACAATCCATCAAAATCAAAGCTTTCTTGCGAAATCGACGTTAACTAATATGCATAAAACCAACTAACATCAACAACATCAAACAACCAAATTCAACATCCAATTTGATCCAAAATTGCCTCAACCTCACGGCCAAGATGATCATAGAACAAACAACCAAAATCCAAACTTTCTTGCATAATCAACGTTAACTAGCATCACTACAACCTAACTAACATCATAACATCACCAAACAACAAGAATTAACATCCAATTGCAGATTTTCGAACTAGGGTTCGGCCACCATGAAAAACCATCAAAAACATGTAAAAAACTAACCTTTAACGTGTAATGGCTTGCAGTTGATGATTCTAACTTGTTGTGATGCTTGAAATCGATCCAAATCGAATGGAATTGCTTGTTCTTGATGAAAACCGAAGTGTGGGTGTGTGTTTGAAGGGTGTCGCGGCCGAAAGGGGATTAGGGTAGAGTTTTGATTTTTATTTTATTTAATAATCCATAATTACCCTTTTAACCCTTAAATTTGTATTTTATAAAAATTAGCTTTGACACACTCTTTAAAATGTTTTTAACTAGAATAATAAACATATAAACTAGTAGTAGAATTATATGTATTTCTTACAGTACAAAATTTACAAATAAATACACACGTTTCCACGTTACGCGATAAAATTACAGTTAACATTTAAATCACATAAGCATAACTTAATAATCACATTGTTAACTTAATTATCATCAATTTAACATTACTGATTATTGTTAAGTCACCAACGTTCAACGACAACTAGTGTGTGCACGACACGTGTATGCAAGACTTAACGGAACAAACGGAGTTTGGTAACGGAAAATTACCGGATGTCACATTATCCCATGTTGAAAGAATTTTCGTCCCGAAAATTGCGTTACATGGTGAGTGTTCCATCACTGGTCTACTGCATTGGCACAAGGAAATCGAAATCGTGTGAGTTTTGGATGAGTTGTCACATCATCCCCATGTTGAAAGAAATTTCGTCCCGAAATTTAATCAGTACCTTCGCCGGCTGGCATCGTCCTTTCGAATAGGAGAGGTACTTAAGCTTCATTTGGTCTTCACGTTCCACGTGAATTCTGGTCCACGTCTCGAGTTCCAACGAACTTTGACGATGGGTATCTTGCTTTGCTTAAGCGTTTTCACCTCACGATCCATCACTTCGACAGGTTCCTCAATGAAAGTAATTGTTCATCTACTTGAACTTCTTCCAGTGGTACGACCATCGTTTCATCCGTTAAACATTTCTTTAGATTTGAAACATGGAATACATCATGGATTCCACTCAATGAATCAGGTAAGGCTAGTCGATAAGCCACTGGACCAATTCTTTCCACTATCTCAAATGGTCCAACGTATCTCGGATTTAGCTTTCCTCGCTTACCAAAACGAACTACGCCTTTCCACGGTGAGACTTTTAATAAAAACTTGTCACCTATCTGAAATTCCAAAGGTTTTCGTCGTTTGTCAGCATAGCTTTTCTGTCTGTCTCGCGCTGCGGCCATGCGGTTTCTTATCTGAACAATCTTCTCAGTTGTCTCGTGTACTAACTCGGGACCGTTAATTGACTATCACCAATTTCAGCCCAGCAAACTGGTGATCTACACTTTCTCCCATATAAAGCTTCAAAAGGTGCTGCCTTTATACTAGTGTGATAACTGTTGTTGTAAGAAAATTCCACCAATGGTAGGTGAACTTCCCAGTTATTCCCGAAGTCAATCACACAAGCACGTAACATGTCCTCCAAAGTCTGTATAGTACGCTCGCTTTGACCATCAGTCTGTGGATGATAAGCAGTACTCATATCCAATCGCGTACCTAAAGCTTTTGCAACGACTGCCAGAAGTGTGATGTGAAACGAGAATCGCGATCAGAAATGATTGAGATTGGTACTCCATGCCTCGAAACGATCTCCTTCAGATAAAGTCGGGTTAACTTCTCCATCTTATCTGTTCCTTTATCGCTAGGAAATGAGCAGATTTTGTCAATCGGTCCACGATAACCCATATTGTATCACAACCGTAGAAGTACGAGGTAACTTAGTAATAAAATCCATTGATATTTGATCCCACTTCCACATAGGGATCTCGGGTTGTTGTAAGACCAGATGGTTTCTGATACTCCACTTTAACCTTCGAGCAGGTCAGACACTTACTCACATAAGTAGCTACATCTGCTTTCATGTTAGGCCACCAATAGTGCGCCTTCAAATCGTGGTACATCTTGTCAGATCAGGATGTATAGAATACTTGGACTTATGAGCCTCACTCATGACCAAGTCTCTCAGATTTCCGTGTAGAGGTACCCATAGTCTATCCATGAAGTAACGAATTCCATCCGCTTTTACTTCCAATTGTTTTTCCATACCCCTTAACGATTAGAACCCAATGTTTTGCTTTCAGAGCTTCCGTCTGAGCCTCTCGGATTTGTTCAGGTAATTGCGTACTAATCGTTAGTTGCAGAGCTCGCACACGTCGAGGTTTAGCAGTCTCTTTTCTACTCAGCGCATCAGCAACTACATTTGCTTTCCCCGGGTGGTACTTAATAGCACAATCATAGTCGTTTAACAATTCCACCCAGCGTCTTTGCCTCATGTTCAACTCCTTTTGCTCAAAGATGTGCTGAAGACTCTTGTGATCGGTGTAGATGGTGCATTTGGTACCGTACAAGTAATGTCTCCAGATCTTTAAGGCAAAAACTACCGCACCCAGTTCCAAGTCATGGGTGGTATAGTTCTTCTCATGAATCTTCAATTGTCTAGAGGCGTAAGCTATCACTTTATCCCGCTGCATCAGGACGCATCCAAGTCCTTGAATAGACGCATCACAGTAGACTACGAAGTCATCACTACCATCCGGTAACGCTAATATTGGTGCGCTACACAATTTATGTTTCAGCAACTGAAAAGCAGATTCCTGACTCTCACCCCATTTGTACGTCGTTCCTTGTGAGTCAAGGCTGTGAGAGGTTGTGCAATCTTAGAGAATCCTTCAATGAATCGTCGATAATATCCCGCTAATCCAAGGAATTGTCGTATCTCACTTGGTGTCTTAGGAACAGACCAATTCTTTATCGCTTCAATCTTAGCAGGATCAACATGTATTCCCTTCTCGTTGACAATATGACCCAAGAATTGTACCTCACGTATCCAGAAATCACACTTAGAAAACTTTGCGTACAGTTGTTCCTTCTAAGTAATTCCAAGATTAAACGTAAGTGCTCTCATGTTCTTCCTCGGTCCTTGAGTATATCAGTATGTCATCAATAAAGACGATAACAAACTGATCAAGATAGGGTTTGCACACGCGATTCATGAGGTCCATGAATACTGCTGGTGCATTCGTCAACCCAAATGGCATGACCAAAAATTCATAGTGACCATATCGTGTACGGAAAGCAGTCTTCGAGATGTCTCTTCTCGAACTCTCAGCTGATGATACCCAGACCTCAGATCAATCTTAGAGTAATAGCTTGATCCTTGTAGTTGATCAAACAAATCATCGATACGAGGTAAGGATATCTATTCTTGATAGTAACCTTGTTCAGTTCCCTATAGTCAATGCACATTCGAAATGTACCATCCTTCTTCTTCAAAATAGAACTGGCGCTCCCCAGGGCGACGAACTCGGTCGGATGAACCCTTTATCCAACAACTCTTGTAGTTGGCGGATAATTCCTGCAGTTCGTTCGGAGCTAACCGGTACGGTGCTCTCGCAATTGGAGCGGCTCCTGGAGTCAACTCAATCTGGAATTCAACTTGACGATGAGGCGGTAATCCAGGAAGGTCTTCCGGAAACACCTCGAGAAACTCACGAACTACGGGGATATCCTCTATCTTCTTTTCCTCGTCTGTTTATCTGTGACGAGTGCTAATATGGCTAGTCGACCCTTTCGTAACAACTTCTGTGCTTCATAAACGAGATGATGCCTATCACCGCACCACTCCTATCACCTCTGACCGTAAGGACTTCTTCACCAAGGGGAATCCGTATGATCTTCTCGTGGCATATGACTTCTGCTGTTTATCGGAAAGCCAATCCATGCCTACTACCACATCAAAACTTCCTAGTGTAACAGGCATGAGATCTATGGTGAATGTATGACCAGCAAGCTCTATCTTGCAGTCTCTAAGAATATGCGTTACGTGAATCTGTGTACCGTCAGCTAACTCTACGGTGTATTTAGATTCTAAGGCTGAGGGCATATCACTTAAAAGACTACAGAACCTAGTGGACACGAAACTTCTATCGGCTCCGGTATCGAATAATACGGTAGCAAAACAACCATTAACCGAAAATTTACCAGTTACTGTTGTAGGGTCGTTTAGAGCCTCACCTGAGCCAATGACGAAGGCTCTTCTTTGGCTCCATTATTGTTTCCACCATTGTTGTTGCCATTACCATTGTTGTATTGTTGTTGCCATTGTTATTATTGTTGTTGTTCCATTGTTGTTGTACCATTACCATTCCTCTTAAGCTGGGGACAGTTGCGTTTGTAATGGCCTTCTTTTCCGCACTCAAAACAACCTTTCGGAGTTTCTTGTGATTGTTGAGGCTTCTTCATCAGTTCACCCCGACAGTCTTTGGCTGCATGACCAATCTTCCCACAACGTTGACACTGAAGTTATCACATCGACCCACATGGTGGTAGTTACAACGGTTGCACTTCGGCAGTCTTCCACCATACCCACCGGGTCCTTGATTTGAGGGAGTCGTGGTTGAAGCTTCGGTTGTTATCGAACTTCCGTTGCTGTTGCTGACTTTGCTGCTGTTGTTGAGGTTGAGATTGGCTACTGGATGACGATCCCTTGTTGCTTGAACCATCCCACTTGCGTTTCTGGTCGGGCACGCTTGCCACCGCACCCCGTTAGGTAACCGACCTTGCTCAACTGCCTGGTCAGTCAGCCTGTGGGCTGTTCGGATAGCTTGTTGTATGGTAGTGGGGTTAGAAAGTTACCATACTTTGAATTTCAGGCACCAATCCCGTATATAATGCTCCACCTCTTGTGCATTTCATTCACCATCCCTGGGCATAAAGTGGCTAACTCATGAGTACGAGTCGTGTAGGCTTCAATTTCTGAGCCTTGCATTTTGAGTTGCCAGAACTCAATCTCCAGTTTCTGCACTTCATTCCGGGGGCAGTATTCTTCAGTCATGATTTCTTGAATTCATCCCAAGGTAGTTCATTGGCCATGGCTTGACCCAGCATTTGTACCTGGGCATTCCACCAGGAAAGTGCTGCGCCTTCCAATGTCCGGTGGCATACTTCACTGATCAGCAGGCGGGCAGTTGCATTTCGCGAAGACAGACTCTGTCTTCTCAAACCACCTTACAAGCCCTACAGCTCCTTCCGTCCCGCTGTAGGTATGGGGTTTACAGTCCATGAAGGACTTGTAGGTACATGGTGGTGGTCCTGTTTTGACAACCCAAACATTAGTCAGATATCCTAGACAAATAACTAGGATAATCAGTTTAACCTCTTGTTATCATTTACCTGCTGGTTGTCCGGTTGGGCAGCAGCCACTGCCGCCTGAACATGTTCATTAATTAATGCCGCAATTCCGCAGGCGTCATGTTTATGGCTCCGGCTCCACGGCCTCCGGCGCCACGTCCACGACCACGCCCACGTCCTCTTCCACGTGCGTCCATATTTCACTTTAAAATTCACAATTACAATAATGAGTAACATCCAACACATTAATCTCATCAAGGTACAGTAAACAATAAGAAATAATGCATTCACCACAACCACAATTTATAACAGAAATAATAATCAAAGATAAATAATTTGCAATTGAGTCACAAAATATTCCATCAATGTCAAAATTTAAGTTTGTCAGTTGGGTGGGAAACAACCCTTCCCACATAGGTTTCAAAGAAAGAAAACTACATAGTCTAAGTCATTTAAAAGGTAGGATCAGTCCAGTACGTCAGATCCGTCACTGTCCTCATCCATCTCTACTGGTTCTTCTTCGGGGGCTTCCTCGGGTTCTTCTTCTGGGTCTTCCTCATCAGGGTCCACCAAAGGTGCAGGAGCTTCAGCAATCTGAAGTGCTGCTAGCTGTGCCTCTAAATCAGCAACCTATTATCGATCTCACATATTATGGTGATCTGTGCGTCCATGCGCTCACTAAGTGCTACCACGTTGCCTGCCAGAGTATGATGTCCACCAATGGCCATCGAAAGTCGCTCCTGAAGCGTATCTACCTGGTAACGCAGCTGACGCATCTCAGATCGTAATGCAGAGTTCTCATCAGTGAGTCCTCTAATCCGCTGTCGCTCTGTGTCCAGTGTGGCTACTAAGCTGCAAATGCCTGCTCCAGAGGGATGCTAAGGTAGGAAGTGTAGGCAAAGTAGAGGCGGTTGATGACCTAGTCCTAGGTCGTGTAGGTGCTACAGGTGGTACGCGTTCTCTATAAGCCATACGGTTTATGTAAGTGGGGTAGAAATCCCAGTTACGCGGAGGATCGAGCTCAGGAGGTATGAAAGGCTGATCCCAGTCTATCTCGCTAGGAGGATAAGGATGTCGTGGCCAGTTAAATCCCTATCCGGTACGGGAGAAGTAGGAGGTGACTCAGATCGTGCAGGTCTCTTGCCTAAATTTCTGGACGACGATGCCATGCTGCGAAGTACGTGTTGCGTATGCCAATGAGTATACAGTAAGGAGAGTAAGCGATAAGTAACTAACAACTGTGCGGTTATAGTCTAGTGTGTGTATGCAACCTAGTCCCTATAACCAATGGCTCTGATACCAATCTGTCACACCCTCAAAATCCGCGAGCGGGGTTTACCGCGAGGCGCGTGACATACCAGGATCTCAGTCATTAGTTACCAAGAACGACTCTATATGATTAATAAACAAAACAGAGTTAACGTTTAAATACTGCGGAAGCGTTTTAAAACTAGAAAACCCAAAACAAGTAGTATGTAAAGAGAATGCGCAAAACATACGCGCCCAAACACAAATGTTTAATAGGAAAATAAACCCAAATTTGTAAACAAACAAATGTAGACAACTCAACGATGCTGGTGTGCGTGCTCCTAGGCAACTGGCAACCTTAACCTGAGAATAGCATACTAAACAAGTCAACACATGGTTGGTGAGTTCAAGAGTTTGCGTTAAAAATAAACCAATCAACAGTTTCCAGAGCATAAGTAGTGTATTGCAATAGATAGCTAGTCTATTAACATAAAAATATTAATCATAGTGATTTCGCGATCGAAGCTGACTGTGTTACGTTTGTTGCCTCCCGTCACGACTTACCAGGTCGTGACGAATATGTGTTAGGACAAAATTGCACCGTTTGACCTCGAGTCGCACAGGTGGGCTCGTCAGACCCAGTAGTACTACCCAAAATTTCCCCGCTAGTCAATATTAACAATCCGAAAGTGTGAGGACTTTCCATGGTAAACAGCACTATATCAATATTATACACACTCATATATAAAAGCGTTTGTGATCAACAGTATGCTATCTCCCCCAAAAGAGATTATGTAAAATGAGTGGGGCAAGAACTCACCTGATATGCGCAAGAATAAACTAGAGCTTAACTTGAAAGAAAGAGGGAAAGACAACCTTCAAAGGTCACCTAGAACACAAGAGTACATAAGTACGTGTACACAGAATCAACATGAAACCTAAGTGCTCTACAAACCAAGAGAACTCAAGGTTTAAGAAAGACAAGACACATTTGACCCAGTTGACCCGTTTGACCCGTTGGTGACATTATAGGTGATAACTCGTTAATACTAACACAACAGCATATCATACATGATCAACATACAACCCAACATAAGAACTAAGAAACATCTGACCATCAGTACCAGAATTCCCACAAACAGGCCAAATCAGATAAATATCCAACTAAACATTCATACAACACAAACAACACATTTAGTCACCTTAGAAACATCCATGAACACACTAGCATGATCCTAATATCCCAAACATGCTCAAATCATCCAATTCAAGGATTTGCACAATTAAAGTTTCCCTTTTGGGAAAGTTCATCCCAATTCATCAAACTCACACTACATTCATGAATTCATCAATTATATACCAATTCAAGTCCATGACAAACATCTAAACATGATCAACAACACCTAATCATCATGATTCATCAACATTCAACACCAAAAGTTACTATTTTAGCAATGTATGAACTACTATAACACATCTTCTTGATTTTCAATTGTTCATATCATCAACCTAGCATCTAATCATCATCACAAACACATCCATAACATATACATCATCAATCATCAATTCATGCAAAATAAAGTTACTATTATTAGTAACCATGAACATGTATCAAAATCAAAGCTTTCTTGCAAATCGACGTTACAATATGCATACAACCTAACTAGCATATAACAACATCAAACAACCAACATTCAACATCCAATTTGATCCAAAATCGCCTCAAACTCACGGCAAGATGATATATGAACAAACAACCAAATCCAAACTTTCTTGCATAATCAACGTTAACTAGCATCATACAACCTAACTAACATCATAACATCACCAAACAACCAAGAATTAACATCAATTGCAGATTTTCGAATAGGGTTCGGCCACCATGAAAAAACCATCAAAAACATGTAAAATCTAACCTTTAAACGTGTAA